>JACYXH010000221.1:840000-855000 GCA_026745465.1 Lota lota | reverse complement strand
TTTAAATGTTCCCAATGAATGTTTGATCAGAGGATTGTGCTGGTGTCTGGTGCTCACGCCCTCCCTCCCTCCCTCCCTCCCTCCCTCCCTCCCTCCCTCCCTCCCTCCCTCCCTCCCTCCCTCCCTCCCTCCCTCCCTCCCTCCCTCCCTCCCTCCCTCCCTTCCTTCCTCCCCCAGATGCTCTCATCTATAAGACTCTTCAGCTCCACTCAGCCCAGTCTTGTGCACCATTGTGCTAAACCACGGCTCATCACTGTGGCACACCCTGGCCACTTCGTTCACCCGCACAGCCCTTGACCGACGTGACTACACTCACACATTTCCATGGTTGGCGAAAGTACAGCGAGAGAGAGTGTGTGTATGTGTGTGTTTGTGTATGTGTGTGTTAGAGAGAGTGTGAATGTGTGGTTGTGTGAGTCTGATTGAGTGTAAGAGAGAACGTGAGTGTGTGTGCGTGTATGTGTGTGTGTGTGTGTGTGTGTGTGTGTGTGTGTGTGTGTGTGTGTGTGTGCTGGGTGAGGTCATGTGAGAGATGGTTTGCAGATGATGTCAAGCACTTATGTTGAACCAGAGTGCTTGAGTCTGCGACAGAGGGAAGCAGCTGTACTTCAGAAGGGGTCAGAAGCTGTCAGACATTAACTTTTGTCTGTCTGTGTGCATGTCTGTGTGTGTGTATGTGTGTGTGTGTGTGCGTGAGTGTGAGTCTGTGTGCGTGAGTGTGAGTCTGTGTGCGTGTGTGTCTGTATGTGTGTGTGCGTGTCTGTGTGAGTGTGAGTCTGTGTGCGTGTGTGTCTGTATGTGTGTGTGTGTGTGTGTGTGCGTGTGTGTCTGTGTGTGTGTGTGTGTGTCTGTGTGTGTGTGTGTGTGCGTGTGTGTGTGTGTGTGGGTGCGTGTCCCCATGTGGGTGTGCTCATTAGACGAATGATGAGCTGTTCTTCATGTTGTAGCTCGTGTCATTGTGTTCAACAGGACTGTCGAAGAGTTTACACGACAAATGAAAGATGATTGATGACTTAAACTTCATTACATTATGCTGAACAGACTGTACCTTATTGTAATTGCATTTCATTGCTTTCATATACCAGGAACACTATGGGTTATGTGGGAAAACAGAGACATAACTGACAGATCTATTATCTAAATGAATTTGATCTATTACCTAGATACTAAATTAGGAGTGAAATTCAATTTGTCTGGCTATTCAATATCCCTTTAACTGTGACATCAAATCTAGATCATTCTTCTGTGGTATTTGGTCCAGAAACCTACACTTTTGTGGTTTTATATCATTTGATTTATTTAACAGGTTCCTCTGCACCCAGATTCCTCCCCGTTCCAGAACCTCAGCCTGTGTCCCCGTTTGCTTTCATGACCACGAAGCTTCAGCTCATGGCTCTCTGTCCCTCTCTCTCTTATCTGCCAGATAAAAGAACGGACAAGTCGGCGGTGTCTGGTGCCATCAGGCTGAAGATCAGCGTGGAGATGAAGGGGGAGGAGAAGGTGGCCCCCCCCCATGGCCAGTACACCTGTCTGCATGAGGTCGGTCTCTCCATCAGCCTCACAGCTGAGGTTACATTACAGACCACTGAAGTGCGACTGGAATCTTCCGGGCCCACATTAGGCTGGCTTCACTGGCTCCCCACATTCACGGGGGGAGAGAAGCCACAGGGACTTAGAACAATTGCATGAAACATTGCCAAATGCCAGCGCATTCTAATTAGCTTTAATTGTTTCGTTTTTAGTATAGACACTTTTTGGAGCAATCAAAATGTTTCGTTTTATTCTATAAAAATGGCCGGCATTTTAGAGCATAGCACTTCAACAGTCACACTTTGTTGTGAGGCATGAATATTTTTTTGTATATTATTTGACACACCGTGTTCTTTTCTCAATGTCACATTTCTGCATTTTTCAAGGGAGAAAAATGAGTTATTAAACGGGCAACAGCAGCTACACTTTCATCAGCGGCCAGCTTTGAAACGTGAAGCCCCGCAACGAATGACAGTACTTCAGTGCTCTATGCAGGCATTCATTTGGCAGGCAACTGTCTCGCCCAGGCCCATTCCTCTCGCTAATTAAGCTAAACGCTCTGGGAGGAAGTAGGAAGGAGACGATTTGTTATTTAGTGGGAACATATCAGTATATTATTGGGAAACCTAACTCTAGGCGATGAAGGAGATATTACGTTTTCAATGCTTCTTCCATTTCTCTTTCGTGGGGCATCAGAGTTTGTCGTATGTAAATGTATTCGGTTTGAGATGAAGACTCTTTTCCTCATTTGTCTTAGTATGATACGTGTGGGTTAAGGCTTAAGGATTAATGTTATGCAAAAGTGATCAAAGCTATAGCCCGTGCAATATGTGATTAGGTGTTGCCTAATCTACAATCAGAACATGTTGGATACATAGGACATGTGTATTTGTTCATTTAAAATATATTTATGTTTAACTTTTATTTCAACAGGAAGTCTCGTTGAGATTACAAACTCTTTTACAAGAGAGCCCAGCATACATTTACAGAGAAGCTGAAAAATACAAGATACATACAAAAAGAACATACATATATAAAATGCATACAAACGCAAACTTACAATTATAATTCATACACTATACATACCCATACAATGTAATATCTAAATACCCAAATATTTGTCTGGGGTTATCAAAGGATTATCACATTCGACCACATACAAATCTTTGATCACCATTTTAAACGGCCTGATGGACACCGGTCTGTGTAGCTGCAGATAGCTCTGTAAATTGTTCCACAACTGAGGGCAACTCAAACTAAAAGCAGTTCTTCCCAAGTCTGGGGAGACCATAGGTCACTTGTTTAGCTGTTCCCTTGAACTATTCACTGCAAGATATTGGTTTAGTTATAAAGTTTCAAAAAATATATAGAGATATTTAAAAGTTACAAAATGTGTTTTTTAGTTTTTGTTTACCTGAACCTAACTTATTGTGTCACACAAACTAGGGTCCAATAGACCAAGAACTTTACTATTTCAGAAACAGTATTTTAAACCATTGGCCTTCAGCCACCTTTGGATGGCTTGACAAACAAGCACAACACAGTGTTCCTGCTCTGTTTTCTAGTGTTCCAAGGTCTAGACCAGACTTCAGGAGTTTAGAGAAGCAGTGACATTTAACCTGGATTATGAATAAACTCCTACGTATAACTTTTAAGGATAACTCCTACAAGTATAACGTTTCACTCTCTCTATTCGTGGACGGAAGTTCCACTAGGGTTATGCCATCACCATGGAGAATGCTGCGCTATCCTCAACCTTTATTCACTGCAACATGACGTCGTCGGCTGCACTCTTGTTGACGGCTCATTCTCTCCCTCTTTGTCTCTCCTCCTCCTCCCTCCGCTCCTCAGAACCTGTTCCACTGCCTGACGGAGGTGCGCAACAGCGGGGCGGTGAAGATCCCGGAGGTGAAGGGGGAGGAGGCGTGGAAGGTCTACTTTGACGACGTGTCTCAGGAGATCGTGGACGAGTTTGCCATCAGATATGGCGTGGAGTCCATCTATCAGGCCATGACGTGAGTACCGCTCGGATCCCTGGGCCCCGTACCTCGCTCCATCCATCACTGTCTCCTTCTGCGGGGTGGAGTGCTGCAGGGGAGCCAGGGAGCGCTCCACCTGGCCAGAGAGGAATACAGGTAGGAGGAGGAGGAGGAGGAGGAGGAGGGAACTAGTAAAGATGTCTCCTCAGCACAATCAGAGCCCGGTTCAGTCTCTGGCCCTGGTTCTAAACCTGATCGATTGATTGATTGCCGGGGGCGTCTGAAAAACTCTTAAAGATGTCTTTGGCAGCATTGATCGTGACCACACACAAACACACGAAACCACACAGACACACACACACACACACACACACACGGAAACACACACAGAGACACACACACACACACTCCCAGTATCCTCCCTGCCTCCTCACTTGCTGACCCCTTTGTCTTTCACTTTCTAGTTTTCTTTCTATTTAAAGCAGACTTAGACGTGACAGCATGGATTTGACAATCACTGTCTTGTGCTAGCATGGCCAGGCTGGGCTGGAACACTCCTGTGGGCAGCTTAGTGGTTGAGGTCTCACTCTGCTCAGATTATAGTATTGTGGAACCCATTATATAAGCCATATCCTAAGATTGATCCTAGATATAATATACTCACTGGGTGGTCTCCCGCTTGTGTTTTAAACATCACTATTGGTGCTCAGGATAAGTGGTTGAAAACTGTCCCTAGAGCTGAGTATTAAGTGTGCATTGTGCTCCAGAATACAGACATCCCCGCAAGTCATGCACCCACGCACACACACAGTAATACACTTTTCATAGTCCTCAAAGTGGCCGAAAATGCAAGCCTATGGGCAACCTGACTCCATGGCCCTTGATTTAAATCTACTTTTAATGCGATAGCAAAAATCTCCTGTAAACCCTGAAATGATTGAGCTACGTTTTCAGCGCAGAAAAAATTTATAATACCACACCACAGCAGCAGCCAAATTGTTCTTTAGTGAGAAAGCGGACGCCCTCTCTGGATTTGAGAACGCTGTGTACATAAAAGAGCCTGCTTATTGAAACATTTCAGTTGTGGCTGCTGATGGGAAACACCGGGGTGTGTGGTTGCGTTACTATGTGACAGCCGGCTAGTTGCTATGGGTCTGCCGGGGTGTTGACGGTCACAGCGACCAGGAGGTGCTACTGCGTGGGGGGGGGGGGGGGGGGGGGGGGGGGGGGGGGGGGGGGGGGGGGGGGGGGGGGGGGGGGCGTCTCATTCACACTCTCACTAGGCCACACTAGGGATTGACGAAAGGATTTGCCTGATCTGTGGTGCATGGATCTGACTGTACCTTCCGAGGGATGACAGAATAAATCTCATGCTAGGGAGGATCCTGCAGAGAGGAGAGGATGTATCTGTGTACACACACACACACACACACACACACACACACACACACACACACACACACACATATGGAATGCCGATATGCATTAGCAAACTTCCCTTGGAACATAACAGAAGAGCTTCAACTCTAAAAGCGCCACAGGATTTCAGAGGATGCCATCATGTGCCCCTGTTTTTCTCCCTAAAGTGCTTCTGGGTAATTTGGAGGCTGAAAGCAGAGTAATTAATTAGGCCTCCCAATGAGAGTATGTCTGTAGGTTTCTATTGGTGTGTGCGTGGAGACTGACTATGACCGTACTGGGATTTTGAATTGACCTCATCTGTGCACAGAAGGAGCGTGTAGACAAACTATGATACGTCTTTTCTCAGTGCTATCTCCCCGGATGCTAGTTAGTTTGATGGACATATGGTTTAGTGCCCACACATGGTGTTAGATATTTTATCACTATTTATTTATTGTATTTCAAAAGTCTATTTTTTTAATCTTTATAAAGAATATGACAATCTGTAAGACAAATGTAAATTAAAGGATTTGTTTGCTAAGACCCCGGGTTAATTGTTGACATGTAAATCGGCCAGGATTTCTGTTCAATTCGCCTCCTTTCGCGATGGATATGCATTCCGAAATTGGCTAGTTGGTGAGCCATTGAAATCCATTATATTCCAAATGAGTGTTTAGCAGCTCCCATAGCCGTATCTTTGTTTTGTCCAACAAAGTAAGCGCATACAAACTGTCCTGGCTAGCTAGTTTTCTCCAATAGTGCCCACAAATGAACAATTCCACGTTTCGATTCACTGAGACAATCCATTGCAACCGGTTTGTCGAAACAATCAAACATCCACAGTTCTGTCCAAAATTCACCACCATGCTCACGACCAGTACAATTAATGTTCAGGAGTTTTAACTGCGTGCCCCAGAAGTTGAATTGTATGTAGACACAGAATCTAAACTTGTGGATTAGTTCGTTTGATGGCACTATTGGAGCTAACTACCCAACCAGGGCAGTTTGAATGCACTAACTTGTGTTGTACAAAACAAAAATACAGCTATGGGAGCAGCTAAACACTTGTTTGGAATAGTGTGGACGTCAATGGCTCACCAACTGCCCAGTTTTGGAACACATTTACAATGCAAGAGGGGCTGTTGAATATAAATCGTGGCTGATTTACATCTGGACATAACCTGGGGTCTTAACAAACCGGCCAAATCCTTTAAATACTATCAAGAACTTTTCTGTGTTTTTCCTTTTTAGTTGATTATTTACAATTCCAAAACCAAAAAGATTTCTGTTGGAACTTCAGTCCATCTACTGCATTGGTTTTAGCCAGTCTTTTGAAGTATTATGTAGACATTATTTTTCTTATGTGTATAATGTGTTTAATATAAATTCAGTCTTTGACATATTTGAACCAGTGGAATATAAGATGATGTCACTGAACATTTAAGACCCTATATGTTCACAGACAGACTGTATGGAAGTGCATTCACATTGTTTTCTTTTGCAGCCAAACCGATTGCGTTATTCATAGCTTTCACATATTACTGTAATGACCTTCGGAGTGGTTGCTAGGGGTAACGGTGAGGCAGCGCACGGTTGTGATTATATGCTGCATGACAAGACACAAGCACATTACACAAATACAGTCTTTCCATACTGTTGAGTGTCTTGGAAATAACATGTCTTTGACATGAGATGTCTTTGACAACAACACGGCACATTGAGCCTCACTGGTTAGCACATCTATTAGCTGGTTAATTCAATAAGTTACGTTTCATGAAGTTTGTTTGTTCCAGATGATGAGTGCAGAAACCCGGTGTAACCACCAGTCAGAGCGGGTTGCTCCCAGAGCACGATGATACCACCTCTAATGTGCTGCTTCTGTGTGTGGGCTCAAAAGTATTTAGAGACACATGGAGCGTTGTCATCGACGGGGGCGCAGGCAACGCGCTCGCTGCGTTCGGAGCTCAAGCACGTCCATTCTACCTCGCTGAAGCCTTTGTTATGGCCGAGTCTTACGGCATCACCATGGCGTAACCCACCTCTCACTCTCTGTTCCTCGCAGGCATTTCTCCTGCCTGTCCTCCAAGTACATGTGTCCCGGTGTCCCGGCGGTGATGAGCAACCTGCTGGCCAACATCAACGCTTACTTCGCCCACACCACCACCACCACCACCACCACCGCCTCCGCCTCTGACCGCTTCGCCGCATCCAACTTTGGGGTAAGACCTCCACTCTACACCTGGTGAATATAGAAAAAAAAAATATATATATATATGTACACATACATATATATATATATACAAATATATTTACACATACATATATAAATAAATAAATAAATATATATATATATATATATGCGATTCCTTGGATGCCTTTATCCAAAGTGTCTTACAATATCCAAAGGTGTGAGAACATACATTCTTAACATGGGTAGTCCCAGCGGGAATCGAACACCCGCCCCCTGGCAGTGTGAATACCAACAGTAGACCCTTTCTCAGACGTACCATTGTAGGACAAACAGACTTCTGGGAAAGGGTCTGAGCTAGTTTCTGACTCAGACCTAAAGGGTCTATTATATCCAGGATATCGGAAAGCAATGGAGAATACTGTGTGATGCTCATAAATAACATAAATAACACCCAATTTGCACATATATGTACATATAGAAAATATAAATAAGGAGCATATTTGTTGTTCGTCAGTTACTTTGAAATTGCTCCGTTCCTATTGCCTGAGTAATTTTGTTTTACATCAGCTAGTTTAGTGATCGATAAAAAAAACATTTATGAGAAATAATAGATGAGTGAATATAGATCAGTAATAAAATATAATTAGGACCTTTACACTTCAACTGAGTTTCAGAGAAATTTGTCTAAATCAATAATGCTATTTGAATAAATGTGCTCCGTTGAATGGCTCTCTGACAAAATATTTTATGAAGGTAGCATTAGCAGGCATGATATATATTCCCCAGAAAGTTCTGGCAGCACTGCTCAACAATTTGTTATCATATAATTTTTTTACTATTCCCAAACAGTCAAACATTACAGTGTTCAACTTCAACATTTATTGAGCTTTTGGTACTCATCAATAATTGGAAGGACACATTTTTTTCCCCAAATAGCTCCCAGATACTTCAACCTTGAACACGCAGTGTTTATTCCATGTTGAAAGACTTCACTTGACTTTTTCCTTCAGAGCACTTATTCATTTACTTATAGTGTCATAGTTACTGTTAGATGGAACCTATTTAATCGTTTTGTACTGGCTCCTGATAAAACCAATATCGCTTAATCCATCTTCAAACACAAAATGACAATTATGTTTATTAGAAGAACACAATCATTCTTTTTTTTTTACTGAAAAATATCCCAGGATGTGAAACAGATTTAAACAAACGGCGAACATCTTACCATTACCGAAAAAGCTTTGTAATATCCATGCAGTTGAAGTTAATGTCAATGAGTAGAGGTAGATTGGACTAATGAATGTAATTTCCTTCCTAACAGAGGGAAAAGTTTGTAAAACTTCTTGACCAGCTGCACAACTCGCTGAGGATCGATCTGTCCAAGTACCGGGTATGTAGATTATATATATGTTGGCGGTAGCACATTTTGTCAAAGACAGAGTGAGTTCTCACCACATTGTAAAATATGTGTACCAGGAAGCCGTTTGTCATAATATGGATATGCCATCCCAAGGCAAGCCCTATACGTTTTCCATAGAGACATATCACTGAGTAAAGCAAGAATTTTTTTGCATAATGGCACTGACACAAAATAGCTCACAAGAAAATATTTTATTTTGTTCTGTTGAATAGCATTTTGTTTATGAATCCCTAATAATCTTTATATCGAGAAATATCCCAGTAAACCAACTCTCACAATTCAAGAAGCATGCAAAGTTTTGAAAGAAAAATAACACTAAACCCCACTGTAAATGAAAAGTCTGGCACACCTTGCTACACTGGTAGCAAGATAGGCTTGCGATGCGTAACATGACTTAGTTTTGACAACCTTGCTGACTACACAACCTGTGTCCACGTACAAAGCACTCCAAATAGTGTGGTTGTTTCTCTGTTTGGAGCCGGCGATACAAGCGTTTGTCACTTGTAGCGGCCATCTTGGTCTCTTGTTCTGCTGCTCATTTATCCTCATCACCACGCCAGTCAGAGCGGAGCCACACTCAGTAAAGCTCAGAAACAATACGGGTCATTCTTTCCCAAGGAAATATAATACAGTTTGATATTGCTTGATATTGCTCATTTTTCTGTGAGGTAATGTAGTGATACAATATTGCTAAGCAGCCCTGCTTGGCAACAGGCTAACAAATGTGTTACAGATACAGAGGACTTTATTTATCCGGAGGAAATTATTTAAATTATTAAAAACATCTGCTTACCTAGCTAACCTCATTCCCAGGTTTTCTCATCTCCCGATGGAAGGCCTGGAATGCAGTTGATCCAAATGAGCGTTATTGGCGAGAGAGAGAGGGCGGGAGTTTTGGTTACATAAGTTTAGAGGAAAGAGAGAGGGCAGGACTTTCAGTTACATGGTTTTAGAGGAGAGCGAGAGATGGAGGGTCCTTTCAGTTGCATGGGTTTAGTGGCGAGCGAGAGGGCGGGACTTTCAGTTACATGGGTTTAGACGAGAGAGAGTGAGGGCGGGAGTTTCAGTTACATGGGTTTAGACGAGAGAGAGTGAGGGCGGGACTTTCAGTTACATGGGTTTAGACGACAGAGTGAGGGCGGGACTTTCAGTTACATAGGCTTAGAGGCGAGAAGCGAAAGAGAGGCTTCTGATAGAGGGGTATCTGTGTCTGTTACAAAAAATTCCATATTTATCCTCCCTGTCTTTGTTGTTCTTGTTCTTGTCACTCCGGGACTGTTACCTGGTGTACCAGCTCATAGGAAGTAAGAGACCAGGGACTGGTTACTGGTGTACCAGCTCATAGGAAGTGAGACACCGGAAATTGGTTTGCGGTAGACCGGGATAACGTTAGAATGCATGACCCTCTCCCAGCCTCCTACCTAGTCTCCTACCCAGCCGTACCACAATATTGTTCTCTGCTCCTTTTATGTGTGACCAAGTTTTTCTTTTCTTAAAGGCAACAGCTCCTGTAGATATGTTAGGAGGTGTGGCTCATTGCCTGCTATATCCTTTTCAAAATTTTCTAACAAAGCCTACTGTTTACTTTAATTCTGTTTACACAGTTTGGAAACGGGGAGCGACGTGATAGGTCCCCAGATCTTTGTCTTTCATAGTCGAGTGCACGCGGCTTGCTCAAAGGGTATTGTAAGAACATCCCATAATAGTGCCGTTATATTTCACTACAAGTCCTCTGGAGAACCTGGAAAGATGTTGACGCGTTAAGAGGAGCATTGGCTTCCACTCGGCTCTCTCCTTAGTTCCACGCTCACCACTCCACCATCTTATGTCAAGCTAAACTAGCTGGTTTATCCTGCGGGAGATTTGTTATGTATACACATATATACAATTATTCTTTATGTTCCTATTGATGTAATTTTTTTGTAATAGGGAAGTTTGTGTGTGTGTTTGTCTGTGTGTGTGCATGGCAATGCAGTTTGCATGTGTACAGGTGTGTGTGTGTGTGTGTGTGTGTGTGTGTGTGCTCGTATGCCTGTATGTGTGAAGGAAGGCGTCTTTGTGCGTGTGTGTGTGTGTGTGTATATGTGCAGGTGTGTGTGTGTGTGCGCTTGTGCATGTACGTGTGCAGGAAGGAGTGTGTGTGTGTGTGTGTGTGTGTGTGTCTGAGACTATGTGACGATGAGACTGAGTGAGAGTGTGTGGCCTAAGTGAATCAGTGGCGGTCCCTCTGGAGCCCTTTCCAGAAGATCATCTCTGATTGCCATCTGTCTCTCAGCAAACTGAAGGTGCAGCCCGCTCTACTCAGGGAGATTGAAATCATTACATTCATAATCTTTCACAACAAACCCACAAGGACTAATCCTGTTACGGATATCCTGACACACACAAACACACACACACACACACACACACACACACACACACCTGAGCCAAAGGAAGAGACACACAGAAACAAAGAGACACACAGACAAAGGAATAGACAACTGACACACACACACTCACACACAGACTCACAGACACACATCAGAACCAAAGAGACGCACAGAAAAAAAACGGACGCACAGCCATAGACAGAGAGAGAGAGAGAGACACACACACACACACAGCCACACCAGAGCCATACAAAGAGACACACAGACACACGCATGCACGCACACACACACACACACACACACACACACACACACACACACACACAGAAACCGACAGAAGGACACAAACACACACACATACACACACTTCCACCCAAACACAGGTGTGAACGCAAAAAACATGTGTGAACAGAAACACCAAACACTCATCTTAGGTACAGACCGACAGACACACACACAGCAACAAGATAGGCAACACACACACACTCACACACATGCACTCACGCTAATAAACACTACTACATCCACATCCAACATGGACATATGCTTTGCAATTCTCACCAACTCTTTTTATCTCACACGTGCACACACTCACACACACACCAAGGGTACTCTTGAAAGAAAGTGACTTAAAGTCACATATACATATATATATATAGAGAGAGAGAGATAGAGAAAGCGAGAGAGAGACAGAGAGAGAGAGAGAGAGAGACAGAGAGGGAGAGAGGGAAAGAGAGAGAGCGAGGATGCATTCAGGAGAAAAGAGGAGGGTTTGAGCATCCAAAACGGTACGGAGAGGAAAGAAGGAGTGTGATAGGGATGGAGACGGAATGGAAGAAGACAGACGGAAATGGAAGAGAGACAGGAAGTTCAATTGAAACCATAAGCCGGGCGGTGAACGACGGAGACCAAAGGATGTTGGTGAAGAGATAGAGTGGATGTAAAAGGAGAGAGAGAGAGAGATTGAAATAAGTGAGAGATAGACAGGCATTTTATTTTGTGATGACCTGGATGTCTGTGCGATGACACGTTCCCAAAGCGCAGTCAAAGAATATCACGTAGGTTCACCTGCTAGCTCTGCACTGCTGCTCCCTTGTCAAGCCTGCCGTAGTTCGATGGTTTTAAACACACATCCGTGCACACACACACACACACATGAACGCACACGGACAAACACACACACACACACACACACACACACTCCTCTCCCCCCTGTTCATCCCACAGAACCCGGCTGCCGCTAGCGGACAGTAATGTGATTCACATCCAATTCAGATCTGGCTTCCCTGTGCGCCCGCGGTATGGATCTCCCTATAGTGGCCTGCTGAGGGAAATTGAGTTTGGTTTTGTGAACCAGAGGCCTTGGACCAGCAGAGAGCCGACTGGATATCACCTGCCACTCTGTATTCTGCCACGCTGGCATTTTAATTCACCCCAAAAAGCTTTGGTGGCTCACTCGATACACAGTGACACCTCGAAGCAGCCCTCCTTCCCTCGTCTAGGATGTTCAGGTCCTCCCGAGGATGGAGATAGGGTTTTATTCCTGTAATGAAGACGTGGCTGCCATGGATTGAGTTTTGGCTGGTTTTGAGCTTGATAGGAAGTGAGAGATGCATGGTAATTTTCCCTCTGGCGCTATAATATCTGATGTATTCCCATGCCCACAAAAACAGCTTACGTTGCAAAATGCTTTAGACATACATTCAGGGTCATCCTCTGGAAACGAAGGTCAATGAAGGACATGGGTGATCATTTAATCCTCTAATGTACGTCCCAGGGCAAACTCCCATAATGCCCATTGGGCCTTATTGGAGCATGAAATCTTTATGTGCAAAGTTAGCCAAGCCAAACGCCAATGTAATAAGCATTTCCAGTGGGTGCAATGGAAATAATGACAACATTGAACAGCACATGTACTACTGCAGATATAGGACTGGGATGTTCTTAGGAGACACCATTACTGTCAATAGCCATAAAGGTATACAACAAACTAAGATGGATGCATTCACAGGGATTTGTTCAACCATTTTTAAGGAAGATGTGGAGCAAACAGACAGACGTGTGTGTGTATGTGTGCATATTTGTCCTCAAGCATGTGTGTGTGTGTGGCTGGGTGTGTGGGTGTGTGTGTGTGTGCGTGCGTGCGTGCGTGTGTGCGTGTGTGCGTATGTGTGTGTGTGTCTGTGTGTGTGTGTGTGTGTGTGTGTGCGTATGGATGTGTGTGTGTGTGTGTGTGTGTGTGCCTGTGTGTGTATAGAAGAATGCCTGGCAAGCAGACTTCCTCTCTGACCCAGATTCAGCAGGATGTGTCTGCCGTGTGTGCCTGGAGGCAGCTTGTTTATTTTAGTGTCCGCCATCACGCTCAGCCCTAAATGATACCTGACCCCCTTAATTACGCGCTACACACAAATATCATCTCCCCGTAGACAAACGCCTCAGCGGTTTGTCCTGAGATCATCAGTCCCACAGCCTTCCTGTCCCGGGGGGGGGGGGGGGGGGGGGGGTGAGTGAGAGAGAGAGAGCGGAATATATTGAGAGAGAGAGAGAGAGAGAGAGAGAGAGAGAGAGAGAGGGATTGATAGAAAGCCCCTTGGGCTTTCTCTCCCCTTCCTCCGTTTTATGGAGGGAGGGGGGACAATTACTTTTGCTTTTGTACATTTATATAACTGTCGGGCTAAAGCACAATCCACTGTCCTCTTTATTTGTTCAAGCTGTCGCCTTGGATCACCTCCCATCAGTCACCAAATGTCCCTCCCTTAACGCCGGACTTGGTGTCTGCGCTAAACGCCAAATGACCGTTACTTCCGATAAAACTCTGCTGACTTTGTGCTGTCAAACCTAATGGGACCAACAGCGTTGTAATTGTATTCTTTTTTTATTTTCTATTCATCCTTTCAATTGAGGTCGGAGAGAATAGAGAGGGAATAGAGAAGGATGATTTCATTACAGGCGTGGTGGGGGGAGGGTGGATAATGTATAGAGGCTATGAAGCTTTTACCCAGGAGCTGTCAGGTTTTATGTGCTTCCTGTCACGGCGCTCCGATCGGCCCTATCGCTTCACGGCCCTGAAATTGAGGTTCATGTCGGTGGAGACCTCCCTCGTCCACGAAATGATGAGACGGGGAGTCTTTTAGTTATGATTACTGCCTGTTGTTCCCTGGTCTAGTCTCGAGGCTTGTCTCAAGGGAAATGATGCGGAGGCAGCAGAAAACTAGCTGAGCAATTCATCGTTGGTGTGTGTGTGTGGGTGTGTTTGTGGGATGGTGTGTGTGTGTGTGTTTGTGTGTGTGTGTGTGTGTCTTTTTAGGTGGATGTGTGAAATAAAACAAATCCTTAATTGCATGGTTGTAACCCCCCCCCCCCCCCCCTGCCTGCAGGACAACTTCCCCGCAGGGAACCCAGAACGCCTCCAGGACCTGAAGTCCACAGTGGACCTACTGACCAGCATCACCTTCTTCAGGATGAAGGTACACTGTGTGTGTGTGTGTGTGTGTGTGTGTGTGTGTGCGTGTGTGTGTGTGTACGTGGGGGGGGGGGTCTTGATATGGCTGCATGGTACATACATGCACATACATGTCATATGTATGTGTTGTGTTATGACCATTGAACCACTGTGTGTTCGGTTTTTGCGGCTCATTGCACAGACCATCAACATGCGTCCGGTCGAGGCAATAAAGAAATGATGGAGTAGAAATAATGGAGTACCAGGGTCAGGGACGGACCCTATGGTATGGCCTCTCTCCGCTGCACTGCTGCAGTCAGGGGAGTGGAGGGACATGACTGCAGCAGTGCAGCGGAGAGAGGCGCTGGCTCTGTAATCCGAGATCTCATGTCATGACGGCAGTAGCCCCTGCTGAAGCCGTCCCTCTCGCAGGCAAAGGAGCTACACTTCACGTCATCGGAGATGATGCCTCGATATTAACAGCCGATCCCCCTAAAAGGATAGGAGAGACAATCCTACGTGGAATCGGAACTCTTATCACCGTCTCACCCACACCTTCTCTCAGATCACATGAAATTTACACTTTTGCACCAGTCAATAAAATAGCAACAGGATGGCCCGGCCAAAAACATCAAATAGCTAACGGACTCAGTCCTTCCACCTCA
>JACYXH010000221.1:825000-837500 GCA_026745465.1 Lota lota | reverse complement strand
ATAGATAGATAGATAGATAGATAGATAGATAGATAGATGAATGATTGTTAGTTAGATAGATAGATAGATAGATAGATACTTAATTCATTCCGAGGGGAAATAAATGGGTAACAGCAGCTCACATAAAATAGCACAGTATAAATTATTATAATAAAGTAAGTATAATACGGTAAGATAAGATGTAAATAAGATAAGATATATGTGTATATATGTATATATAAGATATATACGATTAAAATATAACAAAATATATACAAAAAAGAGGAAGTTCAAACCTGCCACACGTTGATCTTCCTCTGGAGAATAGACGATGGGAAGAGCCCTGCACTTGCTGATCCTCCACCGTTCACATGGCTGTGTGTGTGTGTGTGTGCGTGTGTGTGTGTGTGTGTGTGTGTGCGTGTGTGAGTGAGTGCATGTGTGAGTGTGTGAGTGCGTGTGCGAGTACGTGTGTGAGTGCATGTGTGTGAGTGCGTGTGTGAGTGTTTGTGTGAGTGGATGTGTGGGTGAGAGAGTTTCATTCTAAAGTGTTTAGAGGGGCCAAAGTCGACGATACAACAGCTTTTTAAATGTCGATTATTATTAACACTCATTATCACACAATCATTGAATGCTTTCATTTGAGGATGTAGTTGTAATTCTCAATGTAAATATTATAGTATAATATAATGTGCCATTTGGTGGACCTTTATGCAAAGGATGCATACATGTATTATATGTATATACTATATATAGAGACACATTTTCCTCATATTAATATAATTGTCATTTAAACTGCTGGAAATGCTCCGTCACGCTAGCTAGTCACAGCCTCAAACATAACACAACCATTACTTCAGTAGATAATGGGATATTTCAAATCTCATATGCAACAGCGAAATTGAGAAAACACAGAGCCATATAATTAAACAAATTCCCTAGCTGTAATTATCTAACTTTAACGCGTCAACAAGCTGGGGCCCCGGTCACATTTCAGTGTGGACCAGGGGTCCCTGTGCTAGTTAACCTCAGGACCGCCATCGTCTGAGTAAACAAGCCGCCGCCGCCAGGCTGGCCGTCGCAGATTATCCACGGCGTCCGCCCAGAAGGAAAATGGCCCCCATCCCGGGGGAGCTGACGCCTTACTATCATTTCTTCCTTGGCTTGGTCTGTAATGCCGCCGATTCCCTCCTAAGTTGAAAGATAAGCTTCTGTTTTGTTTAAACAGCCCGAGGCGTTGTAAGCAATTACCCCGCCGCAGAGCTAGATACGTTCACTAATTACATGTCCGTCCGCTGCCGTTACCGAGGCAACCGCGTCCCCATCATCAACCGTTGAGCTGCCACGGTCGAAATGGCCCGGGAGACCCACCCCCCCTACCTCCTGTCATGTACACACAAACGGGTCACGCACAAACAGCTCACGCGCACATGCTCATGTGACAGACACAGCTATCTGGGTCAGACCAAGCGAGCCGTTGGGATGAGCGCTCAGGAGTTAACTGTGGGTATAGGACCGGTATAGGACCGGCTGTGGTAGGTGGGCCATGGAACAGTACAACCAGGATAAGAAAAGGTTGGATTGGAGAAGCATGGGTCGCACCTTAATCAATGGAGACCTTAGGAGGAAATAATAAGATAGGGGGGCGAGCATTGTTTTGCTCAGGAATGAGAGTGAGGCAAACCGAGACATAGCCTCCTATACTAACAGATTGATCTTCTCAATCTTGTGTTAATTGTGTGGCCAATTCTGCCAGAGTGGTGCCTTCGTGATGTTTGAATTAAAGGAGATCCACACGTACTGTTTCAGGGTTATTTGTAACAAAGACACACACAGAAGGAAGACACATATAAAGAAAATAGTGAATTGAATCCGATGCATCGCTGTTCCATTTGGTGCTGCATCGAGAATTTGATCACATCACTCGGGACCATTCCAGGATGGGAGCGTAGAGGGTTCTGACAGGTCGGGGCGGGTGGCATAGCAGGATTGATGAAGAGCCGCTGTTGGTATGTTAATGTGCTAATCCTCACTCCTCCTCCCCTGCAGAGACAAGGAAGCGATGAACGCTAAACATGACGCAATCCTGTAGCTGCTCCCTGGAGCACCACTAGAGCAGCACTATGCACTATAGTGATGACACTATAACCCCCCCCCCCCCTTCCCGCCCCCGCTCCATGCTGGGGGTGTGGCATGATGGTGGGACGGAGCGCCGAGAGCTCACCGCTTTTACCACTGACGTCCCAGTAGGGCTGTGTCTGTAGACCGCTGGTACCATGTGTGTGGGGGGGGGAGTGGGGGGGGGGGGTTGTAACAGCCTACCAGCTAGTCTTTAATCACCTGTAACAACGGGGCTGTCATGGCCACCGGGTGGGGGTGGGGTGGGGTGGGGGGGGGGGGGGGGGGGGGGGGGGAGCAGTGTTGAGGATGAGGATTTCACCTTTTCTGTCCTTCACACAGAGAGAGGGATCCTGCTCACACAGACGTGCACACATGCGCTGTATTGCATAATTTATTAATCAATTCATTTGTTATCCTATGAGGAGTTGAAATGGTAGGTTTATATAGCACAACGAACATTTAGTGATTTTTAGAGCCCGTTTGTATTCATCTCTTTATAGTCGTTAATTTGCCTTTAGTTCTACGCCAGGCAAACCCTGGTTCTCGCTGGTACAGAAGCCAGCGAGTACTGCTATAGTTCTGTCCTTCTGTTGAAAAATACTAGCGGCAGGATTTTATGTTGAAAACCAGTAGTAAAAGAAAGTCATAGGAGGAAATTTGCGTCTCAACCACTCAATTTCCAACGGTGCGCTCTCACTGGACACAGCCAGTCCTCTCCCAGCACCACAGTGTCCCAGGGCTAAACCCCGCCATGGTTCCCAGCCTATTCACATTTATGGCATTCAGCCCGGTCACTGTTGGCTCTACAGCCACCAAACGGTCCAGTGACCACAAGTTGTTTTTCTGTTCCTCGAGTCCTTTGAATCGATAACATCGTGAAGCCATTGTTGGGGATAAATTGCCCCGTGTTGCGTTTTCATTTCACTAACACCCCCCCCCCCCCCCCCCCCCCCCCCCCCCCCCCCCCACCGACACATTGGCAGTGTCGCGTCGCGCAGAACTCATTACACCGTCGCTAGTTAAATAATTCAACTCATATTATTCAATACAAGATAGGGGACATGCTTCGTTTTTGCACAGTTGTCTATTAATCAGTGGCACATTTAGTTCCAGCAGGTTGCATGCACAGCGATGAGGCAAACGTGCACACACACACACACTCACACACACACACACATCCCTCTGGTGAGACTAAATGGGTTGTCTATAGGCCATGGTGAGATTTTACAATTTCAGACCCTCGTAAGAGATTACATTTCTTCCATTATTACCAGTGTTACTTTGTCCGCTACAGGGTGTGTGTGTGTGTGTGTGTGTTATGTCTGTGAATGTTAATGTGCTTAGAAGTGAGCAATGTACCTGCTTCACTTCACCTGCTCCTTAATGTGGCCCCGTGGAGCCACAAACGTCCCTCTTCTGAACGTGAGGGCAGCTTTCTCTCAATGCTTTGTCATTACTCAGGACCCCCTCTCTCTGTCTCTTTCTCTCTCCTCCTCTCTCTATCTCTCTCTCTTTCTCCCTCTCTCTCTCTCTTTCTCTCTCTTTCTACCTTTCTCTCTCTCTCTCTCTCTCTCGCTCTCTCTCGCTCTCTCTCTCGCTCTCGCTCTCTCTCTCTCTCTCTCTCTCTCTCTCTCTCTCGCTCTCTCTCGCTCTCGCTCTCTCTCTCTCTCTCTCTCTCTCTCTCGCTCTCGCTCTCGCTCTCGCTCTCGCTCTCTCTCTCTCTCTCTCTCTCTCTCTCTCTCTCTCTCTCTCTCTCTCTCTCTCTCTCGCTCTCTCTCTCTCAATGACGACGCCCTGTCGTTTCTCAGTGTGTGGTGGGCAGATGGAAGGGAGGGGAAAATGAAGGGTTTCACAACAGAGAGCGCTGCTCCGTACCACAGTTCCTGTCACTTCCTTTGTTCCGAAGAACCCCCCAATGAAAGGCGGCACTGTGCAGGTTGTTTAAGTGAGCCACAGGGACCGGCTGTAGAGAAAGTGTTCTGGGGACGGCTGTCGTGTAGTTCTTGAAGGCTTGACAGCCGTGGGTATTGGTACTCGGGGCATAGCTTAATCTGAGTACAAAAAATATGACCGAGTAACTCATGTCACCCAAAAGTGCTTTTCTGCACAGGCTACAATTTACGCTCGACTGTATTCAATTATTCATCATCGAATTTGTTGAATATGTTTTTGTTTTTTTAAACGTACCTGGACTAAACCGTCGGCGTCACGACAGCTCTGACCCATGGCTGCGTTTGACGAGTTTAAACAAAGTGGTCAGGCGCCCTCGGCGTGTGGCCCCGCGTCCACGATCGCTGCGTCCGTCTCCTCGTTCCGCATTCCCTTCCTCCAACTTCGCTCCGTGTTCAACCTCCGTGGCGTCTCTGGTTCTCCTCCTCGTGCTGCCCAGGCCCGGAAGCAGGACCTGCCTCGCGAGGAGCAGGGGCCCTCCATCAAGAACCTGGACTTCTGGCCCAAGCTCATCACGCTCATGGTGACGGTTATCGACGAGGACCGGACTGCGTACACCCCCGTCATCAACCAGTGAGTACCGCCAGGGGGGAGCACGTGGACGGGCTGAGGTTACTATACGCATACTATACTATATAGTATACTGTATACATATAGTATACTGTATACATATATACAGTGTAGTATATACTATATTATACCGTATATATATATATACTGTAGATATATATGTATATATATATATATATAGTATACTATACTGTATATAAACTATACTTTATATATTATATACTGTATATAAACTACACTGGGTAAACGGGGATGCCCAGACATGTCATAAGTTAGGTCATATCTTGGTCGTTTTGTGATCATTTCATGGTTCGCATGTTGGTTCGCAAGTGTTTACATGGGATAAGGCAAACATAAGTCTGTTTTTCTTAATTGAAACAGCCTCAATTTAACTACCAAAAGCTAAAACGTATTTTCTTGAATTTCACTGTCCTCTTGGCATAACCATCTTTCATCATAAAATATCCAAACAAAGCAAAAAGATGAGGGTGAAAACTGGACGAAGAGGAAGTAAACACTAACGTCTGCTTCATAATCTCCTAACACGGATTTGTTTTATGAGATTGTTGTTTTTAGAGCAGTTTCTTTTTGTTTAAAAGGTAGAGTCTTATTTTATGTCCATACTAGACCATAATAAATATGTTACACATATTTTGATGGATCGCTGCACCATTGAGATATATTCATACTTTTAGAGTAATTTCAAAACATTTCACTGCCGGACTTCCTGGCGAATTGTACCAGTTATCAGCCCAGCCTATCAAACATTATTACAGAGTTTTGTTTGAGCAGCTGGATTGCGCAATACATTTCTTTGGCTGCCCTTTAAAACAACCTTCTGTTAATCATGAATGAAGTGAAGACATATTTAGCTGTCAGGTTCCTGCTTGCTGAAAGGGCGTTCATCACGGACTCCTGGGGTCTAAACTGTTGCCCCATTGAACTGCTGTAAAGTTTGCTGCAATGCGCAGAGAAGTACAGCAATATGATCTGCAGGGCCACCGTGCACACAAACAATCTGAACTGAAGTCTCAAATGGCGATCGCTTAATGACGACAAAAATCCCAGAAACTAAAATCATCGCTTCAGTAGAAGAAAGATCCTTGAACCTTCTAATCACAAATCTTCTTGAGGGAAGGAAGGGAAAACCGCTTGACAGCAAACCATCTGCATACTAAGTTCAGAAACACAGTAATCACAGATGTGATTACTGTTATCGCTGTTATCGCTGTGAAAAATATGAGCAATCCAGATGTTGAAGGAGAAAAAACAGTTACATAACAGTACAGGGATTCGTTTATAAAGACTGATTTATCGAGCACTGGTTATGAGCATGTTTAGGAAAATGACCAGATTGGTATTCTTTGTGTTTTTGCCCAAGTAGCTATAGATCCTTTTGTTCGTGTCCCCCTTGTTGCGGATCCCCTTTCCCCCGCCCTGACTCCCCTCACACACACGTCAAGAGACGTCATGATATATGAGGCTTATTAGGGCTTTGTTTATGCCCAGAGCACGTCTCCGTCTCGCAGTCTAATGATAGATGCACAATATTCATGCTAGCCCAGCCACCCCAACAGCCACCCCACCCCACCCCACCCCGCTCCCACCCACTCTCTCCCTCTCCCTGGTCCTGATCCATAGAGGGATGGTGGATCAGGTCCTGTCATGTTTCGCCCCGCGCCACGAAGAACCCCCGGCGCGGAGGTTGTTTTTGTGGTGATTATTTTTGCTGTGTGGCCGGCACCAGGTGTTTTTCTGCCTGCTTGTGGAGGGCCCCGCCCCCCACCGGGCTCTGGCCTGCAACACTCCAGGATCAGGGGCCAAGAAGTCCGGAGGGAGGGATGGGAGTTGGAGAGAACGAAACAGACCTGTGGTCAGATGTGCCTTCAAGCACATATTTACCTACATCCCCCATATATATATATATATATATATATATATATATATATATATATATATATATATATATATATATATATATATATATATATATAGAGGGAGAGGGAAAAAGAGCGAGAGAGAGAGAGTTTGAGTCATGGGAGAGAAAGGGGGATGCAGTACAACAACAGCAGGAGATGGAAGAGGGTGTCAGCAGTTGTCTCTCCATGGCGTCGTCATCATCTCACATGCATTGACCGGAGAGCAGCGGAGGAGATAAAGTAGGCTAGTTAGTGATGTTGCGACCAGCGAGAGAAAAGCTGGCCACAGTAAGGTTGTGCTGGGGAAACAATACATTGTCCACACCTTAGGCAGCACAAATTGTCGCCGCCAATGGGTTTGATGTTCGGAGAAACAGGACGGTTACAAGGCGAAGGACGACGGAAAAAACATTTCCAGGCAAATGGACCCTGGGCGAGTCACGGCCCCATCCATCATCTATAAATGTCCTCCCAGCCACGTCTGACGCCGTGGATAATTAAAGCATTGATGTGCCACATTCACAGCTTGACTGCAAATCCATAGGCATTCAAAATAGCAATTTACTTTCCAAATGAGTTGCCACCCTGTCCTCCTCCCCCTTCTGCTGTGTAATTACCTCTCTGCCGCCCCCAGCTCTCAGCCTTCCTCCTGACCCCACCCAAACCCTGTCCCACCTCACCCCACCCTACATCACCCCCCCCCCCAACCCCACCACCCCCACACCCCACCACCCCATCTCACCCCACCTAACCCAACCCCACATCACCCCACCTTCCAACCCCACCACCCCCCCCACCCACCTCACCCCACCCTCCCACACCTAACCCAACCCCACATCACCCAACCCCACCTCACCCCACCCTGCCCCACCTAACCCCCCCCCCCCCCCCCCCCCCCTCCCACCCACCCACCCACCCACCACCACCACCTGAGGGTGGGGTGGGGGGAAGGGGCACGGCCATCATCAAGCTGGTCGGGCGAAGCGTGACATAATGCGAGGAAATGATTGGATATGTCCCTTGTATTCCCTCCTCCCTCGCAGATTCCCACAGGAGCTGAACATGGGCAAGATCAGCGCTGAGATCATGTGGAGCCTCTTTGCCCTGGACATGAAATACGCCATGGAAGGTCAGTGTGCCGGCGGTCGCACCGCTGCCGCTGTTTGGACGTGCACATGCGTGAGCGGAGCGTGGGCTCGGGCGTTTTAGGCTTTTTGTGTTGCTGTTGTTTTATTACATTTTCTCATCATATCAGCCCGAGCCAGCGTAAGATGTCAATCGGGTGCAAGAGTTGTGGGTGACGACCCCGAAAAAGGTCATGGGTTGAATTCCGGGAGCAAGTGGCTGCTCTGAATGAGCCTGGTCTTCTGAATGAGCCCCATGTGAAGCCAGATATGCCGTGTGTGTTAGCCGGTGAAATGTACCTTGTTGATGGTGAGCCGCTATTTATGGGCTGGGGTCAGCTGTGTTGTCACTCTGTGTTTCATGGCTACTGCTCTGCATATCGACCGCTCCAGGGAGAACCTGGCTTGTTTAATCATTATCGATGCCACTATTACCCACAAAGAGAATTGTGTAATAGATAATGTGTGCATGTGCGTGTGTGTGTGTGTGTGTTGTTTAAATGGTATGCATAGGAATTAATTCAGCATGTCTATGTGCGTGTGTCTGCGAATACATTTTTGTGCGTTTGTGTGTGTGTGTGTGTGTGTGTGTGTGCGCGCGTGTGCGTGCATCCATGTGTGTGTGTGTGTAGTGTGTCTTTGTTATGTCCGTGTATTTATCCCACACTTTGAATTATTGCCTGTGTCATGGAAACCCTTTGATGTAATGTGAATGGGCCGGGCGGTCCTGATACAAGAGCTTATTTCTGAGCCAAGGAAAGAGATTGAATGACCTGGCCGTTGAACAGCAGCAGGCGTTGCGGGCTAATGAGTCAAAAGCACACAATGAGTCACACACAGAAAAGAAAGAAAATGGCAAACATGGTAGCTTAGAAAGAAAAAAGAATTCTCTCGCTCAACATTAACATTCTCTTCATGAGACATGTTTTTATGAAGAGTGCAGAGTTGTATTTCCTTTTTCCACATTAACTTTGCTCTGCTGACTCTGAAGACACTAAAGACACTTTTTATTCTATTTTTGTTCTACTGACAAACCCCATCTCAGTCTCCCCCGTCCCGGCCCACCTCTCCCCCCATCTCCCCCCTCTCCCCCCTCTGCCACGAGGGGCTGACACTTAAATCAATGGAACCTGCTTGCTTTACGTGGGAGGGCCACGCCTTTACCCCACACGGAGAGTCAATAGATGAGCTGTACAACCAGTGCACAGACACACACAGACACACACACAAACTCTCACACACACATGCACAAACGTCACACACACGTACACACATCCATGTAAATTATTTCAGTCTAAAGTCTGCTCTACAAGCCCTTAAGCCTCTCAGTATAGTATATATATATATATATATACTGTATATACAATTGAATGTACATATATGTAAGTCAACTATAAGCTGCATTGGCTTGTAGATAGGCTTGGCATATAGCCAAGGAGAAAGATGACACAACAACGGTCATGTTTTCCCTGCAAGAGGCCTCAGGTTCTGTCGGTTGCTGACGGCTACGTCAATGAGACACAATCATCTTGGTGCGTTGCACACTTGACAGTTCAATACAAACTGTGACTTCACTATCCTGAGCTCTTAATGTGTATGTGAGTATGTGAGTTTCGTTCATTTGAATCCTGTCATCATGTTTTGATTTTTACCATTAATTGCGGTGGGGCAAGCAAAAAGGCAAAATGGCCGGGTTTTTAATTTTTCTTCAAACTCTGAGGAACTTTTTTAACGACCGAATTATTACTTTGCCCCAACTTCTCTGCCATGACTCGGGTTGAACAAGTGTGGGGTAATTATAGTTGTTCTGCCGTAAGCATTCCGAGCTGTGTGCCGATTCTACACTGTTCAGAGAGCACAATGAAAGCCCAATTGGACTTTTATTATTGTCCGTTAGCGCAGCCTAGCATGACCAGATACAGTCACATTAAAACAGCGCAAGTGGAACCAGGTCGGCGATATATTGACAGCAATTTCCATGCACCACCGTTCGCTGTAAAACACAAAGCTCTTCTTTGCTTTTTTATCACCGCAAAGACGATTCAGTTGCTATGGCAACCAGGTGTGTAGATGCTTTATTGTGTAGGTGCAGGAACACATATTGGTTCACACAAACCTGCTCATGTTCATTTCATGAAGACAGGGATGAATACCATGTGAGGGATGCTTGAATAGAAGATGCTGTGTGGACATTCATACATGGATATGGTCTGTTGGTGTAGACTATACATCGTGCTATATGTGCCTTTGTATGCGCATATAAGTGTGTGTGTGTGTGTGTGTGTGTGTGTGTGTGCGCGCACGTGAATGTGCCTGTGCGTGTGTGTGACTTTTCTATCTACTCATCCCCTCAAGACAGATACATACATGCGCACACACACACACACACACACACACACACACATGCACACAAAGAATACTGTGTGTGTGTGTGTGTGTGTGTATGTGTGTGTGTGTGTAGGTGAGATAGAGGGAGAGAGAGATAATTTAGGAGGGGGGTTGCGGGAGTCGACAGAGATATCAAACTAGAGGTAATGAGCAGTGATAAAGCAGTATAATATTTTCCTACACATGCAGGAGTTTGCAAATTTGTTGCAAGGGCATTTCTTTTTTTATATCTGTACAAGTTTTCTATATATTTTTGAGGGTTTCATTAAGAACAGAACAAAATACCCTATATGGGACATAAGCCCTAAAATGAAATAGGTTTCACCATATGGACGGTGGTAGATAGGAGAATGGCCATTAAGCATCACAAAATACACTTAGAATGTACGCGTTGGTAGTTTCAATATATGTACATACAGAAAGAGATCAGGACACGGAAAGTGTGTACATGCATGTTTGTACATTTACGTGTGTGTGTGTGTGTGTGTGTCTGTGTGTGTGTGCATGTGTGAGTGTGCGTGTGTATGTGTGTGTATGTGTATGTCTGTGCATACATCGGTGGGGTGCATGTATCATTGTGTGTCCCTCCTACCCCAGGAGTCCCGGCCACAAGCAGCAATACAATGCATTGATGTGCTCGGTCACACTGCCCCCTCTCCTCATCATCCTCTTCCTCCTTTTCTTCTTCCTCCTCATCCTCCTCCTCCTCTTCCTTCTCATTCTCCTCCTCCTCCTTCTTTTCCTCCTCTCATTCCTCCTCTTTGCCTTCCTCGTCCTCGTCCTCTCCTGCCTCCTCCTCCTCCTGCCTCCTCCTCTTCCTCCTTCCCCTCCTCTTCCTCCCCTTTCTCCCTCTCCTTCCTCCTCCTTGGCGTAGGAGGCCTGGCTGCTCCCCACCTCTGGGCTCATCTCCTCTTGGGTTGTCATCAGTGCACGTGACAGACAGATTCTCCGGGAGTGGTGTTTGTGAGTGTGTATGTGTGTGTGTGCGTCTGTGTGTTTGTGCCTGCGAGTGTGCATGTGTGTGGCTATGTGTGTGTGTGTGTGTGTGTGTGTTTGTGTGTGTGTGCATGTGTGTGCGCATGTGTGTGTATGTGTATGTGTGTGCGTGTGTGTGTGTGTTTGTGTGTGTGCGCATGTGTGTGTATTTGTGTGTATGTATGTATGTGCGTGTGTGTGTTTGTGTGTGTGTGTGTGTGTGTGTGTGTGTGTGATTGTGTGAAGGTGAGGCATCACTGCTCCTTTGTCATCACTTGCCGTGCCCAGTGGGTGGCGGGGCGGCTTGGGGTTCTGGCGTGACGTCAGGGCCTGGTGGGCGCCGGTCAGATGATGAGTCAGGGAGAGGTCCTTACCCAGCATGCACTGCGGGAAACCCAAAATGCCAATCACGTGACGGGGTTTACTACACCACTCGTAAACCGCACAGCAACGTCCCGGCACAAGGCTGCAGATCCTTCTTCTCTGGTTTTTGTTTCCTGCTTTTTTGTAACGTATGTTCTATTTGATTATTGTTTCTATTCTATTCTAGGATCAAGGTTGAGGAGGTGGGATGAAACGAGGTCAGTGGGAAAGCAAAAGAACAGAGAGAAGGGTTGTGTCTTTGCTCCGTTTAGCTGCCAGGTTCATGAACTCCTCAGCTGCTCTGAGCGTAGGGGGAGGGTGTGTATGTGTGTGTGGGTGTGTGTGTGTGTGTGTGCGTGCATAAGTGTGTGTGTTTGTGTGTGTGCGTGTATGCATGAGTTAGAGTGTGTGTGAGTGCATAAGTGCGTGTGATGTGTGTGTGCATGCCTGTGTGTGTGTGTATGAGAGTGTATGTATATATGTATGTATGTACGTATGTGTGTGTCTGTGAGAGTGTGTGTGTTTGTGTGCACGTACATAGGTATGCACCCCGCAGGCATGCGAGCGGCAGAGCAGAAGCATACGGGTCCAACTTAAATTGGTTGATGAGCCTTCATCCCCCAGATGGAGCGTTGAGATTAGATTATATAGTAGTACTCGGGCATTACATTGAATTAACATAACCAAACCCCGGGGGGACTCAATTGGAGCCAGTCAATTGGAGGTTGTGTGAAAGGCGGTTTCTGCTCCAGTTACTGACTTTTAAGGTTCAGTTCAGCAGGAGTATTGGAGGCAAGTGTGGAGGGGGAGCATGGATGAGAGAGAGGGACAGAGAGAGAGAGAAAGAGAGAGGGAGAGATAGCGAGTGAGTGTGAGAGAGAGAGAGATAGAAAGAGAGATAGCAAGAGTGATGCACGGTGCATGGAAGCCACTTACACAGCCACTTATAGAAGATAATTGCTCTCACAAAGATCAGCAAAAGGACATAGTTCCACATTACTTCGGAGCAGCCCGCGGACACGATAACATTGCAGACATTTGTTGTGCAACTGTGGTGCGTCCCGCGGGCAGTGAAGCGCTATCTACTTTGTCTTCATTGATTCAAATGGAA
>JACYXH010000221.1:387500-820000 GCA_026745465.1 Lota lota | reverse complement strand
GTGTGTGTGTGTGTGTGTGTGTGTGTGTGTGTGTGTGTGTGTGTGTGTGTGTGTGTGTGTGTGTGAGTAGGATATTCTAAGAATATTCGGACATTGTTCCCGCTTTGGTTTGTTTTTATTCTTTAGTTAGCCTCAGCTGTGCTCTATTACCGCTCCATAACCGTCATTATTATAGTTTTTTTTCTCCTAAATTAAAACCATCAACTGAAGTTATTATGTGGGGGTTATTAAACGACGTGTGTGTAATCGGATCCTCTCTGAATGTTCGACGGCGGGCTGCCCATCTCTGTGGCCGGCACCCTATCAGAGGAGACGATAAAGGTGCGTCACTCGAGACGCCGCAGCACACGGCGCTAGGTCGCTAGGTCGGCGGTCTGGCTCTCCAGAACGTTTAAAACACTCCCATAGCACCCACAGCTTAAAACATTCGGGTCTTTCGGACTGTACCGCAAATCGATCGGTTGCCACGTTACGTCATGCGGCGCGCTGGGTCAAAGTTGAATCATCATTTCAACTTTGACCCGATGAGTCCCTGCCGTGGAAATGCGTCGCCAGGCCCGGGCGCGTGGCCCCTCCCCTCCCTGAATGTCCCCCAGAGGAGATCTCTGGATGGGGGGTCTCTCATGGGGGTCTTGAGCCGGCTCGAGTGGGCCCAGCTTGAGACTCTTTCGGTGCATGTATTCACATTCATCCATGTATTTAGCTTTCACACACAATTCACACACACGAAAACGTTCAGAATTCAATGTGTGTGCGCATGTGTCTAAGTGTGGTAGTGTTAGTGTTGTTTGCACTGTAGGTGTGTGTGCGTGTGTGTGTGTGTGTGTGTGTGTGTGTGTGTATGTGCAGCAGTATAATATCTTCATATAATTAAATTTAATTGACTCATTTTAATACTGCAATTTATACAGTGTCATATTTTGCATATGTTGCTACGCATGAACAAACATGAGTGTACGCACGCACACACAAACACCCACACACACACACACCCACCCACACACACCCTTACACACACATCTGTTAGAGCCTGGCTGGCAGCACCTCTACAGAAACACCTGCTGACTGCTGCATTCTGTGTGGCTGCTGACCTCGCTCTGCTTGTTTAAGTGACTGTGACCCTGTGAAGGTGGGTGTGCTTGTGTCTGTGTGTGTAGGTGTGTGTGTGTGTTTTCCTCCCTGTTTGTGCTTTTACTTTGATCTTTTTAGATTTTAAGGCATTGGGCAATTCCAATATCAGATAGGTCATCTGGGTTTGTGTGTGTGTGTGTGTGTGTTTATGTGTGCGTGTGTGTGGGCGTGTATGTGTATGTATGTGTGTGTGCGAGTTTGTGTGTGTTTATGTGTGCGTGTGTGTGTGCTCCCTTCTGTGTCCTCTGTGTTATTGAAGCTGTAGCATCACAGCAGACCACTTCGTGTTCAGATACTTCACAGTGCACGTGCACAGTGCCTGTAGGTCCGTTTCCACTCAAACATCAAGTGCACTGAACTAACATGCACACACACACACACACACACACACCTGCCTATTCCAGCAGATATACACTGGCTGTCAGGGTCAATTCACATTCTACCATGACCACCGTCATGTTTAAATCCTCTTACATCTACAGAGAAGATAAGGATGGCAAGGGGGTGAGAGAGATACAGACTCAATTCAAAGGCATGCTCGCTCACCCCATGGTGTGGCCAAGGAGAGTTGGAGAGGACTTTGGGGATGGGTAGCAGTTTGTGTTGAGCTAGGACCCACAGATATTTTTTTATATGCTGGGTTATATTTTATGCATTTTAATTTTTAAAGACATACAAACAAACAGGCATGGACACACAGACACTAACTCACAAACACACACACACACACACACACACACACACACACACACACACACACACACACACACACACAACCATTGATCTCCAAGCTAGAAGATGGGATTGTAGGGCTGGTGAACCACCTCATTGATTTAACTGTGCCACCAGAATCATCCTTCACGCGTGGAAGGGAATGCATTGTGTGCTTGAGTGTGCTTGACTGCACCACGCAAAGGTACAGTAAATATATTTAGTGTATGTAAATATTTCTCCCTGAGGATTAGAGCAAAGACAGCAGCGGCACGCGTTGTGTTCTTTATCACAGTGTGAGACTTCAGCCCTACTGCTTTTATTTCCAGGATTACTGCGCTGACAGCCAGCGTGAAAGGCATGGAATCAGAGCTGCCTTTGATGTGCATTACACACTGGTGGACGCGTCAGGATCCATTGGCTGAGTGAATGCCAACTTGGAGACCTGGGGAACATTGCTTTGAATGAGAGGCTTCTGGATCTCCCCAGGGCTTCCAGATGTGCACCGCGGGCACTCAGAACCAAGCCAGTCAAACTAGTGGTTGAGCGCTGTTCTCGATCAGGTCTTTCTTTTCTTTTTTAGTTGATCCAGTGCTATTCAAGTCCTTTAACCTGTGTTTTCTTATTTGATTTTTATAAACGACAGTCCCTCCGCAGTGGCCAACCTCGTTCCTACAATCACTCCGTTGTCTCTATCTCTCAGTTTTACAGGCTGTCCTTTGAGTACGTGCGCTACAGGACATGTAGGTTATAATTGTATTTGATTGTATCTATGTTATTTTGTCTTTGAAGGCTGCAGGCTTATTATAACGTCATACCTCTGGCGATAAGGAAACCTCTTTATTAAAGTTCTGTGCTCGGTGTTGAAGGTCGTAGTTGAGCCCATGTAGGTTCGTCGTGATCTCAACAGAGATCAGGTGATGTATGCAGTCGAAGATGAATCGAGTTTGAAACTTTGAACTCCTTTGATGCAGCCAGACTGCAGCGGTGTGTTTGCATATTAATTAATGTAAGGATGTTAATCTATCTAATCTTTCTGTTCAGGAGAGTGCTTTGTGGCAGACTGTCATCAAGTAAGCCGGATTCGGAAGGAGAGTGAGATGTCCGTGTACGCTAACCCGTTGGGTTTCTCTCTTCCAATAATTGCAGAGCACGACAAGCACCGCCTATGCAAGAGCACCGAGTACATGAACCTTCACTTCAAAGTGAAGTGGTTCCACAACGAGTACGTCCGAGATCTGCCGGCCTTCAAGACCATCCCACCCGAGTATTCTCTGTGAGTGTCCGCATGCATTACCTCATCGTTCAGACACACGCGCACATACACTGGGCCGACACAAGCACACATACAGGGGACAGACACGCGCACATACAGTGCACAGAGACGTACAGTGGACAGAGACGCACACATACAGCGGACAGAGACGCACAGATACAGTGGACAGAGACGCACACATACAGTGGACAGAGACGCACACATACAGTGCACAGAGACGCACAGATACAGTGGACAGAGACGCACACATACAGTGCACAGAGACGCACACATACAGTGGACAGAGACGCACACGTACAGTGCACAGAGACACACACATACAGTGGACAGAGACACACACGCACAGTGGACAGAGACGCACACATAAAGTGGACAGACACACACACATACAGTGGACCGACCCATGCACACATACAGTGGACAGAGACGAACACATAAAGTGGAGACATATGCACACATACAGTGGACAGACGCACGCACACATACAGTGGACAGACGCACGCACACAAACTGTGGACAGACACATTCACACCCACATGATTCGGTTCATTAGGGCACTGGCGTGATGTGTCTAGCTCCCTAATGAGTCTGCTGTACGTGTGTGTGGATATGCCTTTAAGCTATATTGGATTGATCTCATGGCACAGCGCTCACATGACACAGCTTTGTAGCTGTGAACGTGTTAACACGCGTGTTTCTGTTGAGGATGTAGGTCAGGTGGATACATCTATGTTGGTTTTATTTTTCCTTTTTTTTGTTGTTGCTATCTGTCTATTGCTGCGCATGGACACGCACAAACAAACACACACACACACACACACACACACACACAGGCGGTAAATATGCAGACATGTACACGTTTATGTACTTACAAAACAAACAGGTTAGCCCCGCCTCCTCTGGCCGTTCCTTGTGAGCTCCTCCTACCTGCTGTGCTCTGTCGGCTGAGCCGACGCCCTCAGCCCAAAGTCCCGGCAGCTGGTCTGGCTGTGGGAGAGAGGTTCGGAGCCCTCTCGCGGGGACAGATTCTGATGGTGCATTAAGCAGGGAAATGGCACAGAGAAGCCATCAGGGCAGCGCTCCCATTTAGCTAACAACTGTAACCCCCTCCCCCCCCCCCCCCCCCCCCCAACCACCACCACCACCACCACCAACTCATCTATCCTGGCATGTGCTCTCATGTCCTTCCCCTCCGTCTTTCTTGGCTCTGCCGCCTAATCCTGACGCTGATGCATACACAGCCCACGGCCAGGTCCAGCACCTCAATGAGATTCACTCTACTCTCTCTCTCTCTCTCTCTCTGATGAGCTCTTTGCTGTGTGTGAGTCTGTGTCTGTTGGTGTGTGTGCGTGTGGGTAGGTGCTTGCGTGCCACCGTTTTCTTTTGTTGCCGATAAAGCGCTCATCAAGTCAAACACAGACCAAAGTATCTTAATACCTAAGTGCTTAAACGGCCCCCTCTATTTAACTCTTACCCTGTAAGCCCGCTCAAGCTTCTAGAGAAAACATTTCAAATATGCAGCATTGCACAAAACAGAAAACATGAAAAGAAAAGAAACTGAGAAGTATTCTAGCGATCCTTACAGTATATCATTTATAGAATCCAATATGGACCAACTATCACTTGAAACTGTTGGATCCATGCAGCATCCATCCAACGAAGGCTTAATTTCCCCAGGTGGTTCGAGCCTTTTGTGATCCAGTGGCTGGATGAGAACGAGGACGTTGCCATGGACTTCCTCAACGGTGCTCTGGAGCGAGACAAGAAGGACGGCGTGAGTAGCATTCTCTTCTACACGGAGGGGTGGGGTGGGGGGGGGGGGGGGCTTCAATGATGGATCCGTAGGCCTTTGTGTGTATGAAGACACACAAAGTGAAGTACATTGAGATGAACAAAACGTTCATCTTAAGTATGAGTGTGTATCATACTTTCTCTGAACACGGTAAACAAACATAAAGAGGATATGTCATATGCTTTTCAGCTTTATAATATCGGTGACTGAGCAATGAGCCTAACTGTAATCACCATCCTGTTTGGACACGAATGGAAACTTAACTGTCAGAGACAAGAATCACAACTTAGAAACAAAGTGGAACATTACTGTCCACTTTGTCCACATTACTATCCACAAATCTGGTTAGAAAAGAAAAACTGACCATAATCCAATTAACGGCAGGGTAACTTTAGTGCAAGAACACTGAGTTGAACTGGACTGGAACTGGAAACTGCTCCAATGTAGGCCTGCAGCTCCCTGGGAACAGATAGGGTTTAGTTTTGTGGGTCAGCATCATGGAGACCACGAGGCATGGCATATACCTTCCTGATGGTATAGCAACCCCCTGTTGACTTATATGAGCCTCTGCTTTAGAGACTGCGGAATAAGGAGCATGGGAGGTTGTTACTGTCGAGAGAAAAGAGAAAGATATAAAAAGAATGCTTCGGCCGATTTGTCAATTCGCGCTTTTAACTCCATTGTTGCAAACTCCGTGTTGCTCGGCATACTGAGACAAATCAAAGAAGTTTTTCCCTTTTTTACTGCCAGTACAGCGTTTCAGCCCCAGGCAGCCCTCGGTTTATCAGTCAGGACCAACTGAATCCTCCTCTCAGCCAGCATGGCACTCAGCATACGTTGCTATGGTGAAACTGCTTTCATTGGACGAGTCAGAAAAAGTTAAAAAAGGACAGATCCAGTAAACAGAGTGAAGGCTAAAGTCTGAGTCTCACGAAACCCCTTAATCCCTCTTCCTTGTTTGTGCCCCAAACCACTGTCAACCAATGGGAGCGGGGAACCACTGGTGCATGCCAGTTTGGTGTTGACAGCTCAGGTATCTCCTAATGTCATCAGATTCCAGAGATGGCGTCTTGTGAGTCACGTCCACACGCTGTAATTGCTGTGCAGACAGAATGCCCTTTTCACTTTCACCTCAACAACATGTGTTGTAACTCGATAGTCGCTGTGTTCTGTGAGACCCCCTCTCCTTTACGTCGTGCACACTTGTTCTCCACCATCTGCTGGTATTACCACTACTATTTTTTATGACTATTCCATTTCTTCCATCCCCCATTTCTCGCATATTTCCATTTGTCCTTCTTCACATCTTTCCTTCTTTCATTACATCCATCATTTCTTCTTTTTCTTCCTTCATTCCTTCCTTCCATCCCTGCTTCCTCCCTTATTTCCTTCCTCCCTCTCCTCCCTTATCTCCCTCCCTCCCTTATCTCCCTCCCTCCCTCCCTTCTTCCTTCCCTTCCTGCTCCTTTATTTCCCTCTCTCCTCCCTTCCTCCCCTCCTCCCATCATCCCCTCCTCCCCTCCCTCCATCCCTCCCTCCCTCCCCTGCTGCAGTTCCAGCAGACCTCGGAGCATGCGCTCTTCTCCTGCTCCGTGGTGGACGTGTTCACACAGCTCAACCAGAGCTTTGAGATCATCAAGAAGCTGGAGTGCCCCAACCCCCAGGCCCTGGCCCACTTCATGTGCCGCTTCGCTAAGGTCAGCCCTCCCAGAGAGAGCCTTAGCGTCTCACTTGACACGGTTTTGTATCGCCATCTGACCACCGGGGACTTGGGCTGGGTGTAGGTTATCAGTTACCATGCCATTAAGGGGCCGGGTGGTGGTTAAAGTGTGGGGCAGCTGAGAGGTTAGGGGTTCCGACCCCAATGTCATCCTTGAGCAAGATGCCTAAACCCTACCGGCTCATGACACGTAGCGAAAAGGTAGCTTGGATAAATGTGTCTGCTAAATCATTATTTAGTATTTAGTAGTTATTGAGTTTAGAGCTTCACACTTATTCTAAAGATAGTGCATGCAATAATCTCCAGTAACGTATACACATCTATCTTTGTGGTCTCCCCTTCACTGTAGACTATCAACAAGGTTCTTCTGCAATATGCTGCAATTATAGCCAAGGATTTCCATCTGCATCTAAGCAAGGAGAATGTGGTGAGTACATGACTCTGCAGCCACACAAGACCTTCACAGGCAGAGCCATACATCCAATGCATGGTTGCAAGAGAGAGAATAAATCTCTCTATGGCGTATCCATGGCAACAATATTTAAATGGTCTGAGGAAGGAGTGGGGATTGGTACCAGATGGGAAAGGGAAAACGCAGCATTGGTGAGCGACGGGGTTTAGCCAGAGTCTCTGCATCCCACAATCCACCCTGCCTTCTTAAACGTCCTTATCAAATTGTCTCTATTAACTGGGAGGCAATTCTTCAGCCCACGGTAGAGGCCATAGCTGTTGCTGAAATAATCCTGGGCATCCTTCTGGGGTGGCTGTCCATTGTTTCACGTGACGGATGGCAGAGACGTCAGCGTGGCCTAATTATCAACGCCAGCGTTGTGTAGTCAAATCAAGAGCTCACACACACACACAGACACACACACACACAAATACACCCACACTCACAGGCACACACCCCCCCCCCCCCCCCCCCACACACACACACACACACACACACACACACACACACACACACACACACACACACAGGCTCCAGTCCTAGTGGAGGAGACAGATGTTTCTTCACAGGATTGACAGTCTCATTACTTTTAGTCGCAGAGACAGCATGGTGCACCCAGACATGCAAACACACACACACACACATACATACACACTGTAGTGAGCACACACTCAAAGCACACAAACACACACACACACACACACACACACACAAACACACACAGACACACATTCACCCCGTAATGCACAAACACACACACATGCACACACACATAAAAAGACAGAATAGCATTCATAGGAAGAGATTAAATACATTCTGATGCTCTTTATTATTCAGCCTTACGTCAGCGGCCTGTAAAATGAAAGGATTAAAATCTTTGTACTGCTAATGCTTGCGCAAAACTACTACTACTACTACTACTACTACTACTACTACTACTACTGCTACTGCTACTACCACTACTACTACATCTACTAATGATGCAGTTACTCATTCAAATACTACTACTAATTGGTATTCATATTGCCACTCCACAGCTGCCATTAGTGAAAATACTGAATACAATATTAACATAAATCTCCACACGTCACAATGCGTTGGCTGTGAGCTTTTACTGTGAAACCTCAAGGAAAGGAATCAATCTTACCATATTCCATTTTGGGGAACTGGGATAGATGATGTATACATATTTAATATGTCTCAGAAGTGAACTAAGGAAACAAGTCATTTGTTCTGGGAATGGGTAATCTTTTACGGCTGTTTGTTGGTTTTCAGTCCACTTGTTTTATGAATGATGATGATTGATATCTTATTGAGACACACAATATAGAGTAGTAAAGAATGTGGACCATAAAACACATGGTTAATTGTATTTAGCTTTTAAATATTGAATGTCTGTAAATGGAAATAATAAACATTTTGTCGGATATCAAACCCGAACGTTCATGGAAAGTCTTACGATGTTTGAATGATAGGAGATATTTTCATGAACTTCAAACCATTGGCTTGATTTACCTGTCCATCCGCTCATTCTGATGATAACTACGTTCCGTGTGACCTAGCTAATGTGTCTTCTGTGATGACTTCATGTTGTCTCCTGCAGCCCTGCATCCTCCTCAACAACATCCAGCAGCTCAGGGTGCAGCTGGAGAAGATGTTTGAGTCCATGGGAGGCAAGCAGGTCTGTGCTCTTCCCATCTCGCTGTTGCTATGTTACTGCTCAGTGGGTCCATCCCATCAAGTCGGAAACCACATTTTGTTCAAATAATAATAAGTGATAGTTACAAACCAATTAGAAATTAAATAACGTATTGTCAACTAGCAACTTAAAGAATATTTTTTTTGCTGAGCTTTTATATTTATATATTTTTTGAGCGATATCAATAAAAAAATACAATGCAATAACTTACTTTGCGATGTGGAGTAGAGTTTGCGCTCACATTTGGAACTGTAGTGAACTGACCATAAATGTCTGCATGTTTTGTGTAATTCAGTTAATTCTCACCAATTATACTCTCACTTTTCTTCCCAATACTAACTCATATCTGCCTAGGGGTCCGTTACCGTGGCCCCTAGTTCTACCGCTCATCTCTGTTCCCCATACCATTAACAAAGAATGGGAATGTTGAGGTTCTGAACTATTCTCCTCCCCCTTTTTTAACCTGTTTGTGTGTGTGTGTGCATGTGTGTGAGTCAGCTCGTCCGTGGTCTGTCTAATCTGACTTCCTTGGGTGGACCCTGTGACAAGCGGCTAGCGATTAGCAATTTGCGATTAGCAATTTGCGACAAGCAACTCGCATCTCGCGGCTAGCGCTTAGTGACTAGCAGCTAGCGACTAGTGCCTAGCAGCTAGCGACTGGCAGACTAGTGACTAGCGGCTAGTGACTAGCGGCTACTGGCTAGCGGACTAGTGACTAGCGTGTTGCGACTTGCAATTCGTGGCTAGCGACTCGCGCTTAGCGACTCACGCCTAGCCTAGCACTCCGTGCCTCTAACCATGCATGTTTCTCTCCAGTGTTTTAACACCCGTGTTGCCCTGCGTTTTGTCTCCTGTGGTTGTGCTCCTCTTGTCCCCTCCCAACCTGTGCTCTCTCCCTGTCTCCAGGAGGAGGGGGTTGTGTCCTTCTGTAAGGTGTGTGTCGTAAGGGCTCTTGAACATCCCCTGCCCACCCCCACCCCCACCAACCATTCACTGAATTAATCTTACGAAGAAAAAAGAAAAAAAGAACACCACACATACATACGCACACATGCCACAGCACGGCCCCCCTGAGTCACGCCCACTCCCCCACTCCGACTCACCCCACACCTCACCTCGCTTCTCTCCCCCCTCCCCCCTCCCCCTCCTCCACCCTGCCCGCCTGCGCCCCAACCCCCTGACACCCCCCTCTCAGCAGCAGCATGACCCACAGAGCATCCAGGGCTGAGGGCCCCCCCCCATGCACCACTCCTCTGTCCCCCCCAGGTCTGGGTGTCAGACCCCCTCTCCCAGGGGCTCAACCCGGCCAAGCTCATCTTTATCAATCTTTTCTCTTCTCCATGGCAATGTCGGCACGTAGATATTTATACTCATTTTTGCACGTTTGAATCTCCTGGGTAACTGGATTGAGATGCTATTTGACGCTTTAGGCCCATGCTATCAAACAGGCTGAAGACATGAAGTGCTTGACATGGCATGACATTTCGGTGGGGGGGGGGGGGGGGGGGGGGGGGGGGGGGGGGGGGGGGGGAGATTGGTGAAGCTTCCAAAATGCTTTGGAAAGTCACCAGATGTAGTCCAGGCTGATATTCTGCCTCGTATCTTAGCAGGTGGGCCGGGTTATGGCTCTGTGCCCACTCAAAATATGCCCTTGTCTACTCCGTTTAGTCGTAGACGCTGACACCACAATGTCTTACTTTATTGAGTAAAGTAATACTTCCACAATCAAGATGCAATGCAACTGAAACTTTATGAACATTGAGGATATTACAGAATGGCCACTGAATGCAATCTGAAGTGGATCCAGACGCACATATATATATTAGTGATTCAAAATAAAACTAAACAAAAACCTAGACTAAATTGTATAAAACAAGTATATTATCTTTGGAAATTATTTGCAGTAGGTAGTATCCTCCATTATCTCCCAAAGCAGCAAGGTAATTACCGAGAGCTGTTATCGTTGCGTTAGCAGTATCAGAGATTAACTAAAGCCTGCGGTGATGGAGTCTCCATTAACACATCTCCCCATCAAGCCACTTTCACATAGCGCTCGCCCCGCCAAGCTAATATTCCCTCTGCACTTTTGTCGAGACAGCAGTCTATAAATCTTGTTTGTCTGGCGCGGGCATTTGGAATGAGTTGTGTTTTGTGATATTTTTTGTTGTTCTGAATAACAACCCCTTGGGTGAGTGAAGGCTGTGGAAGCAGGCGAGGCGAGGCGATGCGATTCAGGGCGGCGTGAGAGCAGAGCCATGTCACAGTCAGGCGTCATCCACTGGGGCTTGCTAACGCGGAAGAACCGTGGGACCTCCACACTTCCTAACACTTCTTAGTAGCACTGAATACATTGACAAGGCTTCCTCTCTCCCCAGTAATATTTTGTATTTTGTCTAGCTGACAAAAAGAGACACAACAAGTGACAAAGTTACAACAGCAGAATGCAGAACAGTTAGTGGTATTGAGTGGGATTTTTATTAGCGCATGGTTTACTCTGTGGTAGAAAAATGGTATGGAGCTTTAAAACCGTGGGTTGTCCATATTCAATATTTCATTGAGTCATTTCCTTCTGGCAAACACAATCTCAGTTGGCATGTCTGGTATGATGAAACCCAGAGCCATCCAGCAGCTGCCTTTGTGTATCTGACAGGCGAGCCTGCCTCAAATAGCCATCCATTCAACGCCTCCATCGCCATAAGGAGTATCTATTGTTTGTTTTAATCTCTGAAAAAGAGACTGGTATCTCGGTGTTACTGTCTTCCATTCTAATGCCTCCTCATAAAGAGCCAGCCTTTTGACAGGCCGGGTAGCCAGTTTGTTTTATGGCTCCCAGTTTATGGACCAAAACTAGCCTCTGATCACATGTTCAGAGGCCGATGGGCTAATGAAAGAGTGATACATGTTCCTGCTCCATCACCTGAAACAACCCCTCCCCCACCCCGTTTACTGCACCCTAACCTGCACAAGCAATTTCCTCTGTGTCAAGAAAATAAACTACTGATGATCAATAGCAATGAAAAGGAAGTGTGTGCACACACATGCCCACACACAAGCACGCAGGCAAACAGATACACACACACACACACACCACACACACACACACACACATATATATATGCAGGTACACAGACTAACACACACACACACACACACACAATAAACACATACTTGCTCGCACTTGATCGGCATCGTCAGTAAAGGCTGCGTTATAATAGCATCTATAAATGGTCCGGTTTAGACACGCCCTTCCCAACTAAACCATCCACGCGAGATGAGTGCCTGCATTCAGCGGCAGCTTATCAGGTCTAATGTGATGATCTGCCATGCATGCAGCGATGCCGACCCCACCGACAGCATCCATCTCTGGCCTCGGGCTTCAGCCTCTCTGGGTCCACTTCATTGCAGTCATCAATATTTTGACATGTGCACATGGCAAGCACAATTCATAAGCATTCAGACGCTCCGCTGTCTCACACATACACACACACACACACACATGCACGCACAGACGCACACACACACACACTCTTTTTATCTCTCTTTCTGTCTCTTGCTCTCTCTTGTGCTCTCTTGCACACACACACACACCCACACTAACAGATGATCACACACACATGCACGTGTGGACGAACACACACACTCGCTCTATCTCTCTCTCTCTGTCTCACGCTGTCTTTCTCGCTCTCTCTTGCACACGCACACACACACACACACACACACACACTAACAGATGATCACACACACATGCACGTGTGGACGAACACACACACTCGCTCTATCTCTCTCTCTCTGTCTCACGCTGTCTTTCTCGCTCTCTCTTGCACACGCACACACACACACACACACACACACACACACACACACTAACAGATGCTGACAGACAAAGGCGCGCCTCTGCACGTGAAGCACGTTGAACACACATCATACACAAATCTGTTCACACGCGTTGTACACACAGTCCAGCCGAGACCGCAGCGGAAGCAGAGTGACAGAGATATGCAGCGCTGATCACCCATGCATGCAAGTCGTGTACACACACACGGCACGGCACATGCACAGATGCAGCTGCCTCGGGGTACACACAGTAGAACTTCACACAACGCATGGGATTACCTTTGTTGGCCCAGTTGAGTTAATGGGCTGTTAGTGGCACTGATGCGCAGATCTCATGAATATGTGATCAGCTGACTCTGATGTCCGTAGATGAGTTTATCAAGCTAGTCGTCTGCAGAGAGTTTCTGAAATCCACTGCTAATCCACTATGTGCCACCCCAGCTCCGAGGTCACCGCTGTGTGTCAACAGCAGCGGCACGTTACACACTGGAACCATGTGCCCTCTCAATTGAATACCGCCCGCATCCATTTAGACGCCTCACACAAATCCACCTGAGAAATATCGGTTTTCATCTCTCTTGAAGGGAAAACGTATATTTCAGATTACCGATGCACCGATTGTTTTCATCGCTCGCAAACCTCTGTCTGAACGTACGTTTTTTCTTAACCGTCTAAATTGAATCAAAAACAACTATAGATGTTAAAGTCAGCCATCGCCTCTTTGCTTCAAATAAAGAGGATTATGCTCGCACACTTTGTATTTTATAACGGCAAAACCAATGTGCATCGCAGACCCCATAAGCACTAACACAAGCCATGCCATTGAAAAGAAAGGCACGCATTAAGCGTTATACATCGTGTGGCCGTTCCATCCTAGTGCACTGCATATGCAATTGTCGGCTTGAAAAACATGTTTCATAATACGAGGAATAATCAGGGCGAGACGATGCCTTGATTTGCACCTGAGTCTCGCTTATCACATGTGGCAGGTGGATTCTGTCTCTCTAGCTCTGTCTCTCTCTCTCTCTCTCTCTCTCTCTCTCTCTCTCTCTCTCTCGCTCTCGCTCTCGCTCTCGCTCTCGCTCTCTCTCTGCAGTCTGCACCATCCCTCTCCCCCCAACCCTTCCTCACCCCAACCCAGCGGAGGCTTCCTCCTGAGACAGTGTGGTGCTGCGGTGGTGGTGCTGCGGTGAGGCCGGGTGGAGCGTGTTCTGACAGCTCTGTCTTCCTTCTCCTCTGACAGCTGGACGCAGAGGCCAGCGAACTCCTGAAGGAGCTGCAGAACAAACTCAACACGGTTCTGGATGAGCTCAGCGCAGTTTTCGGCTCAAGGTACACAGAAACCCATGCGGTGATGCGTGTGTATGTGTGTGTGTGTGTGTGTGAGTGAGTGTACACGTACAGTGTGTATGTACATACTGTACGTGTGTACGTGTGTGTGTGTGTGTGTGTGTGTGTGTTCATATGTGTTAATGTACACATATGCATAAGTGTGTGTGTGTGTGTGTGTGTGTGTCAGTGTGTATGTATGTGTGTGTGTGTCTGTGTGAGTGAGTGTACACATGTGTACATGTGTGTACGTGTGTGTGAGTGCATGTTCATATGTGTTAGTGTACGCATGTGCATAAGTGTGTGTGTGTGTGTGTGTGTACATGTTCGTGTGTACGTGTGTGTGTTCCAATGTTTATTTTCACTAATCTCACTGTATTTTGTCACACATTAAAAGTCTATGTGTTTGTCAGGGCAGGCCTCCACAGGCCTGGAGTAGTTAGAGTAGCAATGAAAAGTACCATCAAACAATGATGGTAGATCCTAGTCTTCGGTACAGCCTCTCCCACTCAAAAAAACACACTCCATTTTCCAGTTCCAGCTTGTCCTCTTAAGCACCGTGGTCTCAAAACAAGCTCCATCTCATGACAAAAGAGCACTTCAACTGTAATCTAATTCCAACAAGAGCGACCGTTCCAGCCTCCCAAAGCATCTGTGTTTTATTCTCCCTGCTCGGTAACTCGCTATCAAATGATTTGTTATTGTTGGTTTTTTGTCGGGTTCTTTTTCCCACTCAGTTTCAAGCCGGTGATTGAGGACTGTGTAAAGCAGATGAACCAGGAGCTGGTGCAGATGAAGGGCCAGGTGAAGGGCAGCAACCCCGCCATGGATGCAGAGTCGGTCCTCAGACCGCTGATGGATCTCCTCGATAAGAAGTGAGCTAGAACTACAACTATAGAACTGTATAGAACGACACCTGTTTATAACTAGAACTACAACTATAAAACTATATAGAACTACAACTATATAACTATATTGAACTATAACTATAGAACTATACTTATTGAACTATATAGATCTAGAACGGTATAACTAAATAGAACTAGAACTTTATAACCATAGATCTATAAAAGTACAACTATTTAACTATATATAACTACAGCTATGACTATATAGAACTATAGCTATAACTAAATAGAAGTATAACTATTAAACAATATAGAACAACAACAAGAACTATATAGAAGTAGAACTATTTAACTATATAGAACTATAACTATTTAACTATTTAGAGCTATAACTATATATAGAAGTAGAACAATATTACTACGTAGAACTATAACTATTTCTAACTATATAACTGTAAATTATTAACTATATAGAACTATAGAACTGTAGAACTATAAAAGAGTAATGTTTAAATAACTGTTTTACATTTGCATTAACATTAATGCTACACATACTGGGTATATAGATATATTTTAGTTTGAAGTATTTGCAGATTTTACTTAAATCTTTTATCTCTTTTTAATTTCCTCTACTGCCCTGCTCTTTCTGCTGTGCCACTCATGCAGATTACCCGTCTGGGACTAAGAAAGGGCAGTCTTATTGTATCGTTATGTTAATGCAGACCCCTATGTTGTGATGAAGTGACCTGGGAATCTTTGTCTGATAAAAAAAATACATATATACAAGCCACTTTAAAAATGTAAAAAAAGGTCTGTTCTAGCGCTATCAATATGGCAAGATATTTCAACGTAATAATTTTGTTATGTATATATACACAATCTTAATAACGCTAAATAAAGACACAATGGAGAACACTTACATCTAAGGACAGTGCTGAGATCAGATCTGTAGTTATCTACTGCCTTGCTATTATCCCATGGAAATGTCTCCTCAAACAACAACTGATGATTATTGTAAGATGAGGGCATTGCAATTTCATCTCTCTCCCTTTATTTCTCTCTCTCCTGTATTTCTCTCTCCCTTTTTTCTCTCTCTCCCTGTATTTATCCCTCTCTCTGTCTCTCTTCCTTTCTATTTCTCTCTCCCTTTTTTTCTCTCTCTCTCCCTGTATTTTTCCCCCTCTCTCTGTCTCTCTCTCCCTCTCTATCTCCCTTTATTTATCTCTGTCTCCCTCTCTTTTTATCTCTCTCTCTCTGTCTCTCACTCTCCCTCTTTCTCTCTCTCTCCCTATATGCATACTTTAAGAGAGAGAATTGCAATGGCCTTCTTCATCGTTTCAACATAACCCAGAGTCCTTCGTCATTGGAGGACATTCTCTCGTATGGCTCTCCTATAAAACGGTGAATCAGCTCTGGCCAACCCAGCAGCAGCACCCTATACAACGATAAATCAGTCCTGTCCAACCTTAAGCTAGTGCATATATATATTCAGTGGATCCACAAGAGAGCCTGTACAGACCCTGTCAAATCAACATGGAGGCCAGTGGGGTATTACGGGGAATCCTCTTAATGAAATGCAAATACTAAATCCTCCCACATATCTACCAGACCAGTACAGTGAGATTAAACAGCAAGGATCTGGGATTTCTTCCATGTATTTCTTTATTCCAACCTATGTTTAATTTATTTATTTTCTTCTATGCCACGAGAGATACCTCTGGCCAGAAGGGGACATTTGCTGGAAGCTATTACCTGACAATTGCTCTGCTTTTCGCCACTTTACAGTTTGATGCTATTTGCCAAGATTTGTGAGAAGACCGTGCTCAAACGAGTGCTCAAAGAGCTGTGGAAAATTGTGCTGAACACCATTGAGAGAACAATTGTTCTGCCACCCCTCAATGATCAGAGTGTGAGTTTCTCTCTCTCTCTCTCTCTCTCTCTCTCTCTCTCTCTCTCTCTCTCTCTCTCTCTCTCTCTCTCTCTCTCTCTCTCTCTCTCTCTCTCTCTCTCTCTCTCTCTATTTATCGCTCTCTTTTATCTCTCTCTGTGTCTCTCTCTTTCTCTCCCTTTCTATTTAGCTCTCTCTCTCTCACTATGTTGTATTTAATGTGAGTAGACGATAATGATGATGGAGACCTCATCTCAACCATATTTCTGCATTCATTCTTTCATTCATTAATTAATCCATTGATTTATTTATTCACCAGAGACAATACACATTCATCAACATCTGTTTACGGGTATAAAAATGACAGACTTTGTCTGAATAGTAATGCTGTTCCTTGGGATAACTGTACCACACCATGTACCATAAAACACGACATAAAAGGTCACATTAAACACAAAAGCCCACATAAGCCCATGACTATATGACATGATGTCAGGGGAACTCCAAGCAAGCATATGAGGCGCATATAGAGCACATATTTAAAGCAACAGATTGCAAGGTTCACACATTCACAACCATTTAGAAATAGATGTAACACCCATTCTGCACACACACACACACACATACAAATGCATGTTGCAAAAATGAATAACACTATTTGTATCTATTATAAAAAATAAAAATAAAAACGGAATGCTTTTGAGGTATGGAAGCTTTCATTATCCATTTAACAAGGATTAGTTTAAACTTAAAAAAGCAAATAATCGCTTAATCCAAAGATTTTTTACATTGTATTCCATGTCTTTAATTCCTTACTGCATTGATTCATCGATACGTTGTGAGCTCTGCACTAAACACTGTTTCCCTGTGTTTCCATCCTACATCCGCTCTCTGCCCACAGCAAGGGGCTCAGATGATCTTCAACGCTGCCAAGGACTTGGGACAGCTGTCTAAACTGAAGGTACTTCCCAGAAAGGCACCGAATGCCCGACCCACGTGCCTAGCAGGGGTCCATTCCCAAACCCTCGCACTGAACGCTCCTGCTGACTCCAAACGGAGTGCTAATAGCTCAGGTCTGCTGTCCTCGCGTGCTGCGCGGCGTACGACCACGGTGCACTGCACGCGGCTTTAGTTGATCTCCGAGTCACTTCAGAACAAGGATTATGTTTATATGAAGCGTACTGTCACGCAGGGCCAAGGGGCTCGCAGCTGAATTAAACCAGGCTGAAGTAAGCATCTTTCTGCCAAATCTGATTGAAGGGCATTGACCTGAAGGACTTCCTGGTTTCACATTCTCCATCACGTTGGCAGGGGTGGACAAGGCTTGTACACAAAATGTGTGTTCACAATCTAGTTCAACACGTGTGGTCAAACCCATGGTTTAGCATATGGACTTGTTGGATGGTAGATGGGTCATTTTGCCCTACATGTCACCATGTGATGTCGTGGAATCTACACGACATTTCCTTTCAGTGTTGACAGGGCATTCAGGGTTTAGCCTAATCAGTATGCAACATTCTCTGGATGTAAACAGATGTGCTGTACCATCCCCAGATCTGCTGATGACCTGTTGTGTGCATGCCAGTCATGTTCTACAGTAAGCTGAACCTTGGCCCTACACAGAGCTAGCCAAAGCTAAGCTAAATGATATGCAGGGCCAGCATGGATTCTAATTGGTCCCATGGCCTGTGGGAGTTTTCCCTCCGTGTATTGAAGCAGTGAAACGGATCATCAAAAAGGTTCTTGACGGCCTGTTACTAACCAGCCTTTTGTGGGAAGGCAGAGAGGGCTGTGCTGAGTCACACAAGGGATGGGCTTATGAACATGTGTGTGTGTGTGTGTGTGTTATAGGGATGTACAGCAGAGCTACTATTTGATCTTTATTTGTCAATCTTGGTTTTCTATATAGGGAAATTGTGGGGGCTAGATATATGCATGTGAATATACGTTGAATAACATGTTTTTCCTTTTTATTAAATGCATGCGAGCGCGTGTCATTACTTGTGTCCTTAATCTGTCATCGCTTGTGTATCTTCCCTCACAAAAATGCAGAGTCTCAGGACGATGCCATTCGTGGTCAAAACGACCACACATGTTTCATTCTAATGGACCCTGCCGTTTGCTTGTTGTTTCCCCCACCCAGGAGCATGTGACGAGGGAGGAGGCCAGAAGCCTGACTCCACGGCAGTGTGCAGCCATGGATCTGGTGCTGCCCACCATCAAGGTGAGTCTTCCTGGCACTGTTCCCGGCTGCACTGTTTCCCTTCCCTACGCTGCTGGCTTCGGTGAATAGGCACAATATGGAGTACCAAAGATCACCAGGGAGAGATGAGGGTTGAGTTGTAGATCTCATTGTGCATTTGAAAAAATGCTCCCATCACACATTTGATTTGCTGAAACGTCAAACGATTCGGCCGGACCTTGTTCATAACATGCAATGGTGTATGATCTTTGCATGTGGTCTGAGTTACTTGTGTGTTTCCGTAAAACGAGGTAGATACCCGAATACCGGAACGCAAATTGACCTACAAATGTGAACGCTCCGCCATCATCTTTAAACTCTTTAGACCCTCCCCTCTGAGCTTACTATCAGTCAGCTGACCAACGTGTTATCTAATCAAAACGAAAAGATGGCCGGAGCTTTCTTCCAGCGTAAAGTGGTGTACAGCTGCCTGGTTGAATACAGCTCGGCTGCTTCCCTGGTGCACAGTGTGCATCAGGGACAGCTTCAAGGTAATTCCCGGGCCAAGTGTCTGATCCATGGAGGTGAGAGCTACAGATGATGTGCTTCGGGGGAGGCATTCGGATAATGCTGCACTGTGAGTTGTGGCGTTCACCTGGGGCGGGGGGGGGGGGGGGGGGGGGGGGGGGGGGGGGGTGCAGTGTGTGTGTGTGGTTGAGGGGGTGCGGTTTGATTGGGAAAAAATTGATTAATGCGTCTCTAAGGAGACCGCACTCAGGTTTAGATCAATCACACAGCTGACATTCTCTTCGTCTGTATTCTAATGAGAATCTCAAATGAACACAGTTTGGTAATATCTCAGCAGATGTGGGGGTGGGGGGGGGGGAATTCGGGCCACAGGGTTAATTTAATACTGTGTCTCTAAATGAAAAGTGAAGATTTAACTGTAAAGAGTGAGTAAGTACTTATTTAAATACAAATATATATATATATATATTATTTTTTTTGCAGGAGCAGGAATTCCTCCATAAGAAACCTTCATCGTTTTATATTTTATTTTAATGATGGCTTAAGACATTTATTAATCTCTCTGTTGAAAGCTGAATAAAGCACTCTTCACCCACATGGAAATTGAACATGAACCTGTGCACTTAAATGCAAAGGATGGGGATGGTAAAAAGTGAAAGAGAGATATTATTCAGTCCCTTCGAATGCTACTTTATGCTTTGTGATCATCATTCCTTTTCTTGAGATTAGATTTGTGTGGGGGAATCATTCATGTTTTCATCGTTCCATCTTATTACAGCTCTGTTATGACCAATATATTTCAGCCTATTCATAACTGGGGCTTAGAGATTGCTTCCACTTTACTATCTGAGTTCATATTCTATATCATTCAACATATCCACTGTAAATGTGCCAACTCTGAATACTTTTAAACAGCATATAACTGAATAGAATAGTACTGAATCCTTACTCCCTGAAGAAGCTAGCAGTAGCTACCATTGCATTGCAAGTTTATTTGAGACATTCTGCTGAGCATGTCAGCTTTTTGCTAACAACCTCCTAGCCTCCAGCCTCTTTCCTTAACATTTAAGTAGGTGACATGTCTCCTAAGACACTCGTGAACCAATGCATGGACTTCCCCTGAGCGAGAGGGATTAAAGTTCTGTTTATCTCATTGTACTTGAGAGAAAAGTCAAACGCATGCTACATTCTGAGACCAGTGGGTCTGTTGTCAACTCAGAGCAAACGGCTCTGAGTTGACAACAGACCTTGTCAGACCTTGTTGACGCTAACATAATCCTTCATTAGCTCAACGGCCTTACATGACATTTTTAAATGATGAAATGGGATTATAAAAGTAGATGGTGGGGTTGGATTGGCAGGTCCAGATGCCTCCTAGCGTCTGAACACTGCCTCTAATGAGATCTAGCCCTGGCCTTTTCTCCACATCCACCTTCTGCAGTGGCGAGTGGTGACAGCAAACAAGGCAGGCTTATCAGCGCAAATGCACATTACCCACCCAAGTATGGCACTCGGAGGGAAATTCATGGCAATTATCTAGTGAGGGGACAATTACCGGCGTCTTTCCCTGCCCTCTTCCATTTTATACCGTCTCCCAGACGGACCACAGTCAGGCTTTTGGAGAGACTATTCCCAATAGAATGACCATAGCAATGCTATGTAGAGGATATTCCCAATACTGTGAGCATAGTCATACTATTATATAGGCTATTCCTAACACTGAAATCGTAGTCATAGTATTGTATAATATATTCCCAATATTGCACAGTAGTCATGCTACTGTATAGGGTATTCCCAATACTATGACCATAGTCATAGTATTGAAAAGTGTATTCTTAACACTGCAACATAGTCATGCTATTTAAAAGTAGATAACTGTGCTATTAACATCAAAAAGGGGCATAAATTACATTTGACTGAATAGTATATCCCTCATGCCGCAACCATAGACATTCTATTGTGTAGTATATTACTAATACCACAACCATAGTCAATATTACTAATAAAACAATCATAGTCATACTATTGCACAGTATATTACTAATACCACAACCATACTCATACTATTTTGTAGTATATTACTAATACCACAACCATAGTCATACTATTGAATTGTACATCCCCAATACTGTGACCTAGACAGGGTTTTACCTTGTTTGGTACACATTGACTCAGAATGTAATGTAGTAAGCTTTGCCTTAATTCAAAATGCTTTACTGCTATTTTTCTACCCCTGTATCTTTGCCCCAATCTGCACCTAGCCTTCCCTGAAGAGGGAACCCCCTCCTGTGCGTTTCCCACTGGGAGTTTTCCTGCCCATTTGAAGGCTTAGGGTCTAGGTGTCGTCTGCAATGTGGGCTTGAGAAATCCTTGGAGACCGTAACTGTGATTAAACGGCTATACCAATAAAGTGGACTGGACTTAAATCAGATAAAATCAACATGGTGTGTTGGTGTGTGTGTGTGTGTGTGTGTTTGCGTGTATGTGTGTGTGTGCCTGTGCCTGTTGTTTCTCCGCAGCAATACTTCCACGCTGGAGGAAACGGGCTGAAGAAAACGTTCCTGGAGAAGAGCCCTGATCTGAGGTCTCTTAAATACGCGCTCAGCCTTTACACTCAACCTACAGATGCCTTGATCAGGAAATACATATGCACCCAAACCTCTCAAGGTAAGCATCTATCGGCCTGGGCGGGCTTCACCGGGTGCAGTGATTCAAAAAGCAGACAGTTTGAAACCGTGATTGGCATGCTAGGCACGTTGTGTTCTTTTTTTCTTTTTACCAGTGGGGGGGGGGGGGGGGGGGGCTCTTCCTGGGTGATGATTGCTACGCGGATGATAGTCAGTGTAATCAGTGACACCCTGAACACACACACAAAAAAAAAAAGAGTTCACTGTGTGAACAGTGTGAGATGAGCCGAGAACCACGCTCGACGGAGCCCGAAGTTGAGTTTTTTTTTTTAATAACGCAATTTGTTGCAGTGTGAGAAAACCCCGCCATTCATGCATTCGTTATCTACTGAACGGACAACATTAGTCTGTGGGAACTGTTAAGACCGCGCCTCTCTGGGATGTAGTTGCGGTCGTGAACCGAGAGGAGTGTTTGCGCTGCGATTGCGTCACAGGGCGGTTGTCCCTCTCCCCCCCCCCTCTCGTCTCTCTTCTGGTTCTCGGGCCAGCTGTGTGGGTGAGTTCAATGTCAGCTCAGTGTCCGGGCTCCTCTGTGTGCAAGGGGACACAGAGCCAATTACGTTTGTCTCCTCAGCGGCCCTCGGATCTTTCTCCGTCGTCGTATCAAAGCAAAAATTTTTTAAATGAGCAGAAATCCCGCCTGACCTCATCGCGCACCCTAATCTCTTTCATCCTACCAGTTTTGTCTTTTTTTATCACTCCTTTATTGTCTTTCTTCTCGAGCCACCCTCGAGAAGTGTCTCTGGGAAGGATTAGAAAGACCCATTCAAACATTGCAGTCACGTAGCGTCAAATACATAAATAAGTCATCTGCACACCTGTCCTTTTATGTTATTAAAATTGCCTTCATCTTTCATCCCACCTGGAGTCCATCTTTCGTCCCTTTTCTCTTTTTTCATTTCCATCGACCGTCGTCCGTACCAGTGTCTCTCTGCATCCTGGACCCACATTCACGGTTCCGTCCACCTCAAACTGTTGGGCTTGATAACGATGCATGGGGAATACATCAGGGGTCTGGAAAGACCAGACAGGGAGTTTAGCCGGGGTGGAGCGCTGAAGCTGAAAGCTCCCAGCTGAAGCTGAAAGCCCCCAGCTGAGTGGTCAGGCTTGCAGAACGGCGCACAGTGCAGTCAATGGGCCCGCAGGAAGACATGCTGGTGATGGAAGACAGGCAGCCAGACAGCCAGGCTCTGTCATCTCCAGGCTCCCCCACTAGCAGCTGGGATGCCAGGCCCAGGGGAGGCTGCATGGCTGGGAGGAACGGCTGGTTCCTCTCGGCTGCCTCCTTCCAACTCTCACAGCTATTGTTTGCTTGCTCTCTCTCCATCTTTCTCTCTCTTTCTCTCTCTTTCTCTCTCTCTCTGTCTCTTTCTCTGTCTCTCTCTGTCTCTCTCTTGTAAAGCGCTTTGAGTGACCATTGGTTCGAAAAGCGCTATATAAATGCAGTCCATTTACCATTTCTGTCTCTCCATTCCTCTCTTTCTCTGTCTCTCTGTCTCTCTCTCTCTCTCTCGCTCTCTCTCTCTCTCTCTCTCTCTCTTACGCTCCATCTCTATCTCTTTTTCTCTGTCTCTTTCTCTCTCTCTCTTTTTCTCTTTCTATAGGAGACAGTGGCTCAGGAGCTAGAGCGAGTTGACTAGCAACTGGAAGGTTGCTAGTTCGATCGCAAGACAGCTACTGCTCCCAACAAGCTGTCTGTTGCCTTGCATGACTGACACCGCTGTCGTGTGTGAATGGGTGAATGCCAGGCAATAATTGTAAAGCGCTTTGAGGTTCGAAAAGCGTTATATAAATGCAGTCCATTTACCATTTATCTCTCTCTCTCCATTCCTCTCTCTTTCTCTCTTACTCTCTGTCTCTCTCTCTTTCTCTCTTTCTCTCTGTCTCTCTCTCTTATGCTCTCTCTCTCGCTCACTCTCTTTTTCTTTTTCTCTCCATCTCTCTCTCTTTCCATCTCTCTCTCCATCTCTCTCCCTCTATCTCTCTCTCTCTTTCTGTCTCTCTCTTATTCTCTCTTTCCATCTCTCTATCTCCCTCCATCTCTGTGTCTCTTTCTCTCTGTGTCTCTTCCTCTCTCCTTCTGTTAAGTGTGTCTCTCCTTTTATCTCTTCTCCTATGTCTCTTCACACTTCCTCCCTACCTTCTCGTCCAGCCGCTCTCCACTCCATCCATACAATTTTAATTTCCCTTCCTGGTTCCTAAGCCTCTCCCCTGTGTGAGCAGCAGGCACGTAGCATCTCTTCTATTGGAGGGGTTTAGTAGGACGTCCTCAAAGATCCCCTTCAGAAAAGTTCTGCTGCTTCTTCCTACGTCCTGGGATAGATAGCAGCACCCAGATACACAGAGCTACCGTCCATTCTGGATCATCAGACTAATGGAGGCTGTTTACCTCAAAATGTGAACCCAAATTATGACGGTAGACTCGTATTCCCACAGGGATTGTCATAAATGATCAGATTAGCTCAGAATGTTAAAACAATAGATAAATACTTCAGGAAAGGTAATTTATGCTTTAAACAGGGAGAGAGGTTGCCAGGGTACATTACGTCTGTGAGCAGCATTAGAACTGAATGCAATGACAATGTGTTCAGACTCTACCTTCTATTTATTTATGTTTTTTTCCCCAAAACGACGTGCAGGGAACATTGCAGTAAATCTTGGCCATGGCTTGGCATAGCACGATATCGTGATGTTTATCCATGCTTCATAGAACTATCGCTATGGTTTCTGCACTGATAATATGACGCAATGCTAATATTCGACACACTGAGAGATATGTGTGTGTGTGTGTGTGTGTATGTGTGTGTGTTTAGAATGTGTTGTATTGCAGATGATAATGACTGTGATGCGATTGTGTGTTTGTGTGTGTGCGTGACTGTGTGTGTGTGTGTGTGTGTGTGTGTGACAAAGAGTTTTTCCCGTGCCAAGGGAACAGAAATTGAATGAGGTAACCTGAACTGAACAAAAACAGGCCCATCTTCACACGCCTCCCTTATCGGCTCCGCTTCTTAAACACCGATGCACTGGAATCAATCAGCAGTAGCTCTCTCTCTCTCTCGCATCCCTCTGCTGCATTGGCCGCTGTGCATTCTCACTGCACACCAGCCTGCTCTTAACGCCACCTTCACTTCCCCTGATCCGCCCCACTCCACCGTTTTTAAATGTTTTTCGGGGGCCGCTTCAATTTGATCAAACGTCTGGTCCCTGGCCATCGATATGAAACGCTCGTTCAGACACTCCTGTGAGGCTGGCTTCGCAGGACCCTGTGTGGCTTGCGGCGGTCAATGGCCTGATGATTTCCCAGACGTTCAGAACGTAATGGGGTCTATCCCGCCCGCCCATTAGAACCAATCAGGAGGGTCGTTTCATTACCAGCCATCATGGCCACTTGTACACTGACACATATTGAAAAGCGATGAGATAACCGCGCCCCTTTTATCAGCCCCTGATAGAGGCCCCAGACCTCCTGACGTCCCCCTGTCTGCTGGCCCCAGGGACTAGACGGAAAGGTCTTTTTCGTTTTCGTTTAGAGAAGGGTTTAAGAAAGCCGAAGGCATCAGACAGCAAACTTGTGTTGTGTTAAAAAGATACAGGCCTGATTTAAAAAACAAACATGCCATCGCTTGAGTTATGTTGCATCTTTGTAGGTTTTCCACTCAACAATACTTTCCGTCAACATCTGCCAAAATGTGCCATTATGCATTTCTGTTGCATTGTTGCATTTTCATGGCCCAAGGCTGATAGATTCAGCCTGTTGACACCAGTCGCATTGTTTAATGTGGCATATATTTATATCTTCCCCAAAAATATTCATAAATTCGTCAGTGGTTTTCTGCTGTTGCTCAGCCTGAAGACAGAGGAACAATGTGATGCCGCTGCCTGGGTGGGCTGGTCTACGCGATAGATCCCTACCTACCTGCTACAGAGACCTCTCTTTTCTCTATTTGTTTTATTGTTTTCTCTGATGTACAGTCCATGGGACACGGCGCCCTTAATGAGAGCAGCAAACACTACAACGACCTCTAAATAAAATGTCTCTCTTCAGAAAGGATGATTCCCCTGCGATTTGACATTTAGCTTAAATCTCCTGTGTGTGTCTCTCTCTCTCTGTCTTTCTCTCCCTCTCTCTCTCCCTTTCTCTTTCTTTCTTTCTTTCTCTTTCTTTCTTTCTCTCTCTCTCTCTCTCTCTCTCTCTCTCTCTCTCTCTCTCTCTCTCTCTCTCTCTCTCTCTCTCTCTCCCTCTCTCTCTTTCTCTCTCTCCCTCCCTCCCTCCCTCCCTCCCTCCCTCCCTCTAACTCGCTCTTCTGTTTTTTACTCTGCCCCGTCTGCGTTCCTCTCCCTGGTCGATGGTTCTGTGGGGGTGTGTGTGTCCAGGTCAGTCATCCAGCGGATCGGTGGGGGAGGTGTCGATGCAAGTGGATCTCATCTCTCACCCCGGCACGGGGGAGCACAAAGTCAGCGTGAAGGGTGAGCTACCCCCCCCCCCCCGCCCCATTCCTCTGCCTCCCAAGCTGCTGTGAGCTGTGAGTGTTTCGACCATTTTGGTTCAAATGTGAATCCATTTGAGTACCACAGATTCAAAGGTCGCTTCACATTTGAACCAACATGGCCGAACCCTCACCATGAGCGGAAATAGCGATTTTTGTCTCGCTGCTGCAGTTGTGGGCACAGTTGTTGTTGCTCTAACCGTTTTCCTTCGTTGATGTAGGCGTCGTTACTACAATTGTGCAAGCAATATAAAAACAGGAGATTTCTGGAATTTATATTGGGTTTAAACGGCTATGAATATGGAAAAGCTCCAATTTTTTATTTTATTTATTTTAACGGGTATTCATTAAAAACATGCATACCCATGTCACTACTTTGGGCATCTGTACCAGAATTGTACTGTATTTTAGTAAATACAAGGCATGACAATACATAGCATCATACAATGAAATGCTACTATGTATCATTTAAGCAGACGCCATTGTTACATTCTTAGATCACAACTAATAGTTACAATGCATAGAGGAGCAAACAAACGTTTGCGAATTGAAGCCAATTTCAAGTGAAGACGCTTGATTCTCAAAGCATTCTTCTCATATTGTATTCCTGGGTATGTTATATGTGTCCATTGGTCCCAGACATTTGGAGCCAGCAGTATGCAGTCAGCATTTCTGCATCATTGTGTTAACGTTTGCATGAGAAAAAAGGGACGTGAGGTTGGGTTCCAGAGCTGCACAGTGCCAGTGTGAGCCTAATTACTTTTCCTTATAGATGTAGAAAAACACCAAGCTTCTAGTGTCCACTTTATTTATAAAACGCATCGCATAAACAATGTGTCTAACTTCCCTTGCGGCTTTTTGTTGCAATGCTGAGGAACTTGAAATGTGTGGCAGAAGCCATCCTCCTCCTCCTCCACTGTTCTTTAGCGTCAGACCCCGCTGTTTTTCTGTCCAGTGGTGGGCGTGAACAACCTCAGCTGGCAGACCAACGCCATGTTCCGGCCCTTCGTGGAGGTCAACGCCGTGGGCCCCCACCTCGCTGACAAGAAGCGCAAATTCAGCACCAAGACCAAGAACAACAACTGGTCGCCAAAGTACAACGAAACATTCCAATAGTGAGTGGCAATGGCCTTCTTCTTCCCCCGTTGCGTCGTGCGGTCGTCATTCAGCAGACTCCGCTTTTCATCCAACGCGACTCACGGCCACAGGTCGCTCGCAGGCAGGTGGGCGATCTCCGGTCGAGGTAGACCGCGGGAATGGGGATCGAACCCGGTGTCTTGTGGCTGAGAGACGAGCGCCCCGGCCACCACACTATTCTGAAAACGTCTATTGGAGTTTGGTTTAAGTAGCCTGAAATTCGCATTCCGTAGTTAAACAGCGCCTGGGCGCCGTTCTGCTCCAAAATAAAAGCCTCCATCGTAATCAAACAAACACGCTCACTCAAGCCTTTCCGCGGAGGGCTCCTTCGCCGTTAGGAAGTGCCACGCCCGGCGCATTTGCGCGACCCGCGCGAAGTGAAGCTTCGGCACTATGGCGTCGCACAGAGCCGCCGCAGGGTGCATACCGGCCCGGTAATGTATGGACTCGTACCCTGGGTGACACTGTAGTTCTGTTCTCCGTAGCGCCCAGGCTAATCGCTGAGGTGGAGCGGTGTTAAGACTATGCTGTAACTCAACTGTAATCAATGCGAGCTCAACACTGCACGCTGTATGAATTCACGGCCGAGGCTTTGTTGTTTGAATTTTAAGGAGCCATTAACTCACTGAGCATAATGAGAAAACAGCCTCGGGAAAGGCTTGGTCACAATCACCGCTCCTGCGAATAAAAAAACAATTATTTTACTTCCTTAACCCGATTGAATTGTCTCGCCGCAGTCACGGCCACAATAAGACGTTCATTCCCTGCCAAAATGTCCACCTCTCACCTCACCTCTCGCTAGTAAATAATATGTTGCCGCCGTGAACAAAGCAAGATGTCAGAGCTGAGGCAACACTAAGAGCTTCTTAAGTGAGACCTTTTTTTCCTTGCATCATCGGGTTTATGTTTGCATGTGGAAAATGCAGGTAGGTGCGGTTTGGAATATAGAGCAACACATTGGCAGTGTACGCCTCATTAGAGTGTTCCTAATTGCAGTGATGTAGAAAAACAGCATCTAGTTCCCCGTTGCATTATAGAATGCTTAGAATTGCAGAGAAAAGATCTGTATTACTTCACTTGTAACTTACTCGAAGTTTCAGGCTGACACTGCCGTAGGTTCATGTGTTGTGTAGTTGCGTCATTTTGAGCCTAAACTTTTTCTAATTTCCTTTCTTCTCCCCTCCTTCTCACCTTGTACCTCTTCCTCTCAACCTTGTACCTCCTCCTCCTCTTTCTCACCTCTTACCACCTTCTGCTCCTGTTCCTCCTCCTCCTCACACTTAACCACCACCTGCTCCTCCTCGTTACCTCGTACCCTCACCTCCTCCTCCTCGTCAACTCCTACCATCACCTACACCTCCTCCTCCGCACCTCCTACCATCACCTCCTCCTCATCCTCCTCATCACCTCCTCCACCTTCTCCACCTCCTCTTCCTCATCACCTCCTCCACCTCCTCCTCGTCACCTCCTCCTCCTCATCACCTCCTCCTCGTCCTCGTCCTTCTCGTCAACTCCTACCATCACCTCCTCCTCCGCACCTCCTACCATCATCTCCTCCACCTTCTCCTCCTCCTCATCATCACCTCCTCCCCCTCCTCCTCCTCCTCGTCACCTCCTCCACCTCGTCCTCCTCCTCATCACCTCCACCTCCTCATCACCTCCTCCTCCTCCTCCTCGTCAACTCCTACCATCACCTCCTCCTCCGCATCTCCTACCATCACCTCCCCCTCCTCGTCCTGCTCCTCGTCTCCCGCGGCGGCGTAGCGTCCTGAGCAACGAGCACGGCCCTGAGGCCTACGAGCTGCACGTGTCGGTGAAAGACTACTGCTTCGCGCGCGAGGACCGCGTGGTGGGCATGACCGTCATCCAGCTGCGGGAACTGGCCGACAAGGGCGCCTGCTCGGCCAGCTACCCCCTGATGAAGAGCATATCCATGGACGACACGGGCCTCACCATCATGAGGATACTGTCGCAAAGGACCAACGACGAGGTGGCCAAAGAGTTTGTGCGTCTCAAGACGGACACCCGCTCGGCGGAGGAAGTGTCGTAATAGGAGGGGGGGGTGGGGATGGGGTGGGGGTGGGGGGTGGAGGGGTGGGGGGTGGGGGGTGTTGCGAGATGCAGTGTCAAAAGCGTTGTGTTGTCTTAACCCGTGCTAGAGACAGAGAGACATAGAGACAGAGAGAGGGAGAGAGAGAGAGGGACGAGCCCTACCTCTGGAGCCGGGCTATCCAGACGTTCTGGAGACATTAGGAGACATCCATTGTCCAATCAGTGCTGGAGGACGCCCAGTCGAGACAGAAACAGAGAGAGGGCGAGAGAGAGAGAAAGAGAGAGGAGGTGAGGCTGAGAGAAACGTGTTTGTTTGTTTTTGTGCATGTGCGTAAAACATCTGTTGGAATGTTCATTTTAAACTACAAGTATGTACAAGTGTTTACTTACCGTATGCTTCCTATTAAGTGATATATTCTACGAGTTATGTTAACGAGACGAAGATAAAATACCTTTTTGTACAACATTTAGTCTTTTTGAACAGAGATTTGTTCCAAGTGCCAAACCAGTAAAAAAAAAGAGAAAGACAAAAAAAACATCAACTTAACAAAACAAACGTATAGTAATGATGGTGAACTTAGTATGTTTGAAATTTGCTCGATTATTTGGTGCGGTGTTAAGTCATTCTCTGAGCGTGTGGCGTTTTAATCGTTGATGAGTCTTTTCATTTGTACCCCTGGTTCTCTGCTTCATGTGTCCTCCATGGAGCACTGTTGTGCATGTCCCGTTCTCAACCGTGTGTCTCCTGGCGTGACCCCACCGTGACCCCCACAGGGCAGGGTCCTACACTATGGCCTCCTCCAAACTCTTTGTATTTTAAGTACACCTGGGGAGAAAAAAAGAAAAGATCCTTTTTTTTAACAACGGCGATGACTGCTATGTAAAACTTCATAGGTGTTTGTAATTTTATAACCATGACAACAATAACAGCCTCCAAGTGCTAACAGTCTTAGCAGAAAGGATGGAATTCTTTTCATTTTTTTTTCTTCTCTCGTTCGTTATTATTTCCCATTCCTGTTTGGCGAATCTGCTTCCAGCCTTTCTGAATGACCACTGTGACACATGCGCTTTGGAAAGGAAACCATCTATAACATTGCAAAACAGTTTGATAGTTTGATATTCCATATTTTACGATTCTACTTTGTTCCTAAGAAACTGCCAAAGTCACATAAAATGTTTGTACAAACGCAACCCATTACCTATATGAAAGATATATATGTACATGTGATCTATTTAGTTTTTAAATGCTACATATCTGATTGTGGATAGGGTGGAATTTATTTTTTGATTTTATCGTGAAGCTGTTAACTAATATGAAAGTTGCACATGTTACTTTGAAAATTAGTTACATCAGCTTCTGTCATCTGATTTTATTTTTCTTCATAAAGGAAAGAGTCTAACATTTGGTAAATATGCAACATTCCTATGTATTGCACTGATGGCGAATTGTATGTCATGTAAATATATTTAGTGAGATATTGTACGAAAAGTCTCGGTTTCTTTCATGTTGTCAAAGATTACTCAAACTGCACACGAATTCGTACAAATATGTCATGCCTTCATGAATATTTCTGTCAAACTAGCCACCATCCTGTACGCAAAAGTAAAAAGACTTTGGTTGTGATCCTGTACGAGAAACCTTTCAAAGTTGAACCTTTCTACTGAGCTTTGCTTCCATTGCAAGAGATTACAACATAGAGATGTGACATACACCAGATCTAATAGGGCGTACAGACGTGCTATTCTGGTAACCCCCCTGTTGAAGCCATAAGACACCATCAATCCAGGCCACCATCAGCCCCACCAAGGTAAAGCCTATTTGTCAACGTCAATTGTCTTTTTCTTTAACACCATTGTGTTGCCCTGCTCGAGAGGAAAGATAATAGAATAAAGAATAAGCAGGGCTGGAAGAAGAAAAGTTGTGAGTCAAGTTCAGTTGGGGATTTCAAAGGAGTCAGAGAAAAGAAGCATGCAGAGTTCAAAGTAGTGACCTACTTCTATTCCTGATCCATTTTCTGTGATCAATGCATCTCTTCTAGCAAGCAGCCTTGGAGGGATGTCAATGCTTTCAGCCAATAGGTGCTGGCTTGTCCCCACACTGTGTTAGTGATGATAATGAATTAGTATAGTTTACTTTTTTACCGACTGGTCTTGTGGCCGCAGAACAAATACACGAAAAGTAGTAGATAAAAAGGATTGATCGTAATCCTGTTTATTGTGTGTTGAACCAAGCATGCACACATGCTGTGTTCACCAATAGTTTGCCTTGGGCCATGGGTGAAAGGCATTCACATTCATCGTTTTGTTTGAATTGCTTGCATTAGAGCTCATATTATATGTAATGCATCATTTTCTCAATAAATCATTGAGCCATTGAGCACAATAAAGCCCCCCCCCCCCCCCCCCCCCCCCCCATAAGTCGTTAAGAATGAATTGAGAGATCCAGTATATACGGCAGTCCCCGGGAGCATCAGCCCATGCATCCCAGGGAAGAGGCACTTGACCTGGGGAGGAGAGCACGAGGAGCAGGGGGCAAGCTAACACTTTCTCTGGAGCTTGAAGCCAAGATGCAAATATCCATCAACCCTTGACCTCTGGGACTTTGACCCCTCATTTGCACGGTGGAAACTTCTTCCAGGAAATGTGTGTCACCATCATCATCACATTTCAACAGAAACTAATGGTACATTTGACCCCAGAGGATGGGCTGGGTCCCATAATTGATGGTGTCCACCCAACCTCTGTGTGTGTGTGTGTTGTGTGTGTTTGTGTGCACGTTCATAGTTAATTCCTATTGGAAGCATGACCTTGTCTATTCAGATTCTTATTTTTGCTTTTCCCAAAGAGCAGGAGGAGTTTCCAGAGGTCATCAAGCATCATCATCACATACTATAAATACCACATGCTAATTAGCAGAGAAAGACATTATAACTTGTAACCTGGGAATCTGTCAGGGATACTTACAACATGAGACTATGTAGTATTAGTTAGTTAGTATTATTATTAGTTTGTACTTACTAGGGATAAATATCAATGAAGACAACAGACTAATAGCTACCCGGTCAGACATATCGGTTGGCCCTTTGTCCAGCTCACATTCCAACATTATTTTGTTTTACTGATGTGACCCCTTGCGTAAAGGATTGTGAAGTGTCATTGTAAAGATGGATGGGACTGTACTGTGTAGGTGGCTAAGCAAAGGTACAGGGGTGTGCAAAATGCATGTATTTATAGATGCTGCATTTTCAAGAAGGGCAACGCAAAAGAGAGAGATGGTGCTAAGCTGTTTTATATAAAATATATTGAACAGAAAGTTACATTTTTGAGGGTTTACTAATACCATTTTGTTTTTTGTTCACAATGTCACTTTATAAAAGCAGTATTTACATGTGCTTCTATACTGCTCTTAAATAATTGATAAATCAAAGAGATGAAGAATAAATATATAAGAAAAATGAAATAGCAGTGGACGGACCATCCATTTCAGCTATAGCTTCAGATGTTCAGCTGCTGCTGTTCAGCTGATAATCAAATATGAAGGTGAAAGGGAGTGTTTCCTGACCTGGGACTTTGAGCAATGCACAGTGCTTTTTGGCAGCGGATGCAGACAGTGTTCAGTTAGAAATGTCAAAGACAAAAAGACATCAGCAGATGTCCTACCAATGCCCGGTTTTCTCATCCCGGAAATCTTGCCAAACTCAGGTGCCATCTGTTAGAATTTATGGCTCAAATCAATCATGTCTATTTGTCTACCACACCTCTATTTTGTAATTTTCTTTCTTCAGGTGCTAAGTGTCTGAGTAGTATCTAGGCTTGTAACATAGGAGATGGGCAGGCTTCTGACAAGGCCTGTTGTAATACAACATTTGAACTCTAAAGAGTCTTCTTGTCTAGAGAGAGCTAGGACCCTCATCTGAAGCCATTTGAGAATGTACTTGTGTGTACTATACACATTTACATAGTTTGATTCGGTTGATTCTATTTAACTTTACATGGCAGACCTGGACACAATGGTGTATTATGCCAACGCATCTAACTTGTTTCTTCTCTGTATTATGCCAATTGCAAAAAAGCACTTTTGTTTAGATATGTGATATTCACACAGTACATTGGATACTTGTACTGAATTCAGTACATTTAATTCAGGAAATCAATCATGTGAACCAGCTTAAATTAACTGCAAAATACTTATGTAGCCAGTAAAACCAACATACTGCACCTCAACTCCCAGACATTCAAATTATCCCTACAGTAGCATTAAACTTCTGGTTACCCCCGCCCCCACCACATCTGAGTTACGAATGCATGTCAGCGGGAATCAAGACGTCGTTTTGAGTTCAAAAATAGGAAACGGTTTGTGAAATAAGGATGCCGGGGCCTTTGAGGAGCAGCAGGCCTGCCGTGACCATCTGGGTGCTGATGTGACGCCACCCACTGATTTGTACCCGCTCCCCAACCCGACGCCACGCATTCCAAACCCGGAGGACTTCCTGTGTCCTTCATGCCACAAGTTGCCTCTCTTCTGAGTAATTTATCCGGGGGGGTGGGGGGGGGGGGGGGGGGGGGGGGGGGGATGGGGATGGGGAAGATGGATGGGGCACGCCTCATGGGAGAGAGCAGCATTATTCATTCACTGCACTGTGTTTGTCCGGCTGACCTGGAAATACAAAACCAAGATGCTGTCTGTTAAGAGGCATCGTCAACAATTTTTGACATGAGCCTGGAAGGATATGACAAGGGCAACGAGTCATTATCATTTCCTAAACAGAGACTGAGACGACAGCGTTGTGATTGAACAAATTCATAGTCATGTCCGTAACCTCTGAGTTGTACTGGATGCGCAACCCTCTCCCTAATGGTATTATAGTATTTCATAAAATGATTGTAAATAGAGCATAAAGAACAAAGCACGTAAGATCTGCCATATTATGGCTAGCATATCCCAGGGTTCATCTGCAGTGAGTTTTCTTAATGGGGAATTCTCAATGACGATGTATTGTCTGGTCTTTTTAATGACTGCTGGTTACTTATGGTATATTTACACCTATGACAGGCATAAAATAGATCTGACTGTTTAAACAGTAGCTCTGAGAATTTTTATGCAAGGGCACGTTTTTATCACAGCATGGTGATAGACAACCAATATTCTCGGTTGTACATTTGTGATGTCGATTGTCTGTGTATATTCCCATGGTTTTCCAGTCAACACAGAGGATAAACCTGCTCACCTGGAACGGACGGTTCTCTCCTGAGTCTTTCTCTGCTCCCACACCCCTTGACATTCTCCGTCTAGTTTACGTCCCATGGTTCACAGTACACCTTGAGAATCGGTACCCAGTTAGCATATAAAGCTCATAAATAAAGCTCATGAAAATGGGCGTGTAAAGACCAGGATAGTAATTTTGAGTTCCTGGAGGACAGTTATTATTTACAGTCAATCATAACGACTTTGGTTATTTCTGATTGGATTTGATGCAGCATACCTCATTATTACCTCAATGCCATTGGGTTGGGCTTTTTTTATATGTTCTCTGATATCAAATGCAACTGCATAAACGAACTGCAAATTTAATTGGACCAGAGCCATACTCAGGGCAGCTTTCATACTCAAATGAGCCATCCATCAATTGAATCCAACTAAACATGTGCTCACTGTACACTATTGTGAGCTGATACCATTACATAACAAAACTATATCTGTCACCACATTTCATTATAACTCTTTATTACTGTGGACCATTCATACACTCTAGGGATTCTCTCTTGCTTCTCTGGAAAGGGCAGACTTTCCTTTCCCTGCTCCTCTCACCCAGCAGAGTATGCCTCAGTTACTGGTTATGCTCACTCCTATAAACCCTCTGCCCAACACAGGCACACTACACACTACACACTACATGCACACACGCACGCACACACATACTACACACTACATGCCCGCACACACTACATGCAGGCACACACACACACGCATGCACACACACACATACCACACACTACAAGCCTGCATACACACACACACACACAATACACTACACACTACAAGCCCGCACACAATTCACGCACGCACACAGACACTCACATACACACTCCCCTTTATCTTATCTCACTCTGATCTCCCTGCTTCCAGGGCCTCACTGTTCTCCTTTTCGTTATGAATAAATCCTTGACTTTGTATCTAGGGAGGTGTGTGTGTGTGTGTGTGTGTGTGGGGGGGGGGGGGGGGGGGGGGGGTGGGGGGGGGGGGGGGGGGGGCTGGGTGTTTGTGTGTATGTGGGTGTGTGTATACATCTAGGAATCGAGTTTGTATATGTGTTTTTTTTGTGCTCATGTGTGTGTTCATGTACAAACTTTATGGTATAATATGATGATATGGTAAATATAAAATACGTGGTATATGTGTGACCATATGTATGTGCATGACTGCACACAGGTGCGTATCTTGACAGTGTGTATGTGTGTCTGTGTTTGCTTAATATTTGCAACCATGTGTGCAATGTGTGCGTGTGTGTGTGCGTTTGTGTGCGTGTGTGGATGTGCATGTATGCGTGTGTGTGTGTGTGTGCTTGCGTGCGTGCGCGTGTGTGTGGGCGCGTGTGTGGGTGTGAATATCTGCGTGTGTCCGGTGTGTGTGCGTGTGTGGATGTGCATGTATGCGTGTGTGTGCATGTGCGTGTGTCTGTGGGCAGACCTGGCAGAGGGCTGCCCTCTTTCTGTCACCAGCCTGCTTCTGTGTAATTACCGCTCTGTGTCTCGGTGGAACCTGCCCTCACTCCTGCCATTAAACACAGAGAACGCTGCTCCTACGGTCACAAAGGGATGGAGGAGGGATCCATTAAACACCAAGGCGGTCTCTACAGTTGTTAAGTTAAGAGGGCGGAGACGCCTTCAGCAGCATTGAGGTGGATCCTCTGGTCTTCGCTCATTAACGTCGAGGCGAGGGATAGCAACCGTGTGACCTCTCTGGCTGTGCCCGGGACTGCTCAGTCCCAGTCCTGCATGGTGCTCATGCAGGACTGGGACTGCACAGTGGGGAACTCCTTGAGGGCCCTGGGACTGGCCCTGCTCAGTCCCAGTTCCAGTCCCAGGGCCCTCATGGAGAACTGGGCCTGCTCAGTCCCAGTCCTACATGGCCCTCATGTAGAACTGGGCTTACTCAGTCCCAGTCCTACATGGCCCTCATGTAGAACTGGGCCTACTCAGTCCCAGTCCTACATGGCCCTCATGTAGAACTGGGACTGTCCTCTTTATGGAGGATATGAAGTTGCCAATGAAATGAAGCACTGCACTGACCACTGTGCGGTCGACCATGACCCCAGGATAGGATCAGAACAACTGATCTAGTTGCTTCTGCACCGCCTCCTCCAACACCACCACCACCACCACCACCAGGGTCTCTGTAGAACACATGTACAAAGTGTTCTGTATGCTCTGTTGGAACGCAGTCATCTGAGTGTAGTTTACACAAGACTCATCGCTCAACGGTCCAAGGAAGATGTATCAAAGCAAAGAAGAACAGTACTTCGATTGGACGCCTTATTAACACATATTTACTCGACTTGAGCTATTTCTCAATGTTTTATCAGTATTATACTAGGATACTATACTTATATTATAGTAAATACAAGTATGTAACCTCTCTATCGCTCTCGCTCTCTCTGTAACTATCTTGACCCAATCCCATTCACTACCTGTTTTTCCTTTGGGTCGATAGTGCAATGTTTGTCACCCGTTTTGATTACTAATTCGGTTCCTTATTTGCTGTAGGTTTGTTTCTGTTTGTCTGTTTCCATGAAGTAAAGTTTCCTTTTGCATCTACCCTTCTGAGTCTGATCTCTGCATTGTGGTTCACCTCCCTGCATGTAACACTGTCTTTCTTCATCTTTTTGCTCTCCTCATCTTGCCACTGTCCAAACCCAAACCAGCCTGTCTTGCTATATCTCTCATCGACTGCCGTGATGGTCTGGATGTCTTCTGCTGCTGTCTCCAGCTGAGCTGTTCAATGCATGACGTCGTCTCCTTTTGTATTCCTTCCGGATAAATGTACTATAAAGACTGTAAAGAGGCAACAAACGGAGGTGGGACGCAGAGCAAATATATATTAGGTTCAGTTCTCTGTCTTAATCTAGTGGCACAAACCAAGGAACTCCGAGGAAATCCTGAAATTCTCAGCACAGTTAGGCCTTGTATAAATGCTTCGGTCACTGGAGCAAGGACTCTGAATCTCTCCGGATCAAATGAAGTGATTTTCTTTTTCTCCATCCAACAGGGGAGACGTTTTTTTCCGAGTGCGAGTAAGAAGAAAAATCTTAACAAATTAGACAGTGTTGTATTTTTTTTGGGGGGGGGGGGGGTGAAGCCCTCCGACATTATTCAGAGCAAAATTGGCTGCTCTGCATACGTCCACAGAGATGCCCACAAATGAAGCCATCTTACTAAGGAGGGTCCGACCCGGCGGGCCATAGGCGAGCCGGGTCCGCGGCCCAGTCACTTAGTCAAGGGCACATGAGCAATGACGGGCCCGTCATCTGCTGCTGTGATTTAATACCGCGGCCGCTTTGGATACCAGAGGTCCCCACGCTCGGTTACCACCGCTGAGTTGTCGGGGACCTCTGTGGCCACGGCTGCGTTCGGGCTGTCACGTCCTGGCTGTGTTTGGGTGCTGCGGAGAAGCCTCTGAGCTCTGCAGCGCTTCTACAGGTGGGACCTGCAGGGTTGAGGGGAGGGAGGTGTGAGGTGTGTGTGTGTGTGTGTGTGTGTGTGTGTGTGTGAGTCGAAGGTTATGGAGAGGGGGTGGGGGGATGTGGGGGTGTGTGTGTGTGGGGGGGGGGGGGGGGTGGTGGTCTTGAAGCACTGCCATCTGTCCATGCCATCATTAAAGCTCCTGGTCTCTGCTGGCTCTCTCCACGGCGAGCCCCGATTGAGTTCGCTGTCGTCCGGACGAACTTCCGCACCTGCCTGAGAGGGAACGCAGAGGCCGGGGGTCCAACGCAGGCCGGGGGTCCAACATGGCGGCCGGGGGTCCAACATGGCGGCCGGCCTGTGTCCCAAGTCTTGGGGCAGCTGGAAAATGAAAAGTCCTGAAGAGTTTACGGAAGAGTGATTTAAGACAAACTATGTCTTCATTTTCCTCTTGGAATATATATTTTCTTGGTGTGTACCACAGTGGATATTCCTCTATCCACCTCCCGCTGTGAATGGTGGATGTGTGGGTGTATCTTCCTCCCAGGGGCGTTGTCGCGACAACCGCGTGCTTGTAGTGTTTGGTGAAATTCCATTTAGTTTAAGTGGCCCTATCTCAGGGGGGTGATCCCACATTGAATGTAAATGATCGCACTGCTATTCGTATGCCGCTTCTTAAAGCCACCCATGTGACACGCATCATGGAATAAATCATAATCTATGCAGGCAATCAGCCCAGGCAGTTCCACAGTGACAGCCCTGCAATTCATCATAATCACTGGACCACTAACACCTTTGACACTTAATATGCCCTTTGGCATGTGTGTGTGTGTGTGTGCGTGTGCCTGCAAGGGGACATTTTGAAACTTTGCAGGGCTATCAGATCTGTAAACGTTAGCTGTGACAGTTTGTTACAAAACATCTTCCCTGTGGTTCAATCTCTCTCTTTCTCTCCCTAGCGCACACTCTCTCTCTGCCTTGCTCTCTCTCTCTCGTTCTGTCTGTCTCTCTCTCGCTCTGTCTGTCTCTGAGTATCCAGAATGAATACAGATGCAGCATACTGCAGGATGGGCTCTATGTTTCAGAGTTTACATTAGAGCAATCACAGCCTGCCCTGTTTCTGCCTGGACTGCAGGGGATTGTCAGCAGCTGGTCCAAGACAGGGATGTTATCACTTTCATTTGCTGTGTTTAATCCCTGCAAAGAAAACTAATTTGAATTCAAATGCACATTTTTCCTTGTGTGCATAACTTTTCATAACTTTGTGTGCAGACTTTTCAAAGACGGTGGCAAAGTTGGACGTTCACATATTATATTTGCTCTTATTACAATTCTAAACGGGAAACAATACATGGATCATAAATCCTAATGTGCTAATCTTCCATCTTGCTGTGTGGCCTTTCCTTGCTCATTTCTTCTAGACATTCTTGTCATTCTGTGTTGCTTGTTTCCTGTTAACTTCCACTAGTTTGTTCCAGCCCAACTTCACAGAGTGAAGCTTCGAAGGCCTGGTTCCAATCACCAGGTGCACTAATATATTTATAATAAGTATTTTGTGCATATCCAGCCTGGATTACCTATGTGTTGCACTCAAATAAACTCAAATTATTCACAACAACATGGTTCATATATTAGAAGGAAAATCTCGAGGAAAACCTGAAATAAATGTATTTGTGTTTTCTTTTTTTCCATATTGTTGAATTATCTCAATATGCCCGGTTGATTGGATGAATGGATGACAATTTCAAGCAATCAAAAGCAAACACACAGGATGCAAAAGCACACACATAGAAAGAATACAGTATGCAAGGGCCCCCACATAGACACTATACAGTATGCAAGGGACATGTCTCTCAGAAGTCCAGCCAGTGGTTCACAACCTTTGACTTGAGGCAGACCACTAGATTATTATAAAGACCACCTCATATGCAGATGGTTAAAACGATAAATAAACGTATGCAGTAAGGGTTGAAACAGCGGTATCAACTGATGTCATACACAAAGCGCCACTATTTACATGAAATCATGTTGCATGAAACAATATTGAATTTATGAAATATTTATGAAATATTTATGTGAATTAATCTATATTTCACAAACATCTCCCACAGAACACCTGCAGTAGACCTCAGGTTGGAAAACACTGGTCTATCATTGTCCATTGGATACTGGAGGGAGCAAACACCACCAGGCTGTTCCCAGCCTGGTGTTGTTAGACAATGCTAGGTGTTGCTCCTGGAGCCTGACTAAAGGAGGAACCTGGGTCATCCATCTCCCTAAGGAGCGGAGACAGCGCACGTGGGGCGCGGGGAAGAGCTCCCACATCTGGTATGATGCATGATCAGCGGCTCCCGGGCTTGTTTACCCACACGTTGTCTTCCCCGTATGATGGACACCCACCGTATCCTGCATCCTCAGAGTCAGAGTTATGAACACAAATAGGCCTCACGCAGGCCCACCTCAGGTAGGTCAGGTGAATGCACATAAGCAAAGGCCTGTCAAGGTGTTGCGTCACAAGGAGCTATGCTACGCTATCATTGCTATGCTTTTGGCATGATGAGGACAGGGCCATGGGAAATCATCTTGAGATGATTACATGATTGCTTCTCACAGTCTTTGCTGTGATTGAATAGAAAATACCTAGTCAGGGACACATAAATATAGACGGCAGAGACAATGGGAACAATGTCATCAACGTTTTGGATTACAGAAGGACACACTCTAAAGCCCAGCCAAAAGCTGGAGTACAGCTCAATATGCCCGTCTCAGAAGACCGTATTGATTTGAAGTAAGGTAGCATCTCAGAGAAACAGCGTTTCTAAACTGCTAAACTAGTGGCAAGCCCACCAATGGTGAAAACCAAATGCATGACTGCAGCATTAACGTATTTTTCATGGGCTTGAAGACCTTTTAAGTCACAACAGCATTCGTTGTTGGGCTGGCTCCCTGAATTGAAAAAGAAACATATTCTATTCCTAACTTATTAAATAAATACAAATATTAAATTGGTTAATATGTAGTGCCCGTGGTGCAACGATTGAAACGCCATCAGGATTGTGTCAAACTGCATATGTATGAACTGGTCACTGCTAACATGACAGCTCTAGCCAAGGCGACATGACTAATGTGTTGTCATTAGTCAGATGGATGTCTTGCTGCATGCTGCGTGCCCAGACACAATAATGCGCTAGCTTTGCAATTCTTTGGTAGAAAGAAATGTCTAACATGAATTCATTTTGGTGTTTCGTTTTTAAGCGCAGCCTTTGAATTCAACATGAAGAACTGGACACTAGCTTGGCCCAAATGGCATCTGGACCGTGGCCTAATCATTACAGGAAATATTAGCCTTTGGTAAACGGATGAAGGTGGTGAATAGACAAAGGCAGTACGTAATATTCATGCAGAACATAGTTATCGATATAATTTACCTCAAAGCACGCAGCTTCCGTTGGTTACAAATACATTCCAAAAGACGCAACAGTACCTGAAGTCTTTGCTCATCTGGTATACACATTTCATCCATTTTACAGCAGCTATAGACAGGAGATTGTCTTCCAGATATTTATAAGCTAAATGACTCAAACAGATAAATATAAGGCTGAAACCCACTTAAACATGTCTCTCGGCGACAGTCAATTTCTTATTCCCATCAACAGAAAGATGTAATGTTGCTGCGGTATAGTAGGCCTGATTACCAATGTGCAGTATCCAGTTTACCCAAAAGGGAAGAGGATATTTCAGGTGATGGTCGCCTGCCTGCCAGTGTATTTGTTTCGTCTGCAGAGGTGTGAGTGCATTAGAATCTCTGATCTGATTTGATGGAAATTGGCCGTGCTGGGTCTGTGCTGTTACTTGTTAATGAACAATGAAATGCTTTGGAATGAGGCCATCTTTAGTGGTCAGAGGGCTGCTTCAGAGAGCAAAGCAGTCATATCTCACCGTATCATCAATATGCTTTCAAAGGCCGGGCTGTACTTTCAAACTGAATCTCGGAGTCAACAGCTTTGCCATTGATTTTTGTATTTTTGCCATTGCCATTAGTCGTAAATTGACTGTTGTGGCGAACCAATTTAAACATGTCCATAAGGCTAAAGTATGGTTTAATTGTATAAATCCCATTCAAATCCAACCCTGTAAGGCAATCTGTTTGATATACACAGAAAATTATTTTTCAACCCTTATATATTTTGTTTGTAATCATGGTTATAGTTAATAATGGCAATACAACAATAAAAAATGCATTGATAACAATAAAATGCAAGAAATCTATTCATAAATAGTGATAATTCACTGCGTACAGCTCAATTGATTCATTTAAAAGCTTATTTTACTTTTGATCCATGGTATTTATATTGCATCTCAATCTCTGTCCTTTACATAACGGTCTGATTGGGCCCAGATAGAGAACCAGGCCATTCATATTTTCAAATGACAATCACGTTAGAATCCACAGAGAATGCCTGGGCAATCCCTCCTCATCCACCAGCAGCATGTGTTCATACAACTCCAGCTAGTCAGCGCTAACCCTAGACCCCAGACCCAGTAAACACACATAAAGAAAAGAAAATGGCTTTACGTGACAGGGGCCCCAGTGGGACTATGTGGTGGAGGGAGAGTCAATCCTGCATTGATTTCCTTTCTCTCTCCCTAGGGGCCCTTGCACACAGTGCGTTGGTATCACTCTTTGGGGACCCGTTGTGAGCTGCGCGCACACACACACACACACACACACACACACACACACACACACACATACACACACAAACACACCACTAGACACCGTGCTGTGAACACGCCCCTCTCAGTCCTAGATTAAAAACATGATAGCAATTGAAAGGGGGTTTGAGCTGTAAAAGTAATCTGGACCTGTTGTTAAGGATTGGTCTCTCTCGTGTTGCAGTTAAAAACTCATCTGTCCACACACTCTCCATATGGCTTCACGTGTACAGCTGTACCCCTCTATAATAACCTTGAAGGAGCTCCCTGGAGATCCGCGGAGCTCACTGCTTAATCGGCCTGGCCCGGGCAACCATAAATCAGCCGAGTGTGCAAGACCAGCCCCGGTGTCTTCCCCGCAGTGTGCCCCATGGCAGAACCCTCAGGAGTGACTCAGAACCTTTTCTGAGACAATAATTCAACATATCCGTCATCTTAAAATGGGAGGCGGATGATTTGGTGAGACCTTAAGTTCCAACATGTATTTATCCTCAGAGAGCAGCCCTGGTCAAACAGGTTTGATCCAGTTTAAATTATATATTTTTTGAATTTGTTGTGAAGTGCAGATTCCCACAAAAGACGAAGCAATAAGTACCAAGGAGGTGTCATTAGTTTAAACCAAACCTTTTTTCTGGGAACAATCTACTTTAACTCTAAAACCTGCACTTTTCAGATATAGACAAATTAAGGCTAGCTACATGCTGAGCAGCTAACAATTCACAATGACTTCACTTTGTTGATAACTCCCTTTGTTATGAGTCAAGACAATATTTCATGGCTGTTATGCTTCTCACAAACTGTGAAGCAAAGCTGTCGTCACATTCCAAACACAAACGAGTGGCTGGTCATTGCGTTTTTCTCCGCTAAGCTAAAACCACTGTGGTACTGCAAGCAGATACAAGCTGCCAAGAACAACATGACCAAGGGAGGATTGAAAAGAAAAAGAAAAACCTGCTCAATATTCTCTCTGGAATTGGTTGTTTCTAACTGACAGAATGTTAGATTTGGAGGCCAGCTTCAAAGCATGAGGAGCGTTTTTTCCTCCCTATGTGATGCCAATGACAAGTAAATAAAACGTTCATATATTCATAGAAACATTCGTCAACTTCATTAAACAATGAATTATTGCAGTGATTTACTCGGTTAAGAGATTCAAAGCCATTTTTCCAAAGCCACGAACAGTGCATACAGTTAAAAGGAATCTTACTCCAGGACCTTTTGGATTGAACCCAGAGTCTTTACTTTGATACTCTTTAATGATTTTCTTAAACACAGAATTGATACCATCTTCAGCACTCTCCATCTTTCTTATGAAGTAAAAGGCTTGGTGACACTTACAATAAGGGTACAATAATAATTCATTATTCAACACTAAAACCTTACCTTCAAGTGAAACAATCCTAAAACCAAAAACCAAACCCTGACACTTGACACAAATAGGAACTAAACCCTAGAACCAAAAACCAAACCCTGCAACCTGACCCAAATAGGAAACAATAACCCTAAACCAAACCCTACAACTAAAAACCAAACCCTGCAACCTGACCCAAATAGGAAACAATAACCCTAAACCAAACCCTACAACTAAAAACCAAACCCTGCAACCTGACCCAAATAGGAAACAATAACCCTAAACCAAACCCTACAACTAAAAACCAAACCCTGAAACCTGACCCAAATAGGAAACCATAAACCTTCAACCAAACCTTAAAACAAAAATCCAAAACCTAACCAATCTATGAAGCCCTACTACTAAACCCTAGAACCAAAACCAAACCCTAAAGTCTGACCCTATTAGGAAACCGTAACCCTAAAACTAAACCTTAGAATCAGAAACCAAACACTAGAACCAAAAACCAAACAATTAAACCTTACGTTCAGGTGAAACCATCATCATCACCATTTTTTCCCACCAGAACCAGAAGAAAACCTACCATATCAAACCCTAACCCTAACCCTAAAACCAAACCCTAGAACCAGAAACCAAACCAGGAAACCTAACCCCAATAGGAAACCCTCACCCTAACCCAACCCTTACCCTAACCCATTTTTAACCTTAACCATACCCCTAACCCTAACCCTAACCCTAACCCCTATGCTAATGGAATATAATAATGCATATTACAGCATTAACTAATGTTAGTTAAGAGGACAACATCAGAAGCTGGAGGTGTAACTGTCTGTTTCAGATGTTGTTTCACATGTTAGCCCTAAAGTCCTATTTGAATGGCACACTATTGTCCCATGAAGCATTCTGAATTATAATGCATGAAGCATTGAATGCATGACTTATTATGTATCCATCTGTTAGTTCATGAGCAATGGAAAGTGTTGAACCAGAAGAAAGCAGAGAAGAGTTTGGTGCTTTGTACAGTTTCAGAACAAAACTGTCCAGATAACAATTTCAAACGTCCTCTCCGTCAACACGAACCATTACTAGCCCTTCAATTAGACAAGTCTAAATTAAGTCCATGACATGGAAGGTGTTCAATATTTAGACACAGCAGCCGAAGCAGCACATGGTCTATGTGGTCCTTCCAGCTTATGTTCCTATCCTGCAGGACAGGGGGATGTTCATTTAACTGATATGTTTACGCATTAATACAGCGGAAAATCGACCTACATATACATACAGACACGCACGCACACAGGCACTCAGGCATGCATGCACACAGACACACGTTTACACACCACACACACACAGATCATTTCAAAGTCGGCTCGTGTAAACCCTTTTAATCACAATCATCCAGCTTGTCCTCCACCTACTGTTGGGATGTCATCGCAGCTTCATAACATGGGGAGGACATGAATAATCAATCAGATCACAGAATAGATCCCTGCTGGAGGGACGACCACAGGGGTGGGGGTTCCTCATCCTAAGCATTGACTTTAGGAGCACTGGCATGCTGGAGGGGTCAGTAATCCACACCAGGGGATTACCCTCGTGGCCCAAACACCGTTTTTTGGAAATATACGCAAATGGTTATTTTCATGTCTTCACGTCAGTTGAAGTTTGGAAGTAAAAAGAAAAGAAACATAGCCTAGTTTAGGGTTGCACATTTTGATTATACAATTCCAAGCAGTGTTGAAAATGTAACATTTACCTGGTGCTCTATAGATGCTAAGGCCACTGGTATCGATAATCCCTATTTAAAATCCATGAAGACATGCTAATTCATCGCCATGGATCACAGTTTCCAATGAAAAATATTAATGAAAAGGTAAAAAGAAGAAATTTTAAACTTTGTTGAACTAATTTATTGCATGCTTGGCAATGTTAGCCAGTTAGGGTTAGTAATATGGTTAGTGTTAGTACGGTCTGGGTTACTATAGTGTATAGAACTCTATAGTATAGTGTTAGTAACGGTAATTTAGTCATTTAGACGTCTGAAGTACATTGAAATATAGACATCTAAACAAGGTTGTAAGATGTTTACGCCAGTTAACAGCCACCAGGAATAATAAGAACCAGAACAACAACAGCAACAAGACAAGGAGATTAAATATGGAGTTTTATGATGGAGAAATTGTCAAAGCAATATCGGAAACTTGCGACGAAAAGGGATATCCCTCTATCAGTCCCTCCCTCTCTCGCCTCGCGCTCTCACCCATGTAACTGAACAGGAAAGCGCTCCCTCCAAAGTCCAGCCCGGTTCCAGCTGTTCTTGACCTAAACAATGAAAAGCAAAAACAATTCCAACATTTGTATTTCCCTTATACAACTATGACTAGAAATTCAGAATATACTTTGTGCACAGTAGCAAACGTTTACAAGGTATATTGACATGGTTTAAATAATCGAAATCTACAGATTTATTATCCAATGTATATATTAACATAATTCTCATAAAAATCATACTACCAATGCTAATTATAATATCAATAATGTTGTTGTTCTTTTTGTTGTGATGACATTGAGATGAAATAAAAATGTTATTTACGCTATGCAAAAGATGTTTCATAGACACCTTGATTGATCAATTGCGTCATAAACATTTGAATCACATGGAAGATTTAGTGATTAATTTGTAGAACAGCATGACATAAATCAAACCAGAGGAGCTTAGTGTGTCCCCATTGCACAAGACACGACACATGACATTGAATGTGGCATTACCGGGTCGAACGATTTACAAACTGCTTTTAGTCAAACTAAAAATGACTCAGTCTCTAAAGCCATCTTTGAACCAACTTGAGATTGTTGACTGCACGAGACCGTATATGTTTACAATGCCTTCACCTCACTGTTAACTAATTAGGTAATTAATATGCTATTACCTAAACACCCCTTATTCTGCATGAAGAGAACTCTTTGATTCCGTTTTATTGTTTGCAAATTATTTGGTTTCAATTTATGTGTATGGTCATTCAATGCCAACCAGTAACCCTTTTCACACTCAGGATCATGGCCAGCTGTTATTCTTGGTATTGATAGCCGGTACAGGAAGCCCCCCCCCCCCCCCCCCCCCCCCCCCCCCCCCACCACCGTAACATGTCTTTTACATTACCAAGCTAGCTATAACACCGCTGCTGATCCAATTGGAGCACAATTTGCATAATCAAACTTTGCTTCTCATTCATCAATATTGACAGGCCTGTAGTGGACACATTCTCGTTGTCTTCTAATGCAGCAGGGAGGGAAAATCCTGATTCTCCTCTACTGGTTAAGAGGATACGTTAATACTACGTATTACGTATATAATAATACATTAAACCCAGAGGAACATAGCTGATTGTAAATGCAGACCCCTGGGCATTATATCTCAATGGGGCCCATGTTATGGAAGAGTGTTTACCAAAAGGGAAGCTAACAATTTAACTGCAAATTCTAACTTTTGGAGTTTGGATTGAAGAGGTGCATTAGTGGCTTCTCTCTGTTGACTATTTGTCGAAGTCATTGATTTAGTGGAGGAGTTAACCGGCTCCCGGCATTATGTTCATGGATTATTACAAAATAAAGATCTGCAAATTAACTAATGTATCACATTGACAGAATGCCGTTCTCATAATTTTGTTTTTGTTGCCAAGTACATTGATGATGAATGTAATAATATATCATAATAATGATGTAAATATAATTCCGATACACATTTAATGTTATACAACCATACAAAATCGTGGCAGAGAAAACACCATGACCCATAATAGCAACATTCACAACATTTGTGTAAGCTACATGTATGTGTATACTTTAGTCGATACAGGTCCCTTTGATGATCTGATGTCAGCCATGCCCAGAGGGAAATTATTCTCATTGTATCAATGAAAAACTAAAAACGATGGTAAAAAAACAATGTCAGAATAAAATCAAATGGTACTTTTTGAAGATGCTTCAGGGAACTAGCTCAATGGCCCAGCATTCTTCTGTCTGGCATCTGCAGTGTTTAAAAATATAATGTACATTCATAATGCCATGAGTTCCATGTGATGTAAGTGAAAACACAGTATTCCCACAGACATTGACGGATGGAAAGTGGGTCACAGCCTACAGAGATTCATGGCTTGTACCATTAATTTATGTGTAAATAAGTCTTTAACATTAGGCCTGGCCAGCCAAGACCACACAACCAAACAGTTACAGTTCCCAAAATAGTATGTTGCATTTTAATAGATTGATTAAAGATGACGATATATGTTTATTTATTTTGAGAGAGAAAAAGCAATCTGTATCTCTAACCTGACTACTATGATGCAATGCAATATAACATGACAATATTCATAATAATTCTCCTCACTATTTTAGTATCCCTTTATATTTGCAAGTTTTTGAACTGCACTCATTCCCAGTACGCATGGAGAAACTCTCAGCGAGGGCTAATGCATTGGGGCTGCTGGAGAGCCGTGAACACCCCACTTGGAGAGAGCTCCAGTGGTTGGTTTTGATGGCATCGACAGACCTCATGGTGCTAGGAATGATGATGAAGCTAGCTAGTCCTGCATGGTGCTAGGAATGATGATGAAGCTAGCTAGTCCTGCATGGTGCTAGGAATGAAGAGGAAATATATAGTCCTGCATGGTGGTAGGAATGAAAAGGAAGTTAGCTAGTCCTGCATGCACACATCACACGGCTAGCAGATAGCAACCCAAGATGCATGCAGTATGTTGGGTCAGGGGGTGTATGCTGTAAGGGCAGCAGGCCGGTCGCCAGTGGACCACTCTAACCTGGCCCTTATTGGCACACAGCATGGAAACTCTGACACACACATACACACACACACACACACACACACACACACACACACACACACACACACACACACACATGCACACACACACACACACACTCACACACTCACACACTTGAACCCAATGCTGTGCAATACATTCCCAATGGTGGGCTCAGGCTTATGGAGGGTTCAACTCATTACTGGCCCTAATGTAAAGTCAATGAACAGGAAGCTACTCACTAATCTGTCATCTCGAGCATTGGAAACCAAAGCAACAGTAAATCATGTTGTGGTTTGATGTGAAACTACTATTCACACTGTTCCTACATTCAACGTGTGGACAGAAGAGAATGTGCCATAGCTTTAAAAGCAAATCCAACAATGATGGAACATAGATATACCTTGAGACACATTCAATGTCCAGCCGTCATCTCAGCCCCTGCTTCTATTGGGCCAGTTTCTAAATGTGACCCCAGCACTGCGCCTCTGTTGTAGGCTGTTAGCAGCAGGGAAACAGGCTGGGCCCAGGGAACCTAAGAAGTTGAAGTGGAGCGCTACCCTAAGCTATCGCTACATCCTTAGCGCAGCTCACCTCTCCTTTAGGAGGTTTGTGAGAGCGCTTACTGGGTTAATATAAAATAAAAACCTGTGCCAACCTTGCATAATAAGGCAGATGACTAAAAATGGAGGATGCGGTCTGGTGTGATCATTCATCCCGTGCCACCTCCCTGCTTATCTCCTCAGCCCCACCCTGTCCGTAGACCACCCCCCCTCTGTTCCCTTCTGGCGGTCTCGGTTCAGTTGTGCGTTGGTTTGATTGACAGACTTTAGCTGACTGTAGGGCTGACATTGACAGAATGTCAGATGGGGAAGTTCCCTAATTTCCTTGTTTCCAGGGATAACTTACACACTCACATGCGTAGAGAAAGGAGACAATGCAAAGATATTTTTTGCAGTTCATTGAATATTTTTTCATTTGTTTGTTTGTGAGTTTGTTTGGTTGTGGAACTGTTTCTAAATGTATTCATTTATTCATATGGTGAATAATTATGTTATTGTATTGCTTTATTTTATTATTTTATTTATTCACTTATTAATTCATTCATTGGCTAGTCTGTTTAGTCATGGTTCATGACTAAACAGTGCTTGGGCGACCATGACATGGGATGACAAGAGAAACATCATTAAAGGCTGAATAACATGTAAGGTGACGTCCTACGTTCCTGTCCATTATGAATTCAGAACATTAATAACATGAATCTAAGGCGACGTCCGACATGCTTCTCCCTTATGATGTCAGAACATGGACACTCTTCCCCTACTCGGTTCCCATGTCCCCCGAAGGACAAAGTTTACGAGGAACATAAAAAGATGGCGGACAGATATAAAGCAACATTTCTGGTAAAAGGCTTTTAGTGTACAAGGGGAAGTTGGGGAAAGTGTTGTTGTAGAGCAACTCAAGATCAGGGTCAAAATAGTGTTTTGAATTCTTTTTTTTTATGTGGGTACAGGCAAACGGTTCAGCAAATCTTACCAGAGGAATACATTGAAAAGTGGAGAGTCAGTAGGGAGGTAGGTAGGGGGAGGGCTTGAAGATAGGGGTCAGAGGTCAGATGAACCAATCCTGTGTAGCTAGTCATTCATAGCTCTGCTGTGTAGAACATTTAAGTGCTAATCTGCCCACCAATTATATCATAGCAACGCGCAAGCAGGTTAGCATGCTAATTGAAAAGTATGCGTGAGCGAGTTAGTACTGTGGCGTGCTAGGATATTAGCAGGCTAGAATGTTAGCATTAGCATGTTAGCATACTAATATAAATTCACACCAGTTAGTATCATAGCATGCTAAGCATGTTATGCTTTACCTGCTAGCATGTTAATGTGCTATGTAAAGGCATGCCGATATAATAAAGGGTAAGCAAAGCGATTCCATGAGCTCAATGGAAACTTTCTAAATATGTAAGTTCAAATTATATATCAAATTATAAAATATCAGATTTGTAATGCCAGATCTTTGATTTACATTCCTGTAGTGAGCGCAAGAGCGAGGATATCCAAAGCTCGTTAAGCTCACTGAAGGTTGGATGCTTTTTACATCCACACGGGAATGGATGAACCTCAGTAATTTCCCTGATATTCTATGCTGACAAAATGCCAATATTTACATGGTCTGAGAATAATTTACACATATATTAATGCATGTCAATCTTTCCCAAACGCAACCACACACTTTCAGAAAATGCACCCTCTAGTTTAGACGGACTTTAATAAAGAATATCCCGTTTTTCAACGGGAAATCAATTAATTGAGGCGAGAGTGAACAAAACGGACACGGCAACGTCATTGACATTGTCTTTATGCGTTCCTTAAACGACACTTGAGTGTTTTTTTTTTCTTTTTAAATCGAATAGAAATCTATATATTCAGGGACACAGCATCTGGAAGGATATGACAATGTCAAGCTAATATTCTACTGCCATGACATCACTGTGCCAGTCCACGTTTTTTCTTGCTTTTTTCTTTAATCGGCCCTGATACCGCATAGCCACCTCCGGCCCCGTGTTGTCACATCTCCCCCCTGCGGTTCCACCGTGCGGGGCCCACCTGACCAGTAGTTGGGGAGCACGGTAGGAGGGAAGGAGAAGGGCGGGCTGGGTAACAGCTTCTCAGGATTATTTCCCCACAGGCGTCAGATCTCTCTTCATTTACCCTCACCCACATCCCCGTCACCTGCAGTCTCTGAGCTCCACACGCCGGCATCTCGGATGAAGCAGGAAGCGGGGGGTGGGTGGGTGGGGGGGGGGGGGGGGGGGGGGGGCAGGGGGGGGCAGGGGCAGATGAACCTCCCAGGGACTACTCCTCTCCCTCTGGGTAGACGGGGTGGGTGTACCTATTAGATGACCATGAATATCAACAGTTGCATTTGCATGTTGATGAACATTTATATCTAATGTTGTGTGTGTGTGTGTGTGTGTGTGTGTGTGTGTGTGTGTGTGTGTGTGTGTGTGTGTCTGTCTGTGTTGTGGTACATGGAAGGGGGTATTAAATGTGTGTGGGCATGTTTGCCGTGCACTGTTTGTGTGTGTGTGTGTGTGTGTGTGTGTGTGTGTGTGTGTGTGTGTGTGTGTGTCTGTCTGTCTGTCTTTGTCTGTGTGTGTCTGTGTTGTGGTGCATGGAAGGGGGTATTAAATGTGTGTGGGCATGCTTGCCTTGCACTGTGTGTGTGTGTGTGTGTGTGTGTGTGTGTGTGTGTCCCACAGGTCTGCTGTGGAGACTGCCACTCTAATGTCAGAGTGAGGTATAGTTGAAGGGAGATGATGCGACCCACCCCCAAGCTTTTGTCCAGATGGGAGTGGCAGGATAATAGATGGTTGGGTTTCTGCCTTGCGTTTCCGTTGAAAAGAAACACACTGCCCTCTAAAGTCTAATCTAATAATTACAGCTCTAGTGCAACAAATACTTCAAAGGAAAACTATGTTGGAACATTAAGTGTGGTGACTGAAAGTATAGAGATGACATGAACAATATAATTCATCAGAAGAACATCTGCAAGATCTAAACTTGTAAACATGTAATCTAGATTACATGTGTCTGTCTAATACAATGGTTTAGGTTAATAAGAACACATTGAGGAATATGTTGGTTCATGAGGACATTTGTGAAAGAAATAGAAACCCTTATAATCTACAAATTAGGTTTGAAAGTGAGAGCTTGCCAAACAAGAGAAACTCAGACATAGTTGTATTCTCATAAATTAAATAGAGCACACACTCAATCCTGAGATTAATGAGATGTTTCCTGCTTTGTCCAGTTTGAGATGAGAACAAATTGTATTTTACTGCTTCAGTCATGTATAAAATCTACCTTCTTCAGGCTACAAAGCATCTGAAGCGGATGTATTGGGTAGAGAAGGTAATGTTAGTCATTTTCTAATATATAGCAAATGCTGTTTGGTTTCATCTCGTGGACGTCAAATTGTGAACCCACCAGGGATAAAAACACACACACGCACCAATAGCAAGGTGCCCTGCAGTGCTTTTGAAGTCACACACACACACCATTTTATTTCTTTCCCTATTTTAATGACTGGTAGAAAGGAAAGGATGTGAGATCAAAGTTAAATCTTGCACGGCACATATAGAAGGAAAACAAATCTGCTACGATGGTTTCCATCAGCGTTTGATGTTTATTTACACAAGATATTCCCAATTTTCACAGAACAACTGTGATTTTTTTTGGACTTTACATACACAGTTTTACACAGCAGAAATACTTGGTACAAAACCACAGCCGTTTCTCTAGCCCATGCCATCTCTCCGCACATACGTTGGGTCACCACTTTAGCCCAGCTCCAAATCCTGTCTCAAAACGTTGACGATTTAAAGAAAGAAAGAAAGAAAGAAAGAAAGAAAGAAAGAAAGAAAGAAAGAAAGAAAGAAAGAAAGAAAGAAAGAAAGAAAGAAAGAAAGAAAGAAACGGCACTGACAATGTTTCAAATGTGTCCGAAGTTGTGTTCTGTGGCCCAAGTAGAAGTTGTCCAATATGTGTTCGCAGTCAGTGTGGATACATGTATGTATGCGGTATATTGCGTCTTTTACATAGATGAGGTGTAAAGGAGCCAAGCAATCACCTGTAAAGGTTCACAGCATGAGGCACAAATCACCACACATGTGCTCGAAACAATCAGAGAGAACATTGCAGCGTGAAGACACAGGTCAAGAACGTACGGGGAATGTACATTAATGCAAAACCCCATGGGACATCAATAGGGCCTCTCACCACTGAAGCACCAGCATGGACAGGTAGAGATCCAGAAAACAATGGACTTGTTCTCACTAAACAGGTTAAGAAAAATATGCAAAATGTATCTTTTTTTTTAAACATTGTTCGCCAAAAAAGCAAACATATTTTGAGACACGCTATACCTTGAGAAGATGCTACCCCTGAGAAGAGCTATTGGTTGAGATGGTTGGCTGAACTGAGATGGATGACCTGTGTGTTTCATTTTTTCAAACTCTTTCTTCTGGCACACTGTTATTTATACATTTTTGTTGGGGGGGGGGGAATTATTAAAGGGACCAATTATGCCTTTTGTTTTTCGTTTTCCCAAATCTGTTGATTTTGTTAATGGGATACTATTTAAAGTGAATGAGTAAAAATATCAGTTGTGTATTGCATGATTGCTACTGCCCTGTTTCAGATTGTTGGGAGGAAAAAAATCGAAGGATATGAAATTAATAACACGGGTTGGCAGTGAGTTCTGACATTTCTCAATTCTTCAACAACAACAACAACAACAAGAACAACCCAGGCACTGCTCAGAAAACCTTTTCTTTTTACATTCATGATCGTTTGTGTGGAAGTCCACTTGGCCCGATTGCGCTTTTACCCCAACACTGCTATAGTCGGCCTGTTTAGTTGATGCATCCCGCCATAAGTGAGATTTTCGGACCAAGTAAACCACAGGTATCATTAAACCCAGAGCTTGCGGAAGGTCAAACCACACAGTACATACACTGTCACCCGTTTTTATAAATAAAAGAGATGTACCAACCTTTATCTACAGTTTCCAAACATGAGGTGCCCTTTTTAAATAAATAAAAAAATACCTTTATGAAAGACCATTTCACAAATTAAATGGTCGAAGTCATGAGCATTTATCCTTCACTAATGGTTCCTTGCTGCCATTAGAAATGAACTAATGCAGTCAAACAAGAAAAAAAGGAGATTACATTCAATAAAGGAAAACGAGAAACAATTCTCCTATGAGGATGGCCAGTCTCCCTTTCCCTGTAGAGAAAATCACTCTTTACAGTATACAGTAAATTTGTTGTGTTAAACAAAGAAAATGTGCCTTTTTATCCTTCCCATTTGATCAACAAACAATAAATAATGTTTCGCTGGTTTACAGCACAATACAGTAACTGTCACCAAAAAATTCTATCTGATTTTTATTTAGTATTCTTTGTGGAACGGAGAGCCTACGACAAAATCTGCATTGCCATCAATGATAGTAACACCGACCCAGATCATTGTTCCTCATATGTACTGAAGCAGTATGCTTTTCAGAAATATTCTTTTTATTTAGACTAATCTCGAAACGATTTATATTCAGAGCCTTTCCATTGAATAAGCCATCTTCTGGATGGACACGGTTTGAACAATTATATCAGAAAATAACAGTATAACCAAAGTGATCAAATGGGTCAGATGAACTAGCAGGATACCTTAATGTATATTGCATCACTGACTAAAACTGCACATATTGCCAAAAGGCACAACCCAGTTTGTGACAGATAAAAGCAACGATTTGGCATATGCTTTTGTGACTCCCATTAAGCAGAAACAATAACATGAACTCCTCCTACTTATAATTGTTTGACATTCACTAATGTCTCTTTCAGCCCCCACAGACACCAAACATTGATGTATTCCTTTTATAATTCCTGATGGTAAGATTGTAAAAAAAGAGGTACAATAACAATCATGAATGCTGTTATAAAAAGTCTGAAAAACGATTTGGTTGGTCAGAAAATAAAAAGTTAAGAGATAGATAAAGGTCATGAAGAACTATTTACATGTTTTTGTTTTGGTGACTGATGCAGCTGGTAAGATTAAGACATTGCTAAGGACATCAATGAATGTACGACCAGTATAAAATGCACAGACAGCCAGTGGCGAGCGAAGTAGATGCACGTTTGGGTGAGGATGCATTCCCATATTGAACATATTTGAGCTTTGAATTCATTGAAATAATTGTGTCACTCTCAAAATTGTAAATTATTCAAATTATAGTTACAATTAAAACCGTTAGTGATTGAAGCAATTGTTCCTTTTCACTTTTACATAGACCCCTGATTGGTTCAGTTACAGGTTCAGTTAATAATAAGTTCATATCAATAAAAACCTACTATATATTTTTTTTAGGTTAGGTTCAAGTCAAGAGAAAAGAGTTTGGGTGGAGTTTTTAGTTTTTAGAAGTGTTTACAATTTACATATTTTAAGATCTCTATCCCCTGAATATTCAGCCACCATTCGTTTCTGAAGAAAAAGCGATAATCTTCTTATTCTAGATAACATACTTTGAAACATGTACGCAGGGAAGCGTTAAAGTAATACTTAGTCAGGGAATGGAAAGCATCAGTATGTTAACATGGATCTCTGCTACCTGTGGGATATGTTGTCAGCGACTACATCACCGTACTACAAGTCAACAACCTCCGCAATTGGCTGGGGTATTTGGTGAGTCAACGTCTGCCATTTTGTGTCCTTGGAAAAGAGTCCCTCTGTTTAATGTTTTTATTTTCGTTTTCTTTTTACAAATGAATTCGACCCGGTGACACAATCGTCTTCAACTCGATATGAGCACATCGAGTCTTGAGAGTGCAGTGCACAGGATGGGGGTTTGATTTGACAGGAAGAAGAAAAAAACTAAAATATGCTGTCACTCTACAACAAACGAGTGTTTCTGGAAAAAGACCTTGAAATCAAACTGGGCTGAGAAGTAGAGTTAAAAACAAAGGTGCTAGTCGCAAAACACACAGAACCACGCATAATACTGTTGTGTCCAGAAATTAGGCAGTAGTTTTGATTGACAGCAGGAATGCACCAACACCCCGTCCAACATGCCGATAACTAATCCACCATTTCAACCAAATTGTTTACAACTCATCGTTTTTGTGACATAAGCAACTTCTTACGAGCCAACACGAGCCAATCAGCCAATGTGTGTGTCTGGTAGAAAATGTTCTGGCATCAGAATTAAATCAATATTGAATCTTACATTTTCAAAGGATTATGTTTGACTGCTTATGTCAATACTTGATGTGGATAAGCGTGCGTTTGGATATGAGTCTGTTCGAATGCTATTTAAATCAATTCAAGGTCGGCATCACTTTTTTAAATCAGACAGCATGGGGGGTATTGTTGCATTCCTAGTAAGAAATCAGTTTACCTGGAGAATGTTACACCGATGGTTCACTGAAATCCGTCTCGCCTGTGTGACCCCACACACATATGTGCTGTTAGGTCAAGTACACTGGAAATGACGCATGTATACATCCATCATTTGCTAAACACAAACGTAGCTCTTATTTTTTCCCCCCAAGGATACTTTAGTCCTTCTTTGTCAAAACTCACATTGAACACGAAACACGAGAATCACTGAATGTTGGGATGACGAAATCAAGGAATTTCCTTTTTCAAACTCGAGACGTGGGATTTCTTTTAGCATCTGCCTCAACGCGTTTACCCCTTTTCACTTGTTTTTCTAACAAAGACAGGTTTTCCCTACTGGTATGGGCTATATTCATATAAATACACAGAGGATAGAAACGGGCCTTGAACAATTAGGCACCTGAGACGCCCGTGCTCTGAAATGTTTACTTGCTTGTGTGTGTGTGTGTGTGTGTGTGTGTGTGAGTGAGTGCGTGAGTGAGTGCGTGAGTGTGTGTATTTAGAGACACATTTGTAAACACAGCTCCGCTACCATGAACATTACATTCCGCATTTGTGTGTGTTAGTGTGCGTGCGTGCGTCTGCATGTGCGTGCGTATGTGTACGTGCGTGCAGATGTGCAGGTGTGTGTGTGTGTGCGTGCTTGCGTGTGTGCATGTGTGTGTGTGTGTGTGTGTTTGAGTGCATGCATGTGTGTGTTAGTGTGCGTGTGTGCCTGTGTGTATGTGCGTGCGTATGTGTGGGTGTGTGCTTGTGTGTGTGTGTGCGTGCTTGCGTGTGTGCGTGCGTGTGTGTGGGTGTGTTGCCGGCTTCCATTAGTGAACCCTGAGACAGCAGGTGGCTTAAGAGAGGAACATGGGGTTTCTGCAATCTGAGATTGTGTACATACACGGCTAGACAGAGTCCTGGGGGCCACAGTAGCATCACCACACACTGGCCAGGGACACCAGAGTCAGCCTCTTCCCTGCCCCATACACAACACAAGCCTGTGGGAGTCCTACTCACACTCCACCGGCGTAATTGGACAATAGGTGAGAGAGAGGGAACAGCTCAAATCAATCTGCTTCAAATTGTTTTAGTTCTTTTCTTCTGTAGGCAGAAAAAATGCCCGGAAAAAAGTTAACTCTCGCTATGCAAGACAATGCAGACCCATGTACCTTAGGGCTGAATATATAATATGTACCATATATACACACACGTATGAAACCATGGGTCCAAAGTACCTATAAAAAAAACTATCAAGAAGAGACTGAATAAAGATGTGCATAAAAATAATCCTTGGGCTCTTCTCGTTGTGAATGAAAAAAAGGGGGCTCAGTCTATTGTGTGTGTGTGTGTGTGTGTGTGTGTGTGAGTGTCTGTAAGAGGTTTGTTTGTCTCCCTACACAAGCTATGGGCACAGGTAGCTGTGTTCTGTCGAGGTAGAGTGGACGAAGGGGGCGGGGGAGAGGGCCAGCCCAGAGGAGAGGCCCTTGGTCGGTGCTGGGGACCGGTGTCTATGGGCCCCATTCTCCAGGGGCTCCAGCTTCACCGCTGGCTGCTGCGGGGGGGTCCTGGGGGAATGGAAGCCGTTGGTCAGCCCCTCCCCCTGGTGCAGCTGCGTGTCTGCGTGGGAGGAGCCCCTTTCCGTCTCCCCGTTGTGATTGGCCACTGATGTATCCAGGGCGGGCGGTGAAGAGCATTGGACCAATGAATGCGCGAGGAGAGCGTCCTCTCCCCCGGTGTGAGGAGTAGGCGGGCTGGGGGGAGAGTACTCTTCCTCATTCTCCTCCTCCTCCTCCTCCTCCTCCTCGCTCCTGGCCTGCCTCCTCTTTTCCTTGTCTGGGTCGTCCAGCTCCAGGTGGACGATGACCTGGGCCTCCACGGTGTTGCTGCAGACGGATGAGCTGAGCAGATCGTCCGGCGCCTGCAAACACACAACACAACCTTATTTCCCAAGGGGGATTTGTTGTGCACACGCACAAGGTCGGCCAATGAGGTAAAGTGCAAACCAAAACGTTACGTGTGCATACAAAACAACCCTCACAACAACTCATTAGTGACACACCCACTGTCCATGTGACACATACACCCACTGTACATGTGATACATAACCGAGATGCATATACCCACTGTAGGTATGATACACAAGCCAATCACATCGCTACAAACCACATTCACACGCAACGTAGTAGATTGAGTTACCTTGTTATTTTCATTGGGTAATATTTTCAGAGCTCCATTTATGAGTATGGGAGAGTCTTCTGTCATGGTCTCTCTGTATCTGGTGATTCGGTTCGCCCAATTACGACTCACAGAGCCGTTCCATGTGACCTGCAGTCAAAAGCAGAAACTATTTGAAGCTGTCACTTGGTGATGGGTCCTTCTGATTGGCTGAAATTGAACCAGGTGATGTCCCTTCTAATACAATGGCTGCTACATGACAAGAGATCACCTGGTACTAATGTGGCACACTGTTCATTTGAGCTTTACCAAGACTTGGTAACATTTATATACCATCTTTATTGCTGTTTGTTTGCACACATATTTTTTATATAATATATATCTTGTATTTTTTCCTTTATATTTGTACTTTATAGCTTGTACTTCTACTAAACATGTTAGCATAGTGGAGTCTGCCACACCAGCATTTCACTGCACATATATTATATGAGCCTGTGACTAATAAAGTCTTGTGTTGGGTTAAGTGTTAAGTAGTGTTTACATCACTTTCTTTTGAGATAAGATAAGATAAGACGGTTCTTTATAAATCCTCAGATGGGAAATCCGGCTGTACGTCAGAAAGCACAGGACAGTAAAACTTTAAATCTGAGTACAAACGACAAAAAACGAAACAGAAAACAGATCTAGGTCATGCTTTTTACGATGAGTCGTCCGTTATTACTGTGAAAAAAGAAATGCAGACAAAAACATCTGGTGCAAGGTGTTCATTAACCGCAAACCCCCCCCCCCCCCCCCCCCCCCCCCCCCCCCCCCCCCCCGCTCTCTGACCTTGGGCTCAGACATAGGGTGACCCCCAGCCCCCCCGGGGTCCAGACCGGCCATCAGGCCCTGCTCCTCGGGGGCCCCGTCCAGAGGCCCCCCCGCCCCCTGTTGGCCGCTCGGGGGCATCAGGGTCTCCAGCTCGTGGGAGTCAGTGCACTCTGGCTCGGTGGCGGGGGGCGGCCGCCCTAGCCTCCTGCAGCGCGGGGACGCAGACGTGGAGTCTAGCCCCCCCGACACCTCTCTGTGAGGGGGGGGGGGGGGGGGGGGGGGCGGAGTCAGACGAGAGAAACACGACACCTTACACGGGAATACAGAACAGGGTGCTTTGTGTTCAAGGACTTTTACTGCTGGTATCTTTTAGCATTTTGTACAACACCTTATCGAAGTTTAAACAACGCTTTAATTGATAATAATCATGCAAAACAAAAGGAAAGAAACCCTGGATATTACAGTGTTAGGAGTATGTTTGTGGTGAACTCTACCTGGTCTTGCCATTGCGGAAGCTGAAACACATGCAGAGGAGGACACACAGCAGCCCCAGACACACGCCCACGATGATGCCCGTCACCGCATGGATGTCCAGCTCTGTCCGACCACAGCACAGGGTAACATGAACAACATGGCCTCATGCTGTCACAGGGTAACATGAACAACATGGCCTCATGCTGTCACAGGGTAACATGAACAACATGGCTTCATGCTGTCACAGGGTAACATGAACAACATGGCCTCATGCTGTCACAGGGTAACATGAACAACATGGCCTCATGTTGTCACAGGGTAACATGAACAACATGGCTTCATGTTGTCACAGGGTAACATGAACAACATGGCCTCATGCTGTCACAGGGTAACATGAACAACATGGCTTCATGTTGTCACAGGGTAACATGAACAACATGGCCTCATGTTGTCACAGGGTAACATGAACAACATGGCCTCATGCTGTCACAGGGTAACATGAACAACATGGCCTCATGCTGTCACAGGGTAACATGAACAACATGGCCTCATGTCCCAGTAACATGAACAATTACTGACCAGGATTCAACTAAGACTCCTCGCCTACCCCCCAGGACTTCACTAGGACTCCACTAGGACTCCTTACCTACCCCCCCCCCCCCCCCCCCCCCCCAGGACTCCACTAGGACTCCAGACCTACTGACCAGGACTCCACTAGGACTCCAGTAGGACTCCTCCCCTATCCCCCCAGGACTCCACTAGGACAAGGCATCTGTCCTACAGGGCCTTCGAAAGGTGAGAGAGGGGCATTCATAGGCTGCAGCCCATACTTAACAGCCAATGGAATTACATTAATCAGGGACATAATGAGGCAGCTGTTTCCTGGGCGAAGAGAGGGGGAAATATGGAAGTGGAGAAAGTGCTTGTGACAGCAGCGGTGCGAGGACCGGCGAGCAGCAATTCAAAGCTCTCCCAGCGGGCACGGCGGTAGGAAACCGCCCCTTGGATAACCATTCACATGCAGCGCTTCCCCCTGTATGCACCCAGGCTGTGTGGAGGGTGGAATTACAGTCTCCAGCAGAGTGAGCTCTCCATGTTGGAGAGAGCAAATTAGCTAGCGTAGTAGCGCTTATGTGTGTGTGTGTGTGTGTGTGTGTGTGTGTGTGTGTGTGTGTGTGTGTGTGTGTGTGTGTGTGGGTGGGTGTGTGGGTGTCTGTCTGTGTGTGTCAGTGTAAAGGAGGCTGAGAGAGAGAGAGAGAGAGAGAGAGAGAGAGAGAGAGAGAGAGAGAGAGAGAGAGAGAGAGAGAGAGAGAGAGAGAGAGAGAGATTTTGCTAACTTGTTTTTTTCTCCTCAGTTATTTTTGGCCTTAAAGTCGTGATTGTTTGGAGTGTTTTGCTTGCTTCTGATTTATAGAGCTGAAATACTAGCTGAAGTAATAAAAGTACGCCAAATACAGTACAAACAGCACTGGTGTTATCTGCTTACTTTGCTATAGGAACTATTATTGTTACTGCTTTTACCATTGTAATGATGACCATTCCTTAGTGTGACTTTTAGTGCCCCATACTTGAGTACTGCTTGCTGTTAGCCTGATGTCAGGGGACACCCACCATAGTTTAGAGAGGGCGTGTGTACATCCTTCAAGGGAGAGTACGGCCCATCGCCCATCTTGGTGGAGGCGCCCATCTTGAAGAAGTAGCGGGTGTCACTGGAAAGGCCCTGGACCTCCACACTTGTGATGGTCCCTGAGGAAAGAAAGAAAGAAAGAAAGAAAGAAAGAAAGAAAGAAAGAAAGAAAGAAAGAAAGAAAGAAAGAAAGAAAGAAAGAAAGAAAGAAAGAAAAAAGAAAAAAAGAAAATAATGTAAGAAAGAAGGAAGTAAAGAGAGAATGAAATAACAAAAGAAAGAAGGAAAGAAAGAAAGACAGAAGGAGAAAATGAAAGAAAAGAATAAATAAAAAAAACGTAAGAAAGAAGGATATAACAAAATAAAGAAGGAAAGAAAGAATGAAATGATTAAAGCAAAAATGAAAAAAAAAAGAAAGAAAGAGAGTGAGAGAGCGATAATTGAACTTGAAGGATTGAACCCAGCTCATTCCCTCCACTATCCCAAACCGACCAGTAAGCAATGATTCAATAGCATTTTTTATAACAATGTCAGTAAAAGAAAATTAAATTATATTTTGTATTAAATACTTTTAAATTAAAATGATAAAAATTTAATTACAATTTTAATTAAATAATTTTAAATTAAAATGATAAAACAAATATTTTAAATGAAATGACAAACTTTGCAAAGCGTTGTTGTGTTAGTCAGATTTCTGGACTAACGGTAACATCTATGTGTCAAGACAGGCAGAGGGCCGTACCGTCTTGGGAGAGATTGGTCCACAGGTGTTGAGGCTGGCTGAGGTTGCTGCTGTACAGGATGACGTAGCCCACGATCATACCGTTGGCCTCCAGCGGGGGGCGCCAGCGCACCAGCACAGAGGAGGAGTCCAGCGCATTCAGCTGGACGTCCTGTGGGGGGGTGGAGGGTCCTGGAGGGGAGGGAGAGAGGTAGAGAAAAAGAGAGAGAGAGAGAGAGAGCAAAATAGGTACAAAGAGAGGTAAGATAAAGATATAGAAAATAGGGTGCGCCACAGAGAGAGAGAAAGCTAAAGAGAGGCGAGGGAGATGGAGGGACACGGTGCTGCCACAGCTGGCTGCAGCCATTAGAGGCGCCGGATCATCACCTGCTACCCATCTGCAGCTGGGCATCCCCACCACCTGGGGCCGGGGTGAGGTGGGGTTAGTGGGGCAGGTGGGAGAGGCTGGGGCTCAGGGGAGGCTACGTGGTCACAGAGTGGCTGAGGCTAGTGAGGGGAGGTAATGATGTCATTAAATGCAACTGATTCAATCCTTGTCCTTGCCCCCCCCCCCCCCCACCCTTTATGACCTGACTGACGAATGTGTGTGTGTGTGTGTGTGTGTGTGTGTGCGTGCGTGTGTGTGTGTGTGGGGGGGGGGTTGTGTGTGCATTTGTCTGTGTGCGTGCCAATTCTCTTCCACTGATGCCAAATATTACATCTCCCTGTCATTCTGCCAACTGTGGCACACGCGTGTGGGTATAGACAACAACGCACACGCAACCACGCATGAAAACACAGACACACACGCACACACACACACACACACACACACATACACAGACAAACGTCTGGCTCCTCTGCGTATCTAATAAAGACAATGAAAACCACCCAGGCAAAATGACGTGATTAACGACCCATTACTGCAATGAATCAGCTCTTAATTACTGTTCCACAGTGATATTTAGGCGGGGTTGGACTGAGGACACATGCTCCTTCTCACCGGCCCTGCGGCCAGACAGCTTCAAATCTTCTGCCCTGGCTGGCGAACAGCCAAATCCGAACAAGCAGCTCCTGGGTGGAATGACTACTGTAGGGTATGTGAAAGGGGCCCCTCAAACGACCAAACTGAAATTGTATGCGCGCAAGGCCTCAAGGCTATTTCTATGAGTTTTGTCAGGGGAAGTTAGAGTTGAATTTCAGTTTATATGTGAAACCGGTTGCTATGTCCAATTACAGTGGCAAAGGCCTTCACGTGCTCAGGTGGCCCGGGAAACACTTCAACTCACTCTCAAACCCAGCAGGAGCAGGGAGCCACCTTGAGAACACTGGAGTGGGAGCGATAACGTGTGTCCAGACATCATGTCCTACGTAATGTCTCAGTTTCGGTACACTCACTTTCTTCCAAACAGATCTCGGGTTTCCGCCATACCATTTGATTTAAATCCCCCTGAGCCCAGTCCTCATTAGACTTCCATGTGGATAAGCGTTCAGGGGGGTGAGGCGGTGTGGTGCTGACGACTCACTGTCGGACAGGGTCCACTCCTCCACGGTGGCACTGAAGGGTCCCGCCACGCCCACGCCGTTGGACTGCACGGCCAGCTCGTACAAGGTGAAGGGCTTCAGAGCCCCTAGCAGGACCTCCTGGGCAGAGCTAACACAAAGACAAGACCGCGCCGGAGAGTCTTAATGCACGCTAGAGAAGGCAAGAGCGACTACATAAGTAGAACGACAAACTAGGTGTGCTACGTCCATGTGCCTGGTGACGACGTACATCCCGATGACATTCGCACCAATCAGAGACACTTGAAGACACACCGTGCTTTGCGTTGTTTTTAGTTTTATCGGGTTACTGTTTCAAAACGAACAATTGAGACAAGAAAAAGTGATAGCAACCAATAACAACGAAGCGATCGATCGAAACCTATTTCTGTATAGTCTGCGTCAAAGGCAAAAGACGACCGTGGACAGTTGGAAAGTGTTCTGTGGTGTGTTGTGTTGGAGCGGTGGCCGACCTGGTGACATAGGAGACCAGCGAGGCGTTTGTGGTGCCGGCCGCGCTGCAGCGCACCGTGTAGTTGATGATGCGCACGCTGCTGAAGCGAGGCTTCTCCCAGCGCAGCCAGATGGACGAGGAGCTGTTGGCCGTGGCCTGGACCACACTGGGAGGCAGGGGAGGGGGGATCCCCAGGGGTGGCGGTGACGCTGGGACACAGAAACGCACACAGAACACAGAGAAAGATCTTAAGACCGACAAAGCAAGGTTTCTTTGCTACAATGTACTTTTATATTATATTATATATATACATTTTTTTGCTAGCAAAATATTTTCTACTCAATAAATGTTCACAGTTTGATGAAACACGTATTGTTTTGCTATCCATATGCTGTAAATGGGCCGGAATAAATTGTTCATATGTCCACCATCATTGCTAACAAGTGCTGAGAGCAGATCTTAAAGGAGGCGCATGATGGATTTATTTGACAGCACTGCCCTCTAGTGGTCAGAATACATCTAATGCAACTTTACAAATGTCTCTTCTTTGGGAAACGTTCCAAACGACTACATTTGGAACAAAATATTTCTTGAACAGCAGGGCTGTGTGTAGACCTCCGAGTGCGGAACGCCGCGCCTGTTTAGGGAATTCTCACGTTTGTCTCTGTCCTTCTCCGTCCGGCCCGTCCATGTGGCCGCCGCCCCCTCCGCCTGCTTGTTGTAGGCCCACACCCTCACCTCGTACTGGCTGTCCGGAGCTACACACACACACGCATGCACACACACACACAGGCACACAAACACACATACACGCACAGACGCGCGCACGCACACACACACACACACACACACACACACACACACGCGTACATACACATACACATACACACACATCAATGTCAGTGCTAATGACAAAACGTACAAAATAATCGAACAATGAAAATAAATCACAATAAACCGTCTTTTTCTTTATTTCATAATATTATAACATGAATTGATAATTTTCTTAATATTGCAAAACTGAATTTGTACAAGTTAATGTATGCCACAACCTCCGTCGTAGCAGTAGAGGTAATGAGATGGTACTTTATCAATCCCACACGTTTAATTTGGATAGCAGGGTGAGCTAATGACAGCAAAATACTGCATAAATGTAAAAGCAGCCCAAACATCATGGCAGCACAAAGGGACCGACGGTAAGGTTTGAAGCCAGAAGCGTACCTAGACCAGTGAGCAGATGATGTCTGTTCTTCTTACGCAGCTTAATGGTGTGGGCTACTTTAGCCTTATCCCCATTGGCTAGCTCCTCAGCCTCCACCTCCCTATAGGACAGCTTGTAGCCAAAGATCTGCGTGTGATTGGGCGAAGGCTGCCATGTGACGTTCAAGGTATTTGACCTGGCTCTCACTTTCAGATCAGTCGGGGTAAAGACAACTGAGACACAGAGAGAGAGAGAGAGAGAGAGAGAGAGAGAGAGAGAGAGAGAGAGAGAGAGAGAGAGAGAGAGAGAGAGAGAGAGAGAGAGAGAGAGAGAGAGAGAGAGAGAGAGAGAGAGAGAGAGACAGAGACAGAGACAGAGACAGAGACAGAGACAGAGAGACGGAGCAAGAAAGAGAGAGAGACAGATCAACACATGAGGCAACATTGTGCAAGACCTCAGAAGACATTTCCACATTCCAAGTGCAATTTGTTTTGTTATTATTAGTATGAAGGGGCGATAAAACATTGCACCAGTGTGTTTATGGAGGAAAGTATACAGCAGAGAGCAGAAGAAGAAAAAAGCAGCTGATATATACCGTGCCAAGCGTGGGCAACACACTGCATTGTTTCCACAATGTAAGAGGTTTTCAAGGTAACTTGTATACAGCGCTTTAGATTCCAGAGGGTTTTGTTTAAAATCCGCATGACAGAAAGGAGTGATAGACATCACATTTACGTAATAACACCAACACCTCCTTGAATGTGAGGATTATTTTTCGATTCTACCCATCGTCATGTTAACCTGTAAGGTTTACTTGTGTAACATCAAAACCACTGTTGAACATGACAGTGTTCTGGGGCAGAAAACCTACAGAGAAATGCACTGTGTGTTTGGCAGTTTTGTGTCCTGGAATTAGGGTCGCAGCCATTTAAGATAACAAAAAGCTTTGGGTGCTTTATTACTCAGTAGATTTGAGTCCCACGGATTAAAGTTTTATAAAGCTGTTTACATGGTGGTTAGTTCTTGTACTCTTTCATCCTAAACCCTCCAATAGGCCAGGTACAACTCCTAAAAAAGTGTAGGAATGTCTTGAGAAAGAAGCACAGAGCAGGACCATCCCTAGGAGGACTAGCACTGAAAGAACGGTCGTTGGCTGACGTGAATTAACGGCAAATTAGCATTGAATGTTGATTCATCGTAACACTGCTAAAAGCTGCAACCAAAATAAACGCAAGGTCATAAACACAAGGCATCTGCCGGTAGTTTATGATTATTGGCAGTCATAAACTACCGGCAGCCATAAACCACATGCACTCATCTCGAGTTCCATGTGCATATGAATGTGTGCGGTTGAGGTTTACGAATATGCAGAAGCAAATGAAAATAAGCAAGTAGGCGGCAGCTATAAAATAAAGACTTCCAAATCACATATCCCTACTGACACAAAATGTTTAGCTGCTTCACTGGCAGAACATATTTAACCCCTTCCCCTCCCCTGGTGGCCAGGTACCCCCAACTCACCCATGCTGTGGTTGTAGTGGGCGAGTGTCTGCTGGTGGGCCCACTCTGACGGAACCCCTAACCCAGCCCTGGTGCTGGCTGCCATCCTCAGCCGGTAGGCCTGGTTGGGCTGCAGCCCCCCCAGGGTCACATGGGTCTCGTTCCCGCCCACCTCCTCCCTAAACACACGGCCCGCTGTGCACGCACGCACACACACACACACACACACGGAACAAAATACAACAGCTGCCATTGAAATTTGGGTATTCTCGACTGTAAACCGTATATTCCCCATCATAATGAAATTGTAGTATCAGTGATGACTAATCAGACAATCTGTGCCCAGCAAGTGATAGAGAGAGAGAGAGAGAGAGAGAGAGAGAGAGAGAGAGAGAGAGAGAGAGAGAGAGAGAGAGAGAGAGAGAGAGAGAGAGAGAGAACATTTTCATCGACTCGAGCGCATCGCATGGGCTGCACTCTTAAAGAGAAGGTCAATGAGGCTGCAATATGGAACGATAATGTGTTCTCATGTAGAGGAGCATGGTGATTAGCACAGCAGTGTCCTCATCACACCTGGTCTGGCCCCGGCCCTCCACATCAACAACAGCATCATGTCTAAGCGTGAAGGTCAGTCTGGGGCCCCGGTCGGATAAAAGGGAGCAGTGCGTACCCGGGTCCAGAGCGCTGTACTCGATGCGGTACCCGGTCACAACACCCCTGCTCTGCACCGGGGACAGCGGGGTCCACGTCAGCCGGATGTCCGTGGGGGAGATGCTGGCGATGGACATCTGGGGGGCCGTGCTGGGAACTGGGAGGGGACAGGGGACATGTGAGGACGACCACAGGGACAGCCATTGAGCCACTTATATCAGCATGCATATAGGGACAACTATAGAGACAAATGTAATCACGCCTATAGGGAGAGTTATACGGACAGCTATAAGCTTGCCTATAGGGTCAACTATAGGGACAACAATAGAATAGGGGCAACTATATCGACAACTATAGGGACAACTATATGGAAAGACTATAGGGACAACTATATGGAAAGACTATAGGGACAACTATATGGAAAGACTATAGGGACAACTATATGGAAAGACTATAGGGACAACTATATGGAAAGACTATAGGGACAACTATATGGAAAGACTATAGGGACAATTATATGGAAAGACTATAGGGACAACTATATGGAAAGACTATAGGGACAACTATATGGAAAGACTATAGGGACAACGATATGGAAAGACTTTAGGGACAACTATAGGGACAACTATATGGAAAGACTATAGGGACAACTGTATGGAAATCATATAGGGACAACTAAAGGGACAACCTTATGTTGAGCATATAGGGACAACAAAAGGGACAACTATAAGGAAAGGCTATAGGGACAACTGTATGGAAATCATATAGGGACAACTAAAGGGACAACCTTATTTTGAGCATATAGGGACAACTATAAGGAAAGGCTATAGGGACAACTTAAGGGACAACTGTATGGAAAGCATACAGGGACCACTGTAGGGACAACTATAGGAACAGCTGGAAACAACGCATGAGGATATGAAGACATCACGACGACCACTACGAGGATAGCTATATTTCCTGTGAACACGGCTGGATTCCTCACCGTCCTCCAGCATCTTCACGGTCATGGAGTTGGAGGGGCTGCTGGCCCCCAGCAGGGAGTAGGCCACCACGTAGAAGGTGTACTCCGTGTGGGGGAGGAGCTCCTTCACCTGGTACTCCACCGTGTTGTTGCTCACCACAAACTGGTACTCCACGTTGTAGGAGCCTGGGGGGGAAGGTATGGGAGGACAGGATGTCACTGTGTAGCTGTTCATCCAAAGCGCCGTGCAGTGAGGTGCATTCAGAAACATGTCACAGAGCAGCAGGTAAAGGGTTAAGGCCTCTTGGATCAAGGACGCCTGTAGATAGACCGCGGGCCGTGAGGATCGAACCCAGTAGCTTTTGCCTGGGAGACGGATAAAAAAGCCAATAGCCACTACACCGTGACTCCTGCGGGCGAGCGATGATTCACTGCCACGGTGAAAATAATGAATCATCAGTTCACAGGTCAATACTGACACACACAGATGTGAGCGCAAAAACACCCACCCACACACACAACACAAACATACTCGCACACAACACACACACACACTCACATACATTTACGGCATTTAGCAGATGCTTTTATCCAATACAATAAGTACATTTGTCAGAAGAAAGAGAAACAACAATATATCGCTGTCGGTACAATAAGGATGTTCAAAGAACCAGTACAAAGCACGTACAATTGCTAGTTTAACCCATTCTCCGTATACAACAAAGATAGCTAGGATAAGATGCTAGTTCATTCATTCCACCATTGGGGTGCCAATGGTGGGGTGCCAATGGTGAGGTGCCCCCCCCCCCCCCGACACACACACACACACAGGACGCAAGACCCACGCGTAGGTACGCTCACCTGCCACACACTGGTAGTGCACAGAGTAGCCGATGACTTGGTCGAAGTTGTGCTGGGGTCGTTCCCAGGTGAGCAGGACGGTGGTGCTGGACGAGGGCACGGCCAGCAGGTGGCGCGGGGAGCTGGGCAGGCCCTCCCTCACTATGACCGTTAGCTTGGCTGTAGCGCACGCCGTGCCCACGCTGTTGTCCGCTATGCACTGGTAGTAGCCCGTGTCCTCCACGGCCAGCTGGTTGATGAGCAGGATGCCCGGACTCTGGGTCTTCACCCGCCGGAAGGAGCGGATGGGACGGCCGTTCCTCAGCCAGTGCAGCGTCGGCGGGGGTTCCCCGGAGCTGTTGCAGATGAACCGGGCTGTGTTGCCCCGGGAGAGGGACACCGCCTCGGGGGGCTGGAGGATGACGGGAGGGGCTGGGGACAACGAGGGGAGGGGCTGACTCACTGTGCGAGGACTATACTGAGTACATACACTGTAGTTACGGTTCGGCTCTCGTGTTTGTCTGTCTATCAAGGAGAATCGATGTTAGGTTGCAGCAAAACTTTCATTCAAACGGCATAATCCGTGGGACAAGTGGAGGAGAAAAAGCCAGAAGACAACTCCGTGTCCCTTCATGTTTGCCTTGCCATCGCACGGACCTTTTTAAAGTGCCATTCGTTGACATTCATTCACTTTTGCTACGTTGTCCTTCGCTACAAGCGGCAGCGCCTTACCCGGTACGTGCAGCTCAGCCGCGGCGATCACAAACTCTCTGGTTTTGGGTCTGTTGGCCCGGCAGACGTAAACACCTGCGTGGTGACGTCTCGTGTCTCTGATGACCAGGTTGGTTGCTAAGACGACGAGATCGGTGGAGATGGGCTTCCCATCTGAGCAAAGAAAGGAGAAAACACTGAGACCGAGAACCGCCTGAGAGATCACACGCTGAAAGCACAACTCTTTTGGCTGCCTCCAGAATACTGTATTGCTTCGTATTTAGGGCTTGTACATCAGAATGCATCATGGGAGATTTTGTTGAGAGGACTAAAGACGAGTAAATAATTGTAAATAAACCATAATCTAAAAAGAACGAGGCTTTTGTTTTGCCAATAGCCTCCCGTGAGAAACGCAGGCAGTTTCAAACACTTCTTCCCATAATGACAAATCATTTCACGATTAATTACTGAACAATGACCCATTTTTCTTTCTTCTAACACAATAACCAACATTACAATGCTCCTATGCTCCCAAAATGAAGGCGGCCATTGCGATGTACATGCCCTATCCTTCAAGTTGCTTCTGGCAGAGGATTTACGCTGTAATTGCGCCAAGTGACCATTTGGCGCAAACTTCGTTACAATATTGTGAGGCGACACATTCACACGGCCTACTGTGCTTCCCAAGCTCCTTTCAAAGTGTGTACCGAAGCACCCTGATTCTTTGATACAAATGCTTTGCGTGCTATGGTAATAACTTCGGGAACGGGTCAAATACCAAATACCTAAAAATCAAATACCACAGACCAGTCGCTCCACCCGCTGTTGCAGAAGCTCAACGCTCACCTCCTCCTTTCACCTCGCAGTGAGAGGAACTCAGAGAACAGCGGAGGTGAGACGTGTCTAATCTGCAAGGTCGCGCTGTCGTGATTTAACAGCTGCGGCACTTTGTCAGTACACTTGTTGTGGTTAGTGGTAGGAGGCTGATGGCGAGAGCGACGGAGGATGACAATGAAGAGAGAGGGAGAGAGAGGGAGAGAGAGAGAGAGAGAGAGAGAGGGAGAGAGAGAGGGAGAGAGAGAGAGAGAGAGAGAGAGAGAGAGAGAGAGGGAAGAAGGGAGTCGTGGAGTGAGAGAGAGATAGACAGAGATAGAGACTGAGGGAGAGGGCGACAGAGAGACAGAGAGAGAGGGAGACAGAGAGACAGAGAGAGACAGACAGACTGACAGACAGACACAGAGAGGCAGCTGTGAAGCGTTACCTTGTCTACTCCAGGACACCAGTGGCTTTGGCTGTCCTTGTGCCATGCACTCCATCACCGCGGGACGTCCCAGCACCACCGTGGCGTTCTGAGGCCGCGCCACGATCACAACTTTGCTCAGGGCTTGTGTGGAATCTGTGCGTGTGTACACATCCAAAGCAGAAACGTGTCATTCAGACCAGACTGAATAGGTCGTTATTTGAGGGGGGCTAGCTTGTCTTAAGGCACTAAAAGAAGGCTGACTCTGGCCCCACCCCGCTCGCTTCTCCCACCGCGTGGTTCATTATGCTAACGGCCTCCGCTGCGCGACCGATAGAGTCTGTAAACACATCATAAATTAATCATTGGAATTACATGCACTGCCGCCGTCGCCTGTGTTACGCATGAGTCCTTTAAAGTGGGTCAGTCTGTCCCTGCTGGGTCCACAGCGGGGACACCTTATTCATGGGGATGTGGGGGGTGAGGTAAAGGTGTTGCGGGGGGGGGGGGGGGGGGGGACAAAGGAGAGAGAGAGAGGGAGAGAGAGAGAGAGAGAGAGAGAGAGAGAGAGAGAGAGAGAGAGAGAGAGAGAGAGAGAATTTAGAGAAAGAGATCGAGCCAGAGTAAGACAGTGACAAAGAGATAGAGAGCGAGACAGAGAGAGACATAGAGAGACAGAAAGACAGTGACAAAGAGATAGAGAGCAAGACAGAGAGAAAGAGAGAGACAAAGAGAGAGACAGTGACAAAGAGATAGAGAGCGAGACAGAGATAGCAAGCGAGACAGAGAAAGACAGAGAGAGAGACAGAGAGAGAGAGAGAGAGAGAGAGAGAGAGAGAGAGAGAGAGGGGTGAACACAGTGCCCTCAGCATCATTCTGTCAGAGCGATGAGTGTTGATGCACTCTATACATAGAGCTCTACGATGGAGCTGAGCCGACTGACGCCAGCCGATGTGACATTTACTTTATGTAGGCAATGAGAAAAATGCCATGGTTGTTTTCATTTGGGGTTTCCATGGTAGCGGAAAAAGAAAGTCTGAGTTAAAAAATACCTAAATAAATCGGAACACTCAAACCTCCTGCATGGTTGTGTGTGGTGTGGAAATCCATATATATTTTTTTATGTATATTATTTTAGCATATACAGTCTGTGTGCATGTGATGTTTGGAGTTTGTGCTTGTGTGTACATGTGTTTTTGGTGCGTGTGTTTGTGTATATTGGCGTGGCGACTGTATGTGTATGATGATGAATAACAGTTGTGTGAGTGTGTGTGTGCATGCACATGTATGTGTGTGTGTGTCTGCGTGCATGCACATGTATCTGTGTGTTTGTGAAAGAGAGTGAGTGAGTGAGTGAGTGAGCGAGTGAGTGAGTGAGTTAGTGTGAGTGTGTGTGTGTGTGTGTATGTGTGTGTCTAAGTATATTGGCGACTGTGTGTGTATGATAAAGAAGAGCAGGTGAGTGGGTGCACACTCATGCCTGTCAGTGACTACATAAGCTATAAAAGAATAATAGCAATAATAATAAAATTACCCATTGGCCTACCTGCCATATTACCCTGAGTGAAAGTATTTCCATTCTCCTTTGCATTGTGCCCACATCTTAAATTCCACAGAAGCTGAAAAGCTGTTTGTTTTTTTTACCTACTACCGTCATCTTAAATCTCTAGTCAGCTGTCTTAATACATGGACATCACAGTCCTTTCTTCTTTTGTTTTGTTTTCTCCAAATTTAATTTGATTCGTTTCTGCGTTTTCTTTCACAATGTGTTTTTCCTTTCGTTATTTAAATGCCCTCCTTCCCGCTGTTTGAATGCCGTAATTAAGTCGACTGGTCCACCCAGGCAAGAGGAAATTTTTAATTTGTATGTCACATAGCGTGTGCTACGGAATAAAGACATGACATCTTTGTTGTTCGCCTCAGACCACACAGTGTGGACTCTCCTATACACCGGTGCTTAGATAATCAGATCAACGCCTTTCATCCAATAAGACTCCATAGACAGGTGTTCCTTCTGTCCACAGGTGTAACCGGTGCACATCTTGAGGGTGGAGCTACCTGTAGCAATGGTGGAGCTACCTGTAGTGAGGGTGGCGCTACCTGTAGTGAGGGTGGAGCTACCTGTAGTGAGGGTGGCGCTACCTGTAGTGAGGGTGGAGCTACCTGTAGTGAGGGTGGAGCTACCTGTAGTGAGGGTGGAGCTACCTGTAGTGAGGGTGGAGCTACCTGTAGTGAGGGTGGAGCTACCTGTAGTGCGGGTGGAGCTACATATAGTCCGGGAGGAGCTACCTGTAGTGAGGGTGGAGCTACCTGTAGTGAGGGTGGAGCTACCTGTAGTGAGGGTGGAGCTACCTGTAGTGACGGTGAGGACTGCCTCGCCGCTGGGGCGACGCCCCACTGAGTTGGACGCCACGCAGCGGTACGGCCCCCCATCTCCCTCGGTGACCTCCAAGATCTGCAGCACCCCGTTGGGCAGGGACACAAACCTGGGGAGGGTGCAGAGGGTAGACGGGTGGGAAGGGGAGGGGGACACAAGGTGAGTAGAGAAAATATAGTGTTGGCAAGAAAACACAGACCAGGGGCCTCTAGGGCCACTGTATATTTTGATGTTCTCTGTCTTAAAACTGCTGCTGTATCCTTTAAGGACTTGCTCCTCCATTTAACAAGAAGAGCGATAATGCTTTAAGATATAATTATTAATATCCTAACCTCTGACAATAATGCGATATGAAATAGGATACAATGTTGCAGTTTTTATTTGAAAATAGGTGACAACCCATACAAACATAGCTGATAAAAACAAGCAATGGAAACAAAGCCGGGGTATAGGGCTGTCTGACAGAGACAGGTGGGGAGAGACAGGTAGGGAGAGAGGCAGGGAGACAGATAGGGAGAGAGAGAGACAGGTAGAGATAGGTATGGAGAGAGAGAGAAAGGTAGGGATAGGTGGGAGAGAGAGAGACAGGTAGGGAGAGAGGGGAGACAGGTAGGGAGAGAGGTAGGGATAGAGAGACAGTTAGGGAGAGAGGTAGGGAGAGGTAGGGAGTGTGTGTGTCTGTGTGTGTTATGTGTTGTGTGTGTGTCCACGTCTGTGTCTCTTTGTATTTATCTGTGTTTTTGACTGGGACAACCTTTGCCCAATTTAACTGCAGATTTCTTTTATTTTTCTGCTAAGACTGTGAACCAAGGACAGAGCGTCTGCTCTCAGTGTCTCACAAATGGAAGGAACAGTCTACTGCTGGCTCATTCAGCAATAAGCTTGTCTGTGATGTGTGAGTGTGTTGTGCGTATGTCTGTGTGTATGTGTGTGTGTGTGTGTGCATGATCGTGCCTGAGTGGGTGTGTGATTACAAATATATGTCATAGTGAGGAACTCCATGTCCCCTATTGTGATGCCTTCTTAGCAGCGTTGGAATCAAAGGAAGAATGATAACATGTGGACGTAAACAACCAAAATATAATCTCTTACTAGAAAGAAATTCTGTGAATGATGTTGAAAACAATGTTATTGTGTTACTGAGGTGTAGGTATAAAAAAGCAAAACATTGGCTCATCGCCACCTCCAGAGGGTTTGGTTGAAGAGATTCAGAATTCACAGCTGTGTTGGACATGTTTACAATCAGACTCATAAAAACCCAGCAAGGAGAGCAAGCTACACACCGGTGCTTCTAAGCTCCCTGCTAATGCAAAACCTGCTTATTACATTCATTACTGAAAAGAATAGACTCACACTGTGTCCTGTGAGTGTGTACACATCTGAGTGTGTATGAACGCCTGCAGGTTGGTGTGTAAGCATGTTCAGAGGCACGCATGCACGCATGCACACACACACACACACACACACACACACACACACACACACACACACACACACACACACACACACACACACACACACACACACACACACACACACACACACACACACACACACACCATCATTTGTACCTATCCACTTTATTGTTAAGAATGATTTATTGTGTTGTTGTTGTCCCGGCTGGCACAACATCAACGTGTCATGTTATAAATGACAAGACAAGATAACATTAAAGATTACAACATGTATTGCTATACATCAGATGAAAACAGATGAAATCACCACTTTTTATGTTGCGTATGCAAGGCTTTGGATAAACCTATTCCTTTACAATTCTACGTCTGACAGAATTAAATGTGTTCTGCATCCCGGCCGTAACAAAAGGTCTAGGCCTTTAACAAGGTATAGTGGTTTATTTCATGATAAGCGCAGGCCAGTCTGTCTGGGAGAGACCCCACCTCCCAGAGGAAAATTATGTTGTGAAATAAATAACTACGGCTGAATTTCTTTCTTGTGTTTTATGATTCATTAGTGATCTAGGGAAATATGTTTGAGAAGCCCCCTGTGGTTGAAATCCACCTACACTCTATTTATGAATGGACCTCCAGAAATGATGAAACTACAAGCAATAGTTCATTTTATTGAGCTCAAGCGATCATCCTACAAGTGCACACGTAGGGATGGCAGAGAACGTATCAACTGTAGCGATTCGTCTCTGCAGACTCCGAATAGCGTGGTATAGTGTTGTTGTGTAGCAGTGATAGCATAGCCACTGTTATTTGATTAGGTTATGGGTGCCTGCATTGCAGCTTGTTGTCAACAATATCATTGGTTAATAATATATGATTCTTCCGCCAAAAAAAGATGTTCCTCTTTTCAAGGCCAAGACATGTCCTCAGATGCGGGTATCGGACCATAGCTGGAATTGAGCACACAAAAAAGCACACAAACACACACACACATGCACGCAACACCCCCCCCCCCCCCCCCCCCACACACACACACACACACACACACACACACACACACACACACACCCCCGAGATATCTAGTAGTGTGATGGTTATGATGTTCAGTCCACAATCAACTAGACAGCCAATGTCCAGCTCACCTCAAATGACCTCGTTTTACCTTTGTGTGACTTTGTGTGGCACTGTATCTTCCATCACACCCCGTTCCCAAAGATGTGATTGGTGTAGAGTGTGATTGGTGTAGAGTGTGTTCAGAGATAGCTTCGACTGCTGTGAATAGGAAACACTCTAGCACTATAGCTCACGTCCACCGTCATGAAGATGTGCTTCAGTCCTGCTTGATATGCTCAGGGTTCCTACAGCTCTCCTAACGCCTCTTGACAGGAACATAAACCCGGAACCAGTTGATTCCACTCGCTCCTTAGCACCACTAAGACACCCTACGCCGCACACGCTCGCATCCTCTCCCACTTCCGTTCGGATAACTCATAAAAAGAAGTGAGATGTTGCCAAACAGGAGGCTAAACCCTTTGCCCTGTATACTGGCAGGGCCAGGGACGTCCATAGGCTGATTCATGTCTTTTTGAGAGGCTTTTTCTCTGCTGCGGCGCCAACCTCCCATGTGAAGGTCGGCCTGCTAAATGTTAGATCAGAAAACAAAAAGTCCTTGACGTTGTGGACTGATAATACAACTTGCCAACGACGTTGATGTACACAGTGTCGCAGGAGCTTTGGCGTCAGACACGCAAAGAATACAGAATCCTGAAAACCTGTAACCTGGAGTGTCAACCGGGTGGAGGAGGGGATGCTGTCATCTCAAAAAAATAAATAAAATAAAAACAGGATGTTCCTGTGGGGATTTTATTTCCTATTTTCAGAGTCTGTTTTCTTTTTTCATCTTATGAGCATCAATTTTATGCACCCCAGTGCACCAACCTCCTAAGCCTTATAGCTCCTCTGTTTCTGAACTGCTCACAGCTTCCTCTGCTTTTAGAGTCTTTTGATTTAATTTTACGCCCCCGCGTGCCCCCTCATAACAAAGGATCGTGAACATTTTAAACCGTGCTGCCCCAAATCGACAAGGGCCCCCACTCACCCTCGCGTCATTAGCTCAGCAACACCTCGTGCATTAGCGCATGTATCGCCTCTTCCCGTTCGTCTGCTCCACCTCTCTTGCTTGACACAGTGAACTTGTTTAATGCCGGCCCAATTTGGAGTGTGCCGCGGCACAACCAAATAGTTTTAGAAAACAACACATTCAAGAAAAAGTAGGCAATATGCCTGTTAAATAATTAAGTCATAATTATCGATTTACTCATAACATTCCAGCATCTATCTGTAAATCATATGTTCTGCGATAAAAACTAAAACCAGGGCTAGTTTTTTAGCTACGGATCAGTAAAATTGTCTGCAAAGTCAAATTCATGGTTGCCTTCCTTTCTCTGCCCAACTACGCCACGATTGGACAAGCATTGGTTTGGTGGGAGGGGCTTAGGGCAGGGGGTTCGCATTCTGTCCTTCCAAATTCGTGTTGGTTAGTGGAATTTCCTCTTCATCTTGCCTACTGCTCCTTTAATAAGGTACTGGCAGTGCAAACCTCAAGCTCAATATTCAAATTACATTAACTTTCCTCTGAAGCGTTTCCTCGGATGTGATTGTATGTGAGCCTTTTATAAATTACAACTCCATAATTATCCCCCACAGGCCAGAGGCAGAATCCTAGGGAGTCCTCTCTGACTAAGACTTGTGTTTACAGCCCCATGCAAAAACTGTCTCCCAATCACATTTCCACAAAGTGATGGAGTCACATTCTCCCAAACATGACACTGCTTTCCCCTGCGTGTCTTATTCACTGACGCTATCCAGTTACCAAGTGTCATGTCTCCATTTGAATTGGAAAGATGATTCCCTATGTCTAACCTATGACTTAAAATGTAAATAAATGACATGAAAATACACCATTTTCCGTCTCTTATCTCAGCCACTGATTTGACAACAGTGTGTTGATCCTGTCTGGGCTTGACTGCTGTAGCTCCCCGTCTCAGTCAGGCGATGCAGCCCCGCCTCAAGGTCTAGCCGGTGGTCTTCCTTCAGGTCCCCTACAGGCCGGGACTAATGTACCAGTACCAGTGCGAGTCGGGTCCTAGTATTTTTATTTGATCACACTGCATAGAACTACTTAAATAGTGTTGCAATATGTATTTCATTCAAATCGATTTGCTTCCCTTACAGACCAGCTTTGCTTATGAATATACTTCACTTCATGGCCATGTATGTTTTTTTTTTCTTTCTTTACTGTCCGTGAGTGTGTCCGATTCCTAGCAGAGGCTTGAAGGCCAATGTTTCAGAACACTCCACACTAGCTAATGTACACTTTCGTCTAGATGGGCTTAAGAGCCACTGGTGTAGAGGCTTTTAATGTTCAATTCTTTTTATTTTATTTATTTCAGAGGTTTTTTCTAGGCGACATTAAGACACAAAATGAAAGGTGAATTGATCAAGTGGAACGGACGTGGAAGAAGTGCAATATAAGTATGTTTTCATAGAAGTGTTTAATCCCATGAAAATAAGAATTGTTTTGTTTTCGTTATCTAAGAATGAGCCCTTTATATCTACATAGGGAGTGGGTCCTCTACCATGGAGCCCGCCATGTATCATAATCTCTATTTTGAGCTATGACTTATAGTTGAACGGACTAAATAACTAAATACAATTGATAAACCTATCAAGGAACCTCATCACTTGACACTTGGCAACTTGATGCTGTCGTAGACGATGACATCATTTTGAACGTACAAACTGGCAGCTTACAGACCAGTACAGGCCACCGTAGCTTCTCCTTAACCATTGGATGGCGAGGGGTAAGGGGAGGTGGGGGCAACCTCACTGCTTGCTGTCACTTAATCCTACACACCTGAACAATTTGTAATTAAATAAAAACATCTAAGGTAGAGTGTGTTGAATAAGGTGAGCATGGTGGGGAGCTCAAGAGGCACACAGAGGTTTAGGGACATGCAAAGACACAAATACAATAAATCCAACAACACACATAGATGTGGATAAACACAATGTCTCAAAGTGGAAACTCAAAGCGGCTCCAAAGAGACAGGAAAACATAATCTTGTGTTACAATCTACAAGGCACCTTGAGGCAAAGAAATCTAGCAACCAAATATTATTATTACATTTACTCTCACAGTGAGACCAGCTACTCAATGAGTGTTTGTTTGGTGTTATCTAAAAAGAAATCATTAATTTAGAGAGCTCATGAATCCATAATATGGTGATATCAGTTCCCCAGTGTCCTGCCTGATAACACCGCCAGGAAATAAGTGAGGTGACAGAGAAGGAACAGGCCTGGCCTTCAAGGTCCAGCTTTTATTAAATATGTAAAGGACAAAAATAAACTCCTTCAGAAATGTTAATGTGGAGGTGAAAAGATGAAGAGATGTCAGCTCATGATACAATCTGAGCTCATTTGGGACAATATATATTCAATTATAATTAAACTTACGTTTGAGTTTTTTGACTTACAGATTCGTGGAATAAGGATAAGGAGCAACAAATATGTGGAAGAACTGTTGGAAAACGGCAAAGGATGTTACTAATTAATAAGAGTTAAGAAGATAAATATTCCTCCAATGATATGTCTTAATGAGTATAATTCAAATTAAATGTATTTGCGTAAGTGCTCATGAGAATAGAAGGTAGGATTTAAAATAGACCCATAGCTGCAAAGGCACTTTAAATAGAAATTATCCATTTATATATTCCATGTCGGGCTGAAAGGTTTTTCATTGCTGATCCTGCCTTAATAATTTAAATCCAAAAACCCTTTAACAATACAACCGAAAAAGGGTGCTACTTGTTGAAATGTTTTAAAATGTTACAATCCACAACAAAAAGATTATGTCTGAAACTGTCAATTGTGTGTTGTCCATGTAAACAAATAATAATAAAGGGTGATGCTTTCTCAGGTGCATAATCCAAATCAGAACGCCAGGAAACCCACCTTGTCTCTTGAGGGACCGGTTCTTGGTCCTTCTCCCAGGTAATCACAGGTGTGGGCACTCCCTTGATCTGGCACTCGAAGCGGGCAGCGCCCCCTACTGGCACTCGCTGGGGTTGCGGGTCCATGTGGAACTCAGACAGGTCTGTTGAGTGGATACAGGGAAAAGGTCATGCCGAATTCAGGAACCCTTATTTTGTTGAGCCACCTGGATGCACATACAGGAACCCTCTAGACCAAGTGTTCTTACAACCCAAAAGACCGTTTCAGCAAAAGACAATTTCAGCGATTTACACACAATCAAACAATACCGAAACAATGACCGATTATGTGTGTTTTCGGGCCGCAACCCACTTCCAAACGGATCGCCACCCATTAGAAAGGCCGCTATAGGCCATTGCTGTCGATCTAGGGGTCAGGACCTACTCTTGCCATGAGAGCCATGGGATCTTTAGTGACCGCAGGGAACCTCCGTTTAAAGTCTCGTCACGAAGCCGGTACTCTTGCACAGGACAGAGTACCCATCTCCCTCCTGGGTCATGGGGGATATTACATAGGCCAGACGTAACAGCACCCCCTATTGGCATGCCAACACCTGTACTATCACCATCTGGTGTCCCATCCCAGGGTGGACCAGCCCAGCCCATTCACACCAGCACTGCTCCAAATATTTAAAAAGATATGGCATCAACTAAAGAACCGTTACATTAAGACAATTCAATATTTAAGCTTTCAACAGTTAAAGAACAGAACTAAACAGTTTAATAAATATTTGGGTTTTTATTAGATTTCATGTGAAGGTTATATGAGTAATACGTTATAATTGCATACAACCTACAGTATGTCATTGCCAAATACAGGAAGGCATGCCCCGCTATTTATCTCCTCAAGGCTGAAATGCTGCAGCAGATTAGAGCTTCCTAACAGAACCATCTCAGCTACCTTCACAACCGGGCTGACACAAATGAGAAAAACTGCCCACCTCTTTATGCTTGCCCTTCAGGGTTGACTATAAAATCTTCATCCCATGTGCCAGCACAGACAGAGACACACAGACGAACAAACACACACACACACACACACACACACACACACACACACACACACACACACAGTCATGTATGAACCCCAACAGGGTTCATGGACCTGCCCTGACTCAAGAAACTAATCACGCTATCAACTCCAGTCTGGGGGCAGACTTGTGCTTCAGCTACAGTGTCCTCCTCCTCCAGATACCTACTGCCATGCTCTGCGTGCTGCGAAATTGAGTTTTAAGCTTGATCAAAGCTCATCCATGAACGATTGAAGGCACTGCAGTGGTGTGCGTGTTTATTACATTTCTGCTTTGTTTAGCAAGTACACTACTACTACTACTATTACAAATACTATGAACACTGAGCGATATGGATACCGGTACTGAAATATACTATTACTGCTGCTACTACTACAACAAAAACAACAAAGAACAAGAAGAAATTGAGGAAGAAGGAAATAACTAAAAAGCATGAGATGTGGATGGCGTGTTGCAGAGTGGTGCCCTGCGTCATGATGACTGCTGCTCGGCCTGACTCACGATCACTTGAGGAGGTAAAAGCATCAGCCAAATGAATAAATGCCATGTAAATGTAAAGGAAAATGACATCCCGCCACCGAGGCTGCTTGCTTTCATGCGCTAAAGCATTCCAAGGTATAATAAGGTCTAGTGCCAGAGTACACAATGTAATAACCTGTTTTTATAGCATTACATCAAACAGCATGGTAAAGAGTAAAGTACAACATAATACAAAATGCCGGCAGCATACAGTATTTAAGAATAATGAACACGTATAACGTCTGGTGACCCTATACGGTAAATGGTGGCAATTCATTAAACAAGCATTTAAACCAAAGAAAGATAGGATATCTAGCAGTAGAGTAGGGCGTAGGATGAAGCGTAAGAAACACTGTACACTAAACACACTGGTGAACGGGAGCACCTTTTTCTAAAAGGTTTTGGAGTCCTCCGTTTAGTTCCTGTATCCAATCGTAACACGTGTACCGCACCCTGAGGTGGAACTGATTCAGGAAAGAATTGTCGAATTATCCATGGAGGCTTATCCAACACGTCAAGACACATACATCAACCCGAGTGGTTTCTAATTGTGGCCACTGGTAGCCTACACACTGCAGCCTAGACTTGATTGGTAGGAGTGCAATGTGTAGGTTATGTATTGAGTATGGATGAACACCTGGATATCATGTGAATGTTTCATTTCACGCTACAGCCACCTGAACAAAGATGGGTGAGAGCACAACAGCATTTGCCGGCCTACTGCAGGATCAGTCCACCCTTAACTCACCAATTTTCCGCCATTGGCCGCAATCCACTCGACAGTCCGGGACTATGAGCAGGTCCTGGTCTAGCTGCAAGTCCAGGACCAGCAGCAGGTTCAGAACTAGCAGCAGGTCCAGAACTAGCAGCGGGTCCAGGACCTAGCAGCGGGTCCAGAACTAGCAGCGGGTCCAGGACCAGCAGGGGGTCCAGAACTAGCAGCGGGTCCAGAACTAGCAGCGGGTCCAGAACTAGCAGTGGGTCCAGAACTAGCAGCAGGTCCAGGACCAGCAGTAGGTCCAGGACCAGCAGCAGGTCCAGAACTAGCAGCGGGTCCAGAACTAGCAGCGGGTCCAGGACTAGCAGCGGGTCCAGGACTAGCAGCGTGTCCAGGACCAGCACCAAGTCCAGGACTAGCAGCGGGTCCCGGACTAGCGGTGGGTCCAGGACTAGCAGCGGGTCCAGGACCAGTAGCAGGTCCAGGACAAGCAGCATGTCCAGGACTAGCACCACGTCCAGGACAAGCAGCAGGTCCAGGACTAGCAGCGGGTCCAGGACTAGCACCAAAGTCAGGACTAGCACCACGTCCCGGACCAGCAGCGGGTCCAGGACCCGCTGCGGGTCCAGGGTCTTCCTCAGAAGTTCCTCCACACATCTATCAGACCCAGTCATCTCAGGTTCTGAAGGTGCAACTCCTTAACTGACAGGCTAACGGCCAGAAGCCCGGCTTAGCTCATTGAACTCCCCTCATTGAAGCCATTCACCAGGGAGTGTGTCTGTCTGTTGGGTCCAGCAGATGGCTGACACACAACACAAGGAAGAAATTTAATATCCACTGAAACCTAAATACAAACACAATTGAACAAATAAAAATATAATAATAATAGAAAAGGAAAAAGATTCAGAAAAACTAGATGAAGAAAAAAGATTATGTTGATTTTTGTTTTGTAATCGCTGTAGCACTAGTAATCGGAGAGGGAGTAGAACCATTGCTATGATGAATATTTTCAGGGGGAAAACAAATGTCTTAAAGAAATTGCCAGTGTTGCTCCCTGGATTGTGATCCCTAAAACATAAATCTGTGTAATCCTGGACGCGAGACACTCTGCTCTCTTCTTCTAATCTCTTCCTCTCCTGCTAGTTTGCGTCTGTTTCCTGGGATGTTTCCAAATATATCTCGCCCTATCTCTTGATCTTTTGTGAACCCTATGTAACCCTTTAGTGACCTGTACGGTAAATGATGGCAATTCATTAAACAAGCATTTCAATCAAAGAAAGATAGGATATCTAGGAGTAAAGTAGGACGAGGATAAAGCGTTAGAAACACTATAAACTAATCACACTGGCGAATGGGAGCACCTTTTTCAAAAAGGTTTCAGAGTTAGTTTTGGAGTCTATGTGTCTCTCCGCCTCTCTCTTGCTCTTTTTTTTATATACTAAACCCTTTCTTCCCCCTTCTTACCCCCTCTGGCTTTGTCTGTGTCCTCTCCATGTGCTTCATTCTCGGGCCCCACAGATATCAGATTTCAGTGGCCCCCTCTGTTTCTCCCCTGCTCATGCCTGTGCTATCTAGTAAAGATACATCAAGGCTTTGCTTTTAGCTTGACAGACACTTTCTGACACTTTATTCAGGGCAGCTGGCGTTACTTCCTTTTGATTTCATGTTCCTCTGCCATTTTGGAGCTGCCACTGCCATTTTAAGTGGAGGTCATTTTATTAGTGGAATACTGATAGACTGACTGACTGCCAGAAAGACAGACAAGCAAGTGGACAGGTAGGCACACACACACACACACACAGGCACACACACACACACACACACACACACACACACACACACACACACACACACACACACACACACACACACACACACACACACACACAGTATGAGGCCCTTGAAAATGATTGGTATTTAGTCAAAAGCATATTTTCTTTAAGTATGTTTTGACTCAATTTTATTTTAAAGTGTCTGCATTTTGATTTGGTTTAATGATTCACTGTTTCAAATCTGAAACACTTAATATTTAGCTTTTGTAAGGCTGATATATCCATTCAACCTCATGTTTCAATCGGTTTTGCTATCATAATAGAATTCGTTTTTAAATAAACCTTTTTAAAAGTCATCATCCTTCAGTACTTTTAGGAATCCTCCAATGCTTGAACGAATCATTGGTGAAGGGAATACATTCTGTAATACAGTGCACTGGGACAAAGCCTTGTAGCACTTCAATCTAGCCCTGTTTGGATGAAAGGAAGCCATGTTCCCCGAATTAAAACAAAATCTGTTCTGGAATGATACCGAACCGTAGCACGGTTTTTCTATACGATGATTGAACACGTGAAAAGACGTCACTGAACTGCGTGCAAAAGACATGATTGGCACGTGAACAGAGATATGTTTTTATACATTATATTCATCTGGAAAGGTGAGTCATGCTTTGGTTAATTATTATTTTCAAATTAGCATACAGCTCCAGTCGGTTTCCTTATGTGCATTACGACCTCTCTGACTTTAATCACTTAATGGCACTCAGCCATGCCTGTTAATGCTGCTGAAGGCTAAATATTACATATTTGTTGTTTTTATATGAACTCTCTCTCTCTCTCTCTCTCTCTCTCATACTGTTAGACAGTGTATGCACAATGATAAATCAGATGCCCCCACCCCCCCCCCCCCCCCCCCAGCCTACCTGGCCTGGCCTGTAGTTGATTACAAATAAACATGAACACTAACCTCCAGATAAGGAACAAACCTTTGACAACTCAAAAACAATGCGGCCTCACAAAGGCTTTGTGAGCGCCTTCTGTAGTACCTTGCACAGTACCGACTAACCCAGAACAGAATCAATTACAACTACAACAAGTACTGACCTTGGGAAATTTGACAAAAGGGTGTAATCAAACGTCACATGCACACCATTCCATCCCCCCCCCCCACTGACAGACACCCCTCTACTAGTGCAAGAGCCCCCCTCTTCCGGTCCCCCATCACCATGCTCTCTCAACAGGTTCTCGTCTAAAACAGCTGACACAATAAGCCCCTTCCACGCTCTCCATAGAAACCATTCTGATGAACACTGCTCACAGCTGATTGCAGAGTGCTAGTTGAGTGGTGTGTCGCTGAAGTCTCTCTCTCCCTCTCTCTGTGTCTCTCTCTGTGTGTGTGTGTGTGTGTGTGTCTCTCTCTTTCTTTTCCTCTTTCCCTAGCTAGCTATTCATCTCTATCTCCCTCCCCAGCACCCTCTCTCTCTAGCTCTCTCTCTCTACACAGTATCAGTCTCTCTCGGTCTCTAACTCTCTGCAGTATACGTCTATCTCCCTCTCTCTACACATTATCAGTCTCTCTCCGACTCTCTAACGCTCTCTGTCTCTCTCTCTATCACTAAAGAGTATACGTCTCTCTCTATCTCTCTCTCTCTCTACCCATTATCAGTCTCTCCCTCCTCTCTGACTCTACAGTTTCATTATATATCTCTCTTTCTCTATCAAACACTCGTCTCTCTCTTTCTCTCTAACTCTACAGTATCAGTCTCCCTCTTACTGTCTCTCTGTCCTCTTTTCTCCTTATGCCTGACTCATCACGCCTCCTTCGTCTTATTGGCTTTCCGTTCTCTTGTTGCTCTAATCCAGATGCCCACTTAGAGAGGCCTGCCTTGTACTGAAAAGTACCTGTTCCCAGGACACACACACACACACACACACCACAATAAGACCCCTGTCTGAGTCAGAGGACAATCAAGTTCATCTCCAGCAGAGCAATGGAATCATCCTGGGAATTTGTGTGTGTGTGTGTGTGTGTGTGTGTGTGTGTGTATGTATGTGTGCTTGCGTATTTATCTAGCCCCTGTATTAAGAGTAGTTTATAGTAAACGAGCAAGAACAAAGAACAATTAATTGTGTGTGTGTGTGTGTGTGTGATAAAATCATGAAGCACGGTGATGAAACACATTAGACTTTGCTTGGTTAAAAAAAACAATGTATTTTTCATTAGCGATTCAGCTAACTTCTCCTCACCTATTCCTCAATCAACGTTCCACCACTGCACCACTAGGACCCTGTGGGGGATTCTCCCCACAAGTGCACACTGCATTCATTCATTTTAATGAGGCATCTTTGCTTGTCGCCTCCTCCTCCTCCTCTTCCTCCTCCTCCTCTTCTTGTCTATTTTATGTGCAACACCACAGAGAAACGTCTTTGGCATGGACACCTTGAGTCGGGACACCATGCGGGGGGTCTTTGTCCAATCACACTAATGCGTCGGTTGTGACACCTTGCTCAGCCCAGCTCAGGTAGGGTTTGTTTAGTAAGGTGGTAAAACTTCAGATGTTCATGTCACACTCACACGCAAATACTGAAACAATAACATGTTCATTTATTAAAAACTATAGACCTGCAATAGCTCACTGGTCTATAATGCCGGTCAGCCGAAGACACGTCTTTCATGTTAAATCTAATTCAACTGGATTTAAACACTAAAACACCTTGAACAAAGAACAATTAATTGTGTGTGTGTGTGTGTGTGTGTGTGTGTGTGTGTGACTCTGCAAAGTGAAGTGACTCTGCATCAAGAATCGTGTAAAACAAAGCATCCGATCAAGCTGTGTACGTTAGCATACCCCCCGTCTTGTTTTCAGTCTGGCGTCAGGACCGTCCACGAGGATGTAAATACCCACGACGCGTCAACAAGTCACCAACCGTTGATCCATCGCGTGTCGTCAAATGTGACCGGAACCCATTTAGTGACCACGTCAACGCGGTAACGAGCGTGTTCATTGGTTAACGATCTAACCCTGGATCCTCTGTTAACCTGCCGACTGTGTTTGTTCTGAAAGAACCCCCGGAGCACCTACTTGCCAGGAGCACGGTTAGGGTCCGGCTGGTCAGGGTCCCCAGGGCACTGGAGCTCATGCAGCTGTAACCCCCCTCCACGTCCGGGGCGACGGGGGACAGGAGGAGGGACCCGTTGGGCAGCTGCTGCCGGTGGTCCCGGTGGTCCCGGTGGTCCCCATGGTCCGGGGCTAAGGGCCGGCCCTCCCGCAGCCAGGTGACGTTGAAGGGCATCTCGCTGGAGCCCAGGCTGCAGTCCAGCAGCAGGCGGGCGTCGGGCTCCAGAACCACCTGGAGCGGGCCGGCGCCGCAGCTCAGCTCCACCGAGACAGGCTTCTCTGTCAGGGGGAGAAGAGAGGGGCGTGAGGACACGTGTTTTTAAAAGTCTGCATCACAAGACATCGGTCGGAACCGGCGATATCTCGGTCGGGCTCGTTTGACTGTATCTCAGAATCTTTTCTCCGAATGTGCCGGGCATTATGAGGCTGCGGGAATGCTCCAGAAGTGGTTCAGTTAAGATGTAATAGAGGGTGAATGGAAAGGTCAGTGTGGCCATTTTTCACAAAGCATTGCAGTTCAGCACCACTTTGTGACTCTAACTAAATGTTGCTTTATGGTGCTTACGCAAGATAAATGTAAGACCATGGGTTAAAAGACACCTTGACAAAAGGGAAATAAATCCCCTTCTTGTGTGAATCAATAGGTTTACGGCATTTCATATCAAAAACCTTTCAAAGACAATTGTGGTAAAGACCTCTTGGAAGTTTATTTCATAAATCAGTACTAAAAGGTGCATGTAATCAATATTTATAAATGTAACAATAAATGTATTATTAAGATGTGGGCTGTTAAATGCACAAATCACTGCCACTAAATCTATGTTTTGAAACCAACCTCTAATTGCTTTTTTAATTTTGAAATATTTTTGCTAAATGGTTATATTTTTTTCTAAATGCTTTTTGTTATGCTAAAATATAAACTATGTATAAAAAATTTGCATGGCTGAAAATATACAAATCCTGTCATAACTAATAAATGTGAAACATGTTGCATTGATCCCCAAACATAATTTACAAGTTGAATGCCTGATTAGGCCATTGCAGACACACACACACACACACACACACACACACACACACACACACACACACACACACACACACACACACACACACACACACACACACACACACACACACACACACACACACACACACACACACACAGGTTGGTGGGCTGGATTAATTAAGTTAATGGGTGATGGAGTTCTTTTTTCTTCTTCTTTGATTAAATGGGCTGCGGCCCTGAAGGATCACTCTCTGATGGAAAGCTAGGTAACGCTTTAAATACTGCACTGCCCGACCAGAACACAGGTGTACTGCTCACAACACATACACACATATCGCTAAAACCATGAAAAATATATACAGTGGCACTCACACATTAGTGACACCACCCTCCTACACACACACACACACACACACACACACACAGGTTGGTGGGCTGGATTAATTAAGTTAATGGGTGATGGAGTTCTTTTTTCTTCTTCTTTGATTAAATGGGCTGCGGCCCTGAAGGATCACTCTCTGATGGAGAGCTAGGTAACGCTTTAAATACTGCACTGCCCGACCAGAACACAGGTGTACTGCTCACAACACATACACACATATCGCTAAAACCATGAAACATATATACAGTGGCACTCACACATTAGTGACACCACCCTCCTACACACACACACACACAGAATAAACAAATCACAGACTCAGCAACACTTTCCAACCCCCCCCCCCCCGCCCCTCTTACCCCCCTCCTCCTCTCCCCCCCCCCCCCCCCCATCCATGTTCTTTGTTGCGTTCAAACAAGGGAGCTCTCATTAAATCATTAAAACATTAGCAGCCATTTCCCAGCTCACAGCGAGCGGTTTCGTTTGGCCGTGGATCATTTGGTGCCCAATGTGGAAACCATTATGCCATGCAGCCCTGAAGGGAAGCCAATAGCGCAATCATGGTTAAATACTAACACAAAGAGAGAGAGCGAGAGGGAGCGCATGACCGCAAACGGTGCACAACTTAGTCCATGCCCAAACATGACAAGGCAGCATCTCACCGGGGAACATTAGGATTCAGATTCCTCGCCAGCTGACGGAGCTCTTATTGTTTTCTTAAAGAAACTTGACATAACCTTCTAGTGTGTAATTAAAAGGGAAATGAGTTATTAAGGTGAGCAATTAAAATGTGCACACACAGACGCTCTCTACATACCTACCCTCAACGCACACAGGTAAAACTTCTCAAACACTCCACTAAGTACAAGAACAAGCATTAGGGAACATCTTATCCAGTAGGTGATCAGGCCCCCGGCAGAGAGTGAGACACACACACACACACACACACACACACACACACACACACATTATGAGGACACAGGTCTAAGTGCCCATTTATTGTCTAGGCTGTTGTATGCATGCGTCTGTGTCTGTCTGTGTGTATGTGTGTGTGTGTGTGTGTGTGTGTGCGTGCATGCGTGCGTGCCTGTGTGTGCGTGCCTGTGTGTGTGTGTGTGTGTGCATGTGTGTGCGTGCCTGTGTGTGTGCGTGCCAGTGTGTGTGTGTGTGTGTGTGTGTGTGTGTGTGTGTGTGTTGTATGTGGCCTTGTAGGAGGTGGTGGGAAGGGCAGACTGCTGCTGTTAGACGACAATGAGGACAAGTAATACTTCCCAGTTGTCAGGTGCAGAAAGCAGCACTACTAACACAAGGGAAGGAAAGAAGGAAGAAAGAAAGAAAGAATGAATGGGAAAATATTAAGAACTAACCAGAGGTATTAAGACAGAGCCAGATTAGTAAAATGCGTTAATAAATGTGTCAAAATATCATTAACATATTATTTTTGAATATGTGTTGGTGAATGTGTCTAAATATTACTAACACATAATTACGAATAATATGTAAATAATATGTGAAAATCAAGGACAAATCGAATGAAAAATAAATCTGACGAGAAAGATTGGGAGCAGGGAGCAATAGAAAATGGTGGCCGACTAAAAACAGGAAAGCTATGACAGGAGAGGGAGGAGGCCAGATGAAGCGGTGTCAGGTGCGCTAACTGTGCACATGCAGACCAAAAAGTCGAGCGAGACAGCGTGACGGCTGACGGAGGATTGAGAAGGGCATTATTCTGGGTGCTGTCAACACCAGTTCCCCCTGCCCCTTCTGTTAAAAGCTCACTTATTCACAAGAGACGAGAGAGAGAGAGAGAGAGAGCGTAAGGCAGAGCTAATGTTCTGTTCTACCTGTCAAGGAGGATGTGTTTATGTCCTGATGTGCTGTGTCAACAGTTGGTTGATAAGGACAAACAGTTGGACGAGCTGACAGACATACAGACAGATAAACATTCAGAGAGATGGACAGGCAGATAGACAGACAGACAGACAGACAGACAGACAGACAGACAGACAGACAGACAGACAGACAGACAGACAGACAGACAGGCAGACAGACAGACAGACAGACAGATACACATTCAGAGAGGTGGGCAGGCAGATAGATAGACAGACAGACATTCAGATAAACATTCAGAGAGATGGACAGGCAGATAGACAGACAGACAGACAGACAGACAGACAGATAAACAGTCAGGTTGGTAGATCGACTGACATATAGACAGACTGACAGACCTTGACCAAACAAATTAGGCTGTCACCATTCTTACAGTCTCACAAATCAGACTTTAGATCCATGTCTTAAGTCTGATGGCAGACGAGCTCAAATCTGGGTGAACGGGACGTTTCAATTTCTTACACTTCATACGTTTTTGACCAATCATTTTGCTAGGGGCAGGGATCTGTTGGTGCGTAATTGGCAAACAAAAAACTTGGCCAGCAGTAGTAAACCATAAAAAGTGTATATAAAGGTTTCAAATCAACACTGTATAGACTGGCCACAGTAGAAATACACTTATCAACATCCCCTTCTTAAAGCTTAATCCACTCTCGCAAATAATTTTACTTTACTAGTATAGTCCTATTTTCAGGCCCAGGCTCTGTGCCGTCTCCCCCCAGAAGTTCTGCTATAACATAGTAGGACTGCTGTATGCGAAAGTACCATTCTTACAACCAATCAAACTAAACTAGTGAGAACTCAGGGTCGATTTAACCACATATTAAAACCCCCGGAGGAAGGAAATTTCTCAAACTCATAGCCAATTGAATCGCTGCCTCGGGATAACCGAGGTGTAATTATCCAAAGCAAAAAGCAACCCCTCCCCCCAGTCCTCTCTGAGCTTGTGAGCTAGAGGGCTGGCGACACAAGATGGAAGTCCACATGATCTGTCAAATGTACTTTTATTGAATTCTTCAACAAAAAATTCATCTTAAGAAAATGATCACTTAGTAGAGAAATGGAGAACATAGGAAAGGCCTGGAAGCAGCTGTCAGACATTTTCAATGGATGACTAAGAAAATGCAATTCGTGGAATGTCACCATTGGTAAATTCCAGCTACAGTGTATTGTTTGCTGTAGAGTGCACAGCAATGAGAGAGAGGGCAAGGGATTGAAAGAGAGAGGGGGAGTGACAGAGAATGTGAGGGAGAGAACGACAGTGACAGAGAAATTACAACCGTAAAATAGAGGGGAGGGAGAGAGAGAGAGAGAGGGAGAGAGAGGGAGAGAGAGTGTGAGAGAAAGTGAGGTAGAGAACGACAGAAAGAGTGACAGGGAGATTACAACTGTAAAAAGAGAGGAGAGAGACATTACAAAAGTAAAATAGAGAGGGGAGAGAGAGAGAGAGAGAGAGAGAGAGAGAGAGAGAGAGAGAGAGAGAGAGAGAGAGAGAGAGAGAGAGAGAGAGAGAGAGAGAGAGAGAGAGAGAGAGAGAGAGATTACAACCACAAAATAATCATGGGGTAAATAAATCAATAGACCAATAGCTCTGGTTGGTTCCAGGATCGGGTCCGGTGAGTGAGAGACTTGTCTCCGGTTTCACAGTCCAAACCACAAGCCCCAGAACAAGGACCCTAAAACCACATTCACTAACACACTTCTCAGTTGTCTAAACACTCAAACCAATGGGCCGAATCAATCTCAAGTGGAAAAGTCATAGCTTTCCTTATCCGGTTTCATCTTTTTATCGGAAAAAAAGAAAACAAATATGGAGGTAGGTATGAAGGGGAGCAAGGGATTTCACGTGATGATGGATATCGTGTCACACCAGCATATCAGATACCATAATAATGTGAGGAAGCTTAAACCTAATCTTTCCCCCTGGTCTTAAAGTATTCATTAATAATAAGATATTACCCTGATCTAGCTCTAGTGTGTGTTATAATCTAAAAAACAACGGTATTCACAGCTACACTTCTAGGTTCCTTCCTCTGATGACCAGGGTCACAGTTATTAAAAACATCATCCTAAAGATAATATGCAGGTGAAGCAATGAATTGTTTTGCGTCAACGTCAACAATATCAAGGGCAAGGTCATGGCTCATCTCTAGTGTGAATGTGTTGTAAACATTTGGCAAACACCCCCATGAAAAACACAAGTACACACACGAACCAACAAATACTTACGCACATACGTGAGTAACACCCCATTGTGTTGCTGTGCTGTGTTACCTTTCTTTCAGACCCACGTCTTCGCCGTGTGTTATGGGAATGGCTTTTTTGTGCCCAGTGGTGCTCAGCATCATGTGTGAACCAGATCGCTCCACATCCAGTGTGTGAGTCACTCTGCAATGTGAACAGCTGCTTGGTCGAGAGTTACCCGTCCCAGCTGTGTGCTCTCTCTTAATGGCACGGACAGGACCCTCACAGACTCTGTCATCACACCACACACACACACACACACACACACACACACCGATATGTGCACACAAACACATGTGCGCGGCTGCGCGCACACACACATACACAACCTGCATGTGCACGCACACGCACATTTGCGTAATTCAAGGACTTTGATGGACTGATATGTCTTTAAACTGACAGGAAAATGCACATGGGGGGGTGATGTTTGATTGAAAAATGAACTATAAATACATTTGATTAAACGATAAACTATTATGTATGATGATGAATCCAGTAATGCTGGCATCATGCAGGGTTCAGGTGTACCTCATCTAGATGTTGTTCTTTCCTTAAGAGAAAGGGGCATCTGTCTTGGTTTATAAAAATTGACTGTGTTGTCCCAGTGGGCTGCACTGAAGCTCTCTGACAGGGCGTCACACAAATCAAACTCATGTGCATCACACCCTGAAAGATGTTCAGCTAATAATACATCATTTAAACTGTGAATCTTTGCATATGCTAAATGAATGTCAATAAAAATAGTGTCTTCTTCTTCGTGAACTGTAGAGCTAATGTATTAGGGATTTTTTTTCGAAATAACAAAAACCATCAAATTCAGTTGAATAAAAGCCCTTCCCCAATACTTTAAGTTCTTATGAACACAGACAAAAAAAATAAGTGTGTGTCATTGTGTGTTATAGGTTCTAGGGGTGCTATAGGTACTAGGGGTGCTATAGGTTATAGGGGTGCTGTAGGTATTAGGGGTGCTATAGGTACTAGGGGTGCTATAGGTTCTAGGGGTGCTATAAGTTATAGGGGTGCTATAGGTTATATGGGTGCTATAGATACTAGGGGTGCTATAGGTTTAAAGGGTGCTATAGGTTCTAGGGGTGCTATAGGTTCTAGGGGTGCTATAAGTTCTAGGGTGCTATAGGTTTAAAGGGTGCTATAGGTTCTAGGGGGGCTATAAGTCGGCAGCGGTGGGGAAGGGTTCTATGTGGCGGTTACATGACTGCGTGTAAGGCAGAACGTTCCCCTTTCGGTAATCGAAATGCATACATCGCTGAATTTCAGTCAACTCCCAAAACTCTATAAACGAACAGGTGGTCCTTTGCCTATAGGCCCCATCTGCATTCTATTTACACACTCTGGCTAAAGTTGCTTAACCCTCTGCACCTTGTCCACTCTCTCTCTCTCTCTCTCTCTCTCTCTCTCTCTCTCTGTCTCTCTCTCTCTCTCTCTCTCTCTCTCTCTCTCTCTCTCTCTCCCCAGGGCTCTCTCACCCACCCCACCCCACCCCATCCAAACCTCTCACTGCCAGCTCCCATGGAAGTCCTCTCTGGTCATGTGACCGAAGAGACAGCAGCTCGGAATGGAAGGAATGTGATCGCATGTCAGGTTACCCAATGAGCTTCACCAGAGAGAGAGAGAGAGAGAGAGAGAGAGAGAGAGAGAGAGAGAGAGAGAGAGAGAGAGAGAGAGAGAGAGAGAGAGAGAGAGAGAGAGAGAGAGAGAGAGAGAGAGAGAGAGGGAAATAATCTGGCTCCACACACAAAAGTCAAAAACAACAAAATAGGCAAACCGTACAGAAGCAGAGGGAAAAACAATAGGTCACAAAAACAAGTCCCTGATGATTCCATATATTAACTCCTAACTCAGGTTGCTGTAAACCATAAGCATACACTGTGTGGTTACCTAAGAGAGCGGGTTTGTGTAACACAAGACAAACATCACTGCCCTGTGCGGCGTCCAGATCCCTTCCTTTGCACTTGTGGCAACGCTTATCTGACAACGGTATCGATCGGACCACAGCGCTGGTCAGCGCGCACGGTGCGTGCGCGGGGTATAGTGCAACCGTTGCTAAGACCAAGGCCAGAGCAGGGGCCTGGAAGAGGCTCTGCTGCGGTCCCCGATGTGCTCGCCGTACACAGATCAAACTGTCAACAAAAGTGTACCGTGTACAAACCCTCTCGACCAACATTCCCTCTTCGGTGCTATGCAACAAAGAAACCTCTAGGAATCCAGAAGTCCGATCGGGGGAGTCCGCGCTGAGCTCCCGTAACGTTGGAAGCCAGGGTTATTACCAACAGCTACCCTGGCCGTTCTGACGACACCACATGCACTCGAATCTATGGCAACAATGAAAACCACTTTGTTTAGGTTATATTTGATCGTCTGGTGTTATACGTTACAGTGCAACACATTGACTGGACAAAGATACAGAACGCAGCAGACTCACAACACACTGACTGGACAAAGATACACAGTTGGAATTCAGCCCAGGGCCTCCTTTAATAATATGCATCCCAATTTAGCCGAGGATCTCTAGGGAGAGATGCACTAACAAATTAGAGTTGACACGCCCCTGCCTGCAAAGAAACCCTCATGCATGCAGGGAATATTTACAACATCCCTAATAAAATTAATCTCACACGCACATACACAAACACACGCACGCATGCACACACACACACACGCAGAAACAAGCATAGGCGCTCAAACACACACACACACTGTCTTTGTCACAACCAGACACATGTAGATTAACAAACACACACACACACACACAACACAACAATTTAGCACTTATGCTTAATGAGACAGCAGTGTCTTCCCCGACACTGCTGTCTGACAGACTCAAGGGACAACGTCGAACATATTAAAATGGATTGATTTACACAAATGAATTTGAAACAGGATAAGATGGAAATACACCTGTGCAGAGACAAAGATCAAATAGCGATAATGACTTCAGTTTAGCACATAACAGTGTACAGCCTTTACGAAGATCATTAGCTTACAAATGAAATTGAAGTTAATCCATTCAGGAGGTCTGGCTTACAAAAGGCTGAGGGAAGACATTATCGCCTGGATCAAAGATCCAGTCTTCCTGCTGATTTACATAAGGTCAGTTTGTAGATGCCTATTATAATACATCCACACATTTCAAAACCCTATAGTGTATCCACTGCAATATCTTCAGTTGACTAGGACTATCGACAAGCACATATACATGGCATTCATCCGATAAAAGGAACACGGATATTGGCGAACACGGCGACGGACAATGGAAACACAGCACACGCAGACGACAAAAGAATCCGCTGTAAACATTCAATATTCAGCACTGGGGCCCAGGGGCCAAGCATTCATCACTGCCATGGAAGCATGGCATTCTGGCCCCAAGCCTGGTAATGTGCCTATTTATGGTCAAATCACAGTTTGAGCATGCCTACAATCGTGGATGTCACTGGTCAAAGCTGGGGAATATAGGACAACCTGTGGAAAGTTATCATTGCTGTATTTGTATTGTACACTTGAGGTATTATTCGTAACTCAAGCGAGGCATGGGTTTTATAGATGGGTTTGGAGCAAACCGGAGCCCGGAGACTGGAGCAACATTTGTTATAGTGTTGAAGATTTAAAAGTCACCCCACAAAACACAACGCTCTTATCTGTCAAATGATGTCGAGCTACAATGGTGGCGGGTCAGGTGGCTGATAAACCTGATGGGAATCCTTACCTTCCGTGGCTGACTTTACATATGAATATGAATGTGAGGAGATACCTTTCAGCACCTCGTTGAAGCTCTAAATGAAGAACATTAGCTAAAGTGCAATTAAAAAAAGAAAAGACAAAATGTCAGTACAACCCCACTTCCACTGGAATATGGATTTCTGGTGAGAATTAATGAGGCAAAATAATAGGAAAAGGGCAAATGGTTGCTGGTGGCTACTATTTTTACATTTAACAATTCAGCACAGCGTCGAATTCCCACACAAACAAAGTCACAGCGTTTTAGAGATATTACAGATAATAAAAGTTAGATATAAAAGATATTAGATAGATGTTAGATATGCAAGTGTATCAGCGTCAACGACTATATAATGTATTATTATCGCTTACTAGCTATGACTGTTGGCTATGGTAATATAGTTAGTCTGATAGTTATTTACTCTGCATTTATACAGAATAGTATTTAGAGCTCTTCATTTTAGCGACACTGCTGAGACAAACATGTCATTCCTTTTGCAACTTAATGATACAATAAAATCAGCTGTTGGGTGGACACCTACAAATACGCACTAATCTGTTTCAATCAATGAACAGATGCTGATTTTCAAAACTAAACCGAACTAAACTAAACTAAATGCTCGTTACCACGGGTCTGAGGTTACACAAGGTCACTGCCTTAGCTGTGTGTTCCCGGCTCGTTTTCTACCGAGCTAAATGGCAATATCGGTTTTCGAATGACAAGCAGCTCAGATGTCCTTGACCGATCTCAGAGTTGGTGGCGGAATGTCACTGGGATTTAGCTAGAACCATAACTCCTGGATGTCAGTGGAAGAATAATCCATCCATTCAACACTGCAGTAATACATACAGAGCCCTGCCCATCAAAAAGGTCACTCACACTGTGCTTTGCTAGAGGTTTTTTAAGCTGGAAAGAACATTGTGAACCATGACACTACGATTCAAGGAATGTCCATTGCTCAGATGTAAATGAATATGTGACAACCAGCCATGGCAACAGGGTATAAACCACAATACCCCAGTCACTTTACCTGTGATTAACTGCAATTGTAGCACTAGACGTACTCAGCACTGATGCCCTTGAACATGCATTTGTGCGGTGCTAGATATTAGTGAGTCTTTCAAGTCATTCAGAGTGTATTTGAGATAAGCAATTTGATCCTTTAGGATTAGTTTGGCCATAGTGGGGGTACCTAATGCCTTTGGCTTATCTGCAGAATACATCAGGCTTCAACTGTCTCCAAAAAATGTATGTATTTTAGGGGAAAGATAGGGGACTTGATTTTAGCTTAAACAATTTTAGCTTTTTTGCATGCACCAAATAATAATCATAATAATAACAATGCCATGTTTTAGCTATTCCTCTTTGAAGTGTCACAAATGTAGTCTATCACATATCCACTCACTATAGAGACTTGCAAATTCAGTGAAAGCAGCACTGTGCAAGTCAAACCTTGTAGCTTTATCTAAACCACGATCATCGAATTCAGGGACAAACGGGTTAACACACAAGCAGAATTCACCGAAATAAATCGATTTGCATGGTGCAATGAGACCAATTCACTGTATTAAACGGCCATTGCTTGGAGGGATCAAATATGAATAGCATCTGCATGGGCCACGGTGCATGCCATACTTCCTCGATGAGTCACAAGCTTGTTGGACACAGGGTATCTGTGAATCCATTCCACACACTTGCTCCTCTATATAGACCCTGGCCTTCTCCACATCTTCCCAGTTACCCCATTCATGTAGCCTGCTCTCCCACTTTGTGTCACGTGACCGACGGGACGACTGTTCATCGCGCCAATCCTGTCATCCAAGTGATTACAGAAGATTGGGTTTGAGTTATTTTGTTTTGCCATGTTGTTAAGTTTAATTATCAACAACAAAGGGGAACCACACACACAAACAGAGACACACACACACACACACACACGCTCACGCTCACTCACACACACACGCAAACAAACGCAAACACGCCCACACACACACACACACACACACACACACACAAACACTCAAAAACACTCTCACAGCATCCATCCCTCATAACAGTTCAGCCCAGTTGACATATTTTCATGTGTTCTTTGAAAAGAAAAACAGAGGTCTTTGTTGGAGGATAGGGTGGAGGGCGGCTCCCCTGCCCTTCCCCTCTCTCAACGCCCGCTCCCCTGGTTGATCCACACACACACACACACACTCGTTCATATACACACACATTCATGTACACACACAAGCACACACACACAAATATACGTACACACACATTCATGTACACACACACATAAACACCCAAACACACGCATACATTTACATGAAATGTATACAGAAATAGCCCTTTCAATTTCAGCGTTCCAACGATGAGAAATGTGGCTATAGTACACAGGTTCTTGAAAGTACTGGTCACAGCCCTGATAATGTGAGGTAACATCATGATCTTTCATTAAAGCTCATGATTTATTTTTAATCAAAGTTGATATCCAATAATTCCCATGGTCAGTCCAGCTAATATCATTAGCATTAACATTGTTTGAATATTTGAATATTGTTGAATATTTATATTATCAGTTTCAAACATAACATCTCCTTATGTTTCAGTCAACAAGTGTCTAACTGAAATATGAGCACAATTGACATATTTGGAGCAATCGTTACAAACATAACATTTTGATTATTTAAATCAGTGAGTCGAAACATCACTGTTACTGTAATATGACATGGCTCATTTATATTCAGATGTTGACCAATATACAGTTATATACAGTTCAAAATCCCTAACCACAATTCAATACATATAACATGTTATAATAGACAATTATACATTTTCATTCCGATTTACCCAACAGCACTGAATCCTTGAGTTCTAACAACAAACACGGTTAGATTCTTGGGGGGAAAAAGGGGTTTGGTAAATGAAGAAAATTAATAAGTTACCAGGTGTAGACCCTGGAAGGTTATTACAGCTGACCGAGAGAGAGAGAGAGAGAGAGAGAGAGAGAGAGAGAGAGAGAGAGAGAGAGAGAGAGAGAGAGAGAGAGAGAGAGAGAGAGAGCGAGAGAGGGGGGGGGGGGGGGGGGGGGGGGGGCGGGGTCATCCTGTGTGTAAGTCTCCCGAAAATACTCTCGGGGGTGAGGGGGATTTTATCTCTGACTGAGAAGGAATTTACCGATAAAAAACCATCCCGATGATAAGAAAAATAAAATACATAAAAGAACAGCACTCTAGGAATAGATCCGTGTACAAGAAAACTAGCCAGCGTTTCGCAAGAGGGACAGCATGTAGAATGGCTTTCAGAGAATCAACTGATTAACCTCGTGTTCCAACATGGGGGTAAACAACGAGACTTTACCATCAACACTGATAACACGACTCAACTGTTGTTGCTTTGAGACTCTAGTTGGTATTTATTATATTTTCAGCCATAACTGTAAATAATAAAGAACAAATGCAAAATAGTATTATGGGTATGGACTAAGCAGATGGTGTTTATTGTTTGTGTCGGTCAGTCTACAAAAATAAAACAATGCAATACTTTGGAGAGGAGTACTGATACAGGATGGTTCTGGAATAGGCCCGGAGTTATATGAACTATTATATATATATGCATAGTAATATTATATTATATTATATTATTGTATCCATTCAGTTATACCGATGTTCCTGGTTGTTATGTGTTGTATTCAAGCTACCTATATTACTTAAATTATTTGTTCATATTCAAAATAAAGTTGTGTAAATAAATCAATGATCAAAGTAAAGCCAATATTTTTAAGTGTATAGCAAATTTGGACTTCATGAGGACTACATTGTGTACTAGATGTAAACGTGTAAACGTTATGTTTCATGGTTTTAATGACCACAATAATCAGACCAAAACACACACACACACACACACACACACACACACACACACACACACACACACACAAACACACATGCACACACGATACAAGCCTGTTCAAGCCTGATCAATCCCCACCAAGCAATGTTTAAACAACGCTTTTGGATCCCCCTGAGGAGAATATAATGGAGCGCGGACAGAGTCATGGCTAGTGGTTATGGTTACAGTGCATTACGCTCACTCCGACACTCAATGAATCACACACAAACACATACTGTAGTAGGCCTAATAGCAGCCTGCACGCCCCCCCCCCCCCCCCCCCCCCCCCCCCCCCCCCAGGGTGACTTTGAGGTAGAGTAATTACTTGTGCAGGTGATTAAGAAATAGGCCTAATTGCTACGGAGTTCTATAGAAGCCACATAACGTATTCCTGCTGCGCCTCTGATGGGCGACGCGAGGCCATCGTTTGCTTTCCTAAAGTGATCCTACTCGTAGACCTACTTCCAAATGGGTCTTTGTCATGTAAATAGGCCCACAGCGGTAGCTCGCCTGCTAAACCGTAAGGCACCGTTTGTAGCAAAACAAGTGTTTATATGCAGTCGCTTTCAGCTACTGCCGAGATCGGTGACCTCCATGCACGCAGTCCACAAGTTGAACCGATAGTGTGCAAATCTAAACTAGAAATGACAGATAGCCACTAAGTTGTCAGCCCCATTTGTTTCACACAAACGCCACGATTTGAAGGCAGTGCCTCTGGAATAGGTCATATGGATGTATAATTGTTGCCTACCAAAAAGTTGATTGAGCCCAATATGGCTTTCCAACCAATGGGCTAGGCGGCTTAGCGCGTTTTCGCACATCACAAAGCACTAGTACCCACGTTGTAATCATTGTGATCAGCACACTTGATCTCACAGTGCACTGGTGCTTCAAAGACCAGGCCGCCCAGTGGCAACATGATGTGCTGCAGAGGACTGGCTTCCCTGTGAAAACGTGCTGCAACTTTGTAGGGCTAATGCTTTATGCTTAGAAAAAAAAAACGATCACAAAGTGGGTAGGCTTCAACGTGCGAGCAACAATCCATGTAAACCCAGTATCCCACCGCATCCAGCAGTAGAGGTTATTGGCCAACACGACTGGGTGAGTCGGTCCCCTTCATCCCGTCTGCATGTTCATGGGGAAATCGCACTTTGGGTAGACCAGACAGCCCGCTCACACGCACATGCACTCTGGAGACATCCAGCAAGCTATGAACCCAAGTAAAAGCTTCTGTTTTTACCTTGCTTGGATGGACCACACAACGCCAGCGAAAGTAGACACAACACCCAGAGATTGTTCACCGCCATGTAAAGCCTTTGATATCCACCAGAGGGGTAACAGCAGCGTGTCTATACAACCAGGTCTACCGTTATAGCGACCATGCATGTGCTGAAAACGCCGATTTGTCTCCAGCGGTACGCAGAGAGGAATATCTGTTAATCTAGCTGTCTTTGAATACTCATCCCGAAGTGTGAGCAACCAGGTTCCGTTAATCGGCAGCGAGCCGTCGTGTCTCTCGGCGCTTCATCGCCATGTTGTGAGTGAAAGTGTGTGTTGGCCGCTGCTGCTCCACACACACACACACACGCGCGCGCGCGCGCACGCACACACACACAGATACGCTCGCCTGTGTGCGCGCGCACATACACACATAAACACGCGTGCGCGCGACTACACGCTCTCACGCACGTGGACACACTATGTTTGAATCTGTACATGCACACACACGGAATCGTCGCCAGACAAAACCTACCGGTCGGTGTTGTGGTTGCGATTAAAACGCAAAGAAAGCTCTCGGTGATTGTAACGCGCGCTCTTCTGCTTATTGATCACCGAGGTAAAGTTAGTTCCATATTCGATATTAATTGGATATTCAACATTCTTATTTGATTTCCAATCTTCCAACTAAACCCCCTCTGCGCTAAGCTGCGAAACAAAACAAAAATATACTATTAGAATTACCGAACCGTTTGCGGGTATTTATTTGAGAACTGTCTCCATGTCCCTCAAACACACATTTACAACTTCTCTGTAGGTCTGTTTCTCAAGAGCCTACATGGGAGAACGGTTTGCGTCGCACTGACGGCTCTAATGCATGGTGCACGGGGGATGGTTCAGCAGAAAGACGGACCATAACAAAAAAAGAATGGCAAATATTTAGCTCCAACACATTACAATAAGTGTGAATGGAACATTCCACTCAGATGGCCTCTTTATCCGACGTGTGTACAGTCACATCACATTCACACAGGCGTGTGACTGAGGGCGTCTGTAGGATACACAGAGGGTCCAAGGGGGAGCCGGCACATGGTCTTTCTTTAAACAAGAGCACGGGGGAAGTTCCAGAAACGAGGGACTGTAGTGGGGCGGGAGAGGCGGGCGGGCGGCGGGTATTTCTCGCGGTGTGGCGACGGAGGCTCTGGGGTGAACCGCGGAGCTCGCCTCGTGCACCATGTGCTAAGGGACCCGCTGACTCTCACACGCAAACACGTAGCGCGAGCCAGCTGGAGCCAACCTTCCCAGGGCAAACAAAAGGCTGGGCTCGCGCTGGGTGCTCAGCTAACGCACAGTCTCACAGCTCAGCGCCGTGCTCTGCTCGTCTCAGAGGCGCGGAGGAGAGGAGAGGCACTTACCGAGGTGACTCAATTGATAGCCCATCTACTTAACGCACACCGAGTGCGCCTTACTGTCCCCTGACAAAAGGAGAGACAAACAAACAGTGGCTTTAATTTTATGACATTTTAAAGTAGACCGACAGAGATGCTTCCTTCATGATTGCTGCTGCACAATATCTCAATTAACAATAATGATCAAATACATATATTTCAAATGTCAACTGAGAAATGTGCAATTATAGTCCTTCCAAACAAATAGAAAAAAATGCCACAGCACAGTACAGTCTAGGGTGTATGATAGATGAATTCACCTTCAAAACGTTTGAGTGAATTCTTCCCTTCGTACGACATCTCACAAGTCATCTGTTTTGAAAATATTAATTTAACGGTAAAATCAGATTGATTTGAACTGATGAAATGGGATGAATTCATTTCCCAGGTGCATCATAAAAGCAAGTGCCTGTGCCTTTGTGATTATGTGATTTGATTGGAAAACGAATACATCACTCCGTTCTCTGTGATTGTGGTCAAGCTGTAATTTCCCTGCTTCTCCTCCCAGCTGCCAGAACATAATGAAAACAAACTACCAGCTGCTCTGCAATCCCATCACAATGTGCTACAATATGAACGTCTTTGCACAGGAGATTCCCTTCATTCTGTCACCTCATTTGAGCACATGCTAATATTAGACCCACTCGTTTGGGCCTATACCTGTCCATGTTGCAGTCTATTGTTCCCAGGTTTTTGTTTGTCTGTCTGTTTAGGATTTCACCGAACGTATACCACGTGTGCAAATTAGCGCTCACAGATTTGATTTCCCTGCTGAAATGATACATAATCCAAAACGAATGCATTCTGAGGATGAACCTGGTCGGTCTCCTGGGGTACCCAATAAACCTTCAGACTGGGTTTGATATCCTGCGTGAATGATGTCCCAAGTTAAGCCTTCCCCATCGACCCACCAGCCTTCACAACACGTCTTACCAATAGAGGACGCCCATCTGTAATAGTGAGACCGTGTCTGGCCGGTTGCTGCGGCAGAACGCGACACATTAAGCGCTCCTTTGTCGCTGTGATTGGACATCAAGCTCTCATGACCACATTTCAAACCCTTCTCTTCAGGTCAACCCAATACGTGTTCCAGATACCACAGTCAGTCTCCCCCATCTGAAGACTGCTTTCTCTCCCGGTTCACGTGAGTTCAGGCCCCAGAGACAGCTGTTGAGCACGGCCAAAGACAGAAAGGGCCAATTGGAGAGAAACGATACACCCGGTTAATGTACGGCCCACTGAGGCCCATTACGCCGGTCAACGTGTCTTGTTGGAGTCAAGGAAAGGAGGGAGTTTTACAAGTTTTTCTTGGCAGCGGTTTTTCTTTTTGTTGTTGTGTTTGTGTCCTTAAAAACGGATTGTGGACTGTAGGGTATTATTAGATATAATTGGCTGCAACACGGCTCCATAGAAAATGAGGGAAAACAAGTTGATGGTGGGTGTATCAGAGGACATGGTGGTGAGCCGCTACTGAAATACCCCGTGAAGATGAGGTTATAATGAGGAGAAAGGGGTTCATGAATAATTAAAGAGAGGTTAATAACGGTTTGTCCTGAAGCACAAGAGGCCTCCACAAAAGAAACAATATATACTGCACAAAAATTATTTGAGTGTGGCACAAAGGCTTTGTCTCATTGTGTTCACAGTCCAAATGGCAAAGTGTTATGTGAAGCACCTTTGAAAAGCCATCCATTTTTCTTGCCCCCTTTCCATCTTAATGTAGGCCACAATTGGCTTATGCTCGCATGACGTCATTGCTGCTGTTTCACTGATGACCACAGAGGCTGTGTTTTGTGCTCCAAGCTATCTGACTAAGAAGCCCAAATGCCCCTGGTGCAAGGTGAGAGCAGACCAGCTGAGGGGTGGTTCCCAAGAGAGAAAGGTTTCCTACAGACTGGCTGGTTTGCGAAAAACTTCCCAACGTAGTAAAAAAGCTTGTATAATGAATCTTAGAGACCCGTTTAGGTGAAGACTTTAAGACAGTTCTAGTTTATATGTATGTGTATATGTCATTATTTCTTGTATCTTCATCCACTTGGATGAAACCATATTATTTTGGATTGAGTCAAACCCAGCTGTTGGGAAGTCTACCTAATCCCCCCCCCCCCCCCGCCTCCAGACTCAGTTTAATCAGCTAATGTTGAGGTTTAGCGGGCTAAAGGTTTAGCAGACTAGCGGTGTACCCTGCAGTCCATGGTTCATGTTTGCATATGCAAATGAGGGCGGTGTACAACTGCGGCGTCACAATGTTGTTCCACCTCCTTCCACTGGAGGGTGGGGGTGTCCTCAGCATGCTTACGGTGGAGGAGGGGGTCTCCATAGAAACCCAGACAACGGTGGCGCATGGGACCGAGGGAGAGCGGGCGGGGGGGGGGGGGGGGGGGGGGGGGGGGGGGGGGGGGACGACAATGGGCACCAGGCCCACGCTGGCATCGGGCCGAGTCTGGAGTGTCTTACAACACAAGCAGATTCTTTACTCATTTAGATTGCATTTACTGTCGTTGCCGGAGAATCATATTGAATGGGAAGAAATTGGGAAATGACGAATGACCGGCGACTCCATCTAACAATAGCACTTCAGTAGGATACACGATAACATGAACTTACGCCTGAACAGTCACAAGCCCACTGGACTCACATCTGAATTGTAATCGAGGAAACATAATATGTTGAATCATGGTCATCATTTTAAATTTGAAATGATGGAAAGCTTCTTGCGGAGCCATCAGAGTAGTGTGGAGCGAAACACTGACCCTGCGGTCTTCCCCTCTCCTTCCAGAGGAAAAGCATGTGTGCTATTACATGAAAGCACGGGGAGCATGATGCACACGGTATTTTCCTTTAAAGACCATGGCACGGAGGGCTGTAAAAAAAGTCTGTGTCTAGACTTGAACTACTGAATATTCATAGGAAGGGAGGGAGATTGGGCAAAAAGCAATACGGGTGGCAGGAAATAGTATAGGAGATAAGAACGGAACAGGGTGGTAGGAGATAATGTACGATATAATGTAGGAGATAAGGCAGGGCAGGGTGGTAGGATATAATGTAGGAGATAAGGCAGGGCAGGGTGGTAGGAGATAATGTACGATATAATGTAGGAGATAAGGCGTACAGGGTGGTAGGAGATAGTGTACGATATAATGTAGGAGATAAGGCGTACAGGGTGGTAGGAGATAGTGTAGGAGATAAGGCAGGGCAGGGTGGTAGGAGATAGTGTAGGAGATAAGGCAGGGCAGGGTGGTAGGATATAATGTAGGAGATAAGGTGTACAGGGTGGTAGGAGATAGTGTAGGAGATAAGGCAGAACAGAGCCAGATCAAGTCCACGGAGGAGTAGGAGTAAGGGCATCTCAACTCTTCCCAACCACTGCCATATCGCCTTGGCTGAGCCTCTGACGGTGGCTATTACATCCACACTCCTCATATTTGAGATAACATTTGGGTATAATCTTGTGTCTTAGTGTGACTGCTGACCTTTAATGATCTCCTGTCCGTTCTCAATGGAGGGGCTTGAAAGCCTCGGATGAGCTCATGGAGGAACAAATATTCCTTTCACCCCTGCAAAGTGGAGACACAATAAGGATGAGAAATAGTACTATGTCTGGTTGTTCTGTGTAACTCATTCAATGGCTCACAGCCGCAGATGGAGTTTGCAAGCAGGGCTGCACGGTGTGCTGGGCTTCAAACCCCTGTGTGAGCTATTCTGCTCTGTGTGATGGACAGGGTACAAAGACGAAGCTCCATTGAATCATCCATTTCATTATCCTGTCAATAGCTCCACCCAGGGTGCTGGGCCGCTGGTTTCATTACACATCTCCATTTGAGAGTATTTTTAAATGGCATCTGGCTCACAGAAAGCCCCTCCACACACTCCAGTCTCTCCTCTCCTCTCCTCTGCTCACCTCTCCTCTGCTCTCTCCTCCTCTTTTCTCCTCTCCTCTTCTCCTCCTCTCTTCTCTCCTCTCTCCTCATCTCTCCTCTCCAGACATAGGCAATAATTAAATCACTCATTCCTGGATGTTAGCAGTAAATCAACTCTATTTCTGGAAACTGTAAATGTTGGAAATAAAGAAGAAGAGGTGCAGTAAGAGCAGTCATCCAAAGTTAGATATAATACAGACAAAGCATGTGAGAGAAACAAGATATTTAACTGCAGTCAAATCAAAGCTTATCTTCAGAACGCTTTGAGTAACCTTTTGGTCTTTGGCAATATTTTCATCAACACTATTTCTTTGGGAAGTGAGCATGGAATTCAAGCAGTAAATGAGCCTCTGAGTTTAGTATCAAACAACAATTAAAATCCAATTGACGTCACACACTGCCAAAATGAATCAGAGATGTATTATTGAACTTCAAATAAGGTTTTTTCTACACAAAATATCAGATTCATGGTGACTTTGGGAAACTATATCCAAATTGACAGACACATGAATAGTATGTCGATCAGAATTTATTTTATGATAATTTTTATGGCATATAGTTATGGAACATTCTGCATGCCATATTGAGATTCAGTTAATGTTATTGAACATAATAATTACTGTGCTCATGTTTTCCCTGTAATATTTAGTTCCATTTCAGTACCATATTGAAATCCAATCAACTCAACATGTGGTACACAAGTGAATTCAATGTAAGATGATGCAGTTTCCTTTTTTTATGTCCTCACTATTTCTCTGAAAAAAACAGGACAAATTATTGCCAGAATAAAACCATATGTACTGTCTGTACTGAGAGCAGCGTGAAATGCACATATGGACCTTTAACATAATAATCTGTGCTCATTGAAGGTCAACCAAAAGTATAGCATATGGGTGTTAGATATTTATATAAAAAACTTCAAACACAAGGCCCTTCATGGTGCATGAATACATAGGCAGGAATCCCATTTTCAAAACATTATAAGGACAATCTTTAAAAGAATCATAAAAGGTAGCTAGAAAAGAGCTCAATAAATGCAGTCTCATCGCTGACACACACACACACACACACACACACACACACACACACACACACACACACACACACACACACACACACACACAGAGTGATATTGAGGTAGCATGACATGGTGATGTCGGGGTATAATACCGGTACTGGTAACATATTTTTTCATTACTTGTCAAAAGCAGAAGCCTTAGTCTATTAAATTGCCTCAACAAGCCTCAACAAACTCTTCCAGCGCCCGCTTTGGGTCAATGGTTACCTCTTGTATAAACTCCCACAACCAATGGTTTTAATCATTACATTAATAAGTGGCCAGTTAGAACGACCTGAGGTGGGTGCTTTATGTTTTATGCTGTTGTTGTTATGTTCTATTCCTTTTTGTGCTGCTACTTCCAGGGGATGGAGGTCTGAGGGTCAAGAGTGTGTGGTACAAGGAGCATATTGAATGTATTTTATATTACATTGAAGCTCTCTTTTATTTCACTCTCTCCTTATCTTGCTTTCAGTTCAGTTTGAGAAAGGCTCTTCAAAAACTGGGCTTGTTAAAAACATAAAGACAGGAGATATCTGTATGCGATGTGTAGACAATTTCAGTGGGCTTCGAGGTTGATTCACCAAAATCCTGCACAGGGCATAAAATAAATTAGAACGTGGTATTATTATTATTATTATTAGTTTGCATCTAACATTAGTCCTAACTGTGGAGTCTATAGCCTTTGCATCACAGCTAATTTTACTTTTCACAGTTGTTTGAAAGGTTGTAATGTATGGATGCATTCAAATTAAATGCAAGCTGGATTCAAGAAAGTTGGATGTAAATTAGTAAACTAAATGGTAAATATTTTATTTTATTTTTGTACATTTTATCTTGGTATACCCAAGTTATGCTTGATAAATACCATAAGCCTTTCTTCAACACCAGCCCACTATTAAGCCTATTCACACATGTATATCTAATCATAAATCAATAGATAGCTAGACCGACAGATCATTTACGTGTTCTTTTTTTTTTTCACACGAAAATAAATCCTTTGGCACCATCCTGTGACCAAAACAGGATGGTGCATTTAGTTAAAAGCTTGTTATAGATGGAAAGGTAAACGACCAACAGAAAATAGCCCCTGCTCTAGAATATATACTTCATACTTGATAACTGCAGCGGAACGCATGGAATGAAATTCCACTAATCATTTCCACGCCGCTTGGATCACTGGCAGTGCCTACAGTGGTGGTGACGCTGGTGGTGGTGACTCTGGTGGTGGTGACTCTGGTGGTGGTGACTCTGGTGGTGGTGACTCTGGTGGTGGTGACGCTGGTGGTGGTGACGCTGGTGGTGGTGACTCTGGTGGGGGTGACGCTGGTGGTGGTGCCTGCACTGGTGGCGACCACTCTGCTGGAGACTAACGTTATTCTGGTGGGGACTACACTTTCAGCACCACGGACAGTGAAGCGAACAGTGATTGGACAGATACAAACATCGCGGATTAGAGAAGGTTGCCGATTGGTCGAAACAACAAACGACGAAAGCGTTGTCAACAATAGGTCGATCAACCAGTGTGACATACCGAAGATAGAACATATCAACATATTAAAGACCGTTATCTTCCACTTCAAAGGGTCCGTCAGCCGCCTGGTGATAATGCAGAGAGACGCTGCGATCTAACCTGACCAGCGCCAGTCTGCTTGTGGAGGGTAAGCTGATTACCTTTCAGTGCAATGCGCTCCTCCTCGTAATGTGCTCGGGTATAACGTTAAAGAAATCAAACTAAGGAAGTATTGACGACATTTTCTTAATAGGATATAAGCCTCGTCTTCTAACTATATGTTGTTACAGAATATGCCGCTTGCTTTTGTTAATGTTTCGATGTGAAACGCAGGCTATGGGATAGGCCTACCTGTACTACATTTCGACCGAAGGGATTTAGAGGCCGAAGCCGATATAGTCCTGGACGTCCATATGCCTCCACCTCTAAGTCCCCCATTAACACATGCAGACTGTAGGCTGGCAATGTCTCAGTCCCGCATGTAACACATGCGGACTGTAGGCTGGTAATGTCTCAGTCCCGCATGTAACACATGCAGACTGTAGGCTGGTAATGTCTCAGCCCCGCATGTAACACATGCAGACGTTAGGCTGGTTATGTTTCAGTCCAGCATGTAACACATGCAGACGTTAGGCTGGTTATGTCTCGGTCCTGCATGTACCAAAAGCAGATCGTAGGCTGGTTATGTCTCAGTCCAGCATGTAACACATGCAGACGTTATGCTGGTTATGTCTCAGTCCCGCATGTAACACATGCAGACGTTATACTAGTTATTTCTGAACAATCTGTAGTCATTAAGTAAACTAGAGCCCATACACTTTTAGCTGTAATGACTAAACAGTCACATTTCTTCATCATACAGGTTGAGAGGGTCGTGGATCAAATCATCACATAAGAAAATCACCAGTGTTTCCAAATGGCAGGTATGAATATCACATCACAGCATTTTCGTTATATATTTTTTTCTGTCTTTATTTCTTTACTGTAAATGACGGGCATTTGTCTGCACTAGAACCAAACTTCCCACCGTTGCCGGGGTTCATCCCCCTGAAGCCATGCTTCTACCAGGACTTTGAGGAGATTCCCGAACAGAACCGCACCATGTGCAGGCGCATGTACCACCTATGGATCAGTGAGTAGGCCACGAGCCACCATGCATACAAGAGAAGTCACACCAACGTTGTGGTTCATGTAGTCTGTGTAGCGTACAGTGTAAACGCTTCTCTGGTGTCACTGACCAAGGCTCCGCTAGCGAGATCTTCTACTGCTTCTGTGAAACAGGGGAAAGTGTTGTTCTTCCAAAGCTCCACGCACAAATCAACCTTTATTGCTCTTCTATAATTATTATTGCTTAATCATATGAACGATTTATCTCATTTAACCAGGGGTACAATTGATACCAATTAATGTAAGACATCATTCAAACTGACTGATGTCTTATCTGCAATCCCTTTTCAAAAAGAAAGTGGGGGAAAAAAAGAGGGGAAAGTTGTTGTATTTTACGTATGTGCAATTTCAATTAAAGTTTTTTTCTGTGAAAAGCTCAACACACATTTTACCTTCTAAAATATGATCAAAAACATCTTAATATTGAAGCAACATGATACACTGAGCCTAACTGATGGTGCCTCAAATACATGGTTACTCAGAGAACATGACGAGCTCTCCATCGTGGATGTAACTCCAACCAACACTCCTGACAGCCTCGTTAAGTAACAGCATGATTGATGTGTATTTGGATCAGACTTTAGTGATTCACCATTAACGTAACAAATACAAAAAACACAATATTTAGGGTCACAAATATTTGGTCTTTAACATTTCTTTCCCTCAAAGCTGTACCCAAAGGCTTCATTCTGGTGGCCCCGATCCAGAAACCTCAGAACCTTTTAGTGGATTATTTAGGTATCAAGACATCATGTTCCGAAATGATATGTTTTAAATACCCTCTGAATGCATAGTGTTTTAACTGACATTGTTTCTCTCTACAGATTCCAGTAAACGATAAACCTAAGCAGGTATCTGTGGATACTATTTGATTCTGGCTTTGACTATTTTATTCCTTATTTCACATTTGTTCCCTGTATATGCATGTATTCCAGTTTCACTGTCTGAAGATATAGCATGCAAATTCCCTCTCTGCTATCTCATATCCTAATGTATGTTTTAACCAATTTAATTAATTATTTATTATTAATTAATAATTCGTCTTTCATCCATTTAACCTCAACATATCCTTTCCTGCATGTTGTTTCAGTAACGGCTTTTGATTTCTACGGTTTCTTTAGAGATCAGACTAGAGCGTGCATCCAATAATTACTCACTCAATGTGTTACAGTGAACAGTGCTACCCTGGTGGTGAATCTTATTGGCTGCTTCGCATGGATGTTCGCCGGAGGGGGCGTGACCAACTTTGGCCTTGCCATCATCTGGCTGCTGATGTTCACTCCCTGCTCCTATGTGTGTTGGTTCCGGCCCATCTACAAGGCCTTCAAGTAAGACCCATACAGAGCCATTAAGGCTCTGTGTTTTTATAGTGTCTCAGAGTTGTTGTTTGATAGCCTTTAAGAAGACATGGTCTAATTTGGCTTTTCCCCATGACGGAAAAAATGTCTACTGTCTGGTGTAGATGTATGAACTGTAGGGTTTTTGTAGCCCTGTTGAAAATGTAAGTCGACAGAGCTAGTTGTATCAATATGGCACTTTTTTAATGGATGTGTGCAGTGCTAAATGAAATGTAATTAAAGTTGTTTTCAGGCGTTCAGGTATTCAGAAATATAATCAAGCAACATCTAGACTGTGCTTGTAATTGCCTCGCCTAATTTATTCTGATGGACCTCGTGCAAATAATTTGACTGCAACAACATATTAGCTTGTAAGAGTAAAGCTACCGCAGTTCGTTAGTGCATGAGGTTGAAAATGTCTTTCTCCTTTTTACCTCAGGTCTGACAGCTCCTTCAACTTCATGGCGTTCTTCTTTGTGTTCATGGCCCAAGTGGGAATCAGCATTATCCAAAGCATAGGCATCCCAGGCTGGGGAGTGTGGTAAGCATAGTTAGATGATGACACATACAACCGGTTACATGCCCTCCGTTACTCAAGCTACTGGCCGAGGTCCAGTACCAGGAAGAGCATTGTGGGTGCATTCCTTAGTCTCACTACACTGAACTCCAAATCACAAGTTGTTATAAAAGAAAATCTTGATGTGTGACACTGAACATCTACAACGTTGAATGATCATAAAGCGTGTTTTTCCAGAATAAACTACTGCTTTATTTGTCCAAATTCTATATGTCCGTGAAGTACATCTACAGAGTACCGATTTCAAGTATGTTCAAGTGTTTCTTGTCTGAATGTGCGTAGGACGTCACACATCAAAACGTTCTTTACCGACAGACTCAGCCTTCGATTTTGAAAGGCTGCTAAATGGCTCCTCAAAATGTCACCTGACTTAATGTTGACGATGTGAAAATAGTATTATGATAGCTTCAATAAAAGTGATGAATGCCACCCTTTAGATCTGGACGGCTTTATGCACAGGGCTATAAAGCTTTGAAACTTTTTTCTATCCGCCCATCCTTAAAGTGTACGCCTTAAACGTCCATCAGCGAGCACCAGTCACCTTCCATCTGTTCACTAATGCTGTAATTAACGAGAGCACAAGCGGTTATCCGTAAATACTTAATACTCACTGTTATCACATACCATAAAGTCCCCCAGCTTGCAGATGTCTGAACCCGGGTGATGCTTTGTTGTGTTGAACGCCTGGTTCTGCCCTTGTTTCCCCTCAGTGGTTGGCTGGCCACCTTGTCCTACTTCAGCTACAACGTTCTGGTGGCGCTGATCATGCTGGTCCCCACCCTTATGTTCACAGCCGTAGCGGCGCTCTCCTTCCTCGCCCTCACCAGGGTAAGGCCACGCCCACCCAGGTCACCTGTGTCGCCGTAGGAACTCATTCTTGGGAAATAAGGATGAAGGATGGAATATATTTTAGATTTGATATTTGATGCTTACATACATACAGTATGTCGTTTTCTAATGATTTGATCAAGTAACAAATAGTTATTACCAAAAAGCAGCATTTTTTTCTGGGGGGTTGTTATAAGCATCACATTTTCTTTTCTTTTTTTCTTTTTTATCACGTAAAAATGTCAAAAAACGAACAGAATAAATACCGGGATGGGTCTCTGTATTAACTGATCGATTGATTCCATTGATCAATAGATCACACACACTTGCACACACTGGTGAACCCCTCAGCGACGCTCTCACCCGTCTCTCACTCTTTACGTCGGTGTTCCTCCTCCCCCGCGTGCCTGCAGATCCATAACTCGTACCGGGGCAGCGGTGGCAGCATGTCCAAGGCCCAGGAGGAGTGGACCACGGGGGCCTGGAAGAACCCCCAGGTCCAGGCGGCGGCCCAGCAGGCGGCCATGGGGGCGGCCATGGGGGGCATGCAGGAGCAGCACTCCAGCCCGCAGTACGACAACAAGGTGTAGCCGTAGCACCCCCGCTGAATCCAGGTGGAGGTGGAGGAGGAGGAGGAGGAGGAGGAGGAGGAGGAGGAGGAGGAGGAGGAGGAGGAGGAGGAGGAGGAGGAGGAGGAGGAAGGGAAGGGGCCCGGCAGGAAGGCCACATGTCTAGGGGGTTAGAGGGGTAGGGTCCACTTGGACACAAGCCGAGCGGGGGAAAGCAGTTGAGTGTGGGGTTAGCAGCCGGGGAAGTTGAATGTGAATGTTTTGCGATACTTAGTTATGTGAATATTATTCATTATTTTGTCTATTTCTTCATATTTCAGCTATTTGTTTTAGCTTTGTTAATAGCAAAGACATATTGAATAATATGAATTATTCTCATTAATTTGTCATTAAAGTATTTGGATTTTAATTTACTATATACAAGGTATTTGATTATGAATTATAATTACCTACATGGTTTATTTGTATGGACCTAAAAAATTATAGAAATAAATATTTCCATTAAAAATATATAATTGTGTTGTAATGGCAAAGCTACTCATTGTCTAGGCCTGAATATATATACTGACATAAAACACTGCACCACTGAAACATTTTGTACACACACAGATGTCAAGCTTTTTAATTTTGGCATACCTTGTATTTCAAATGTCGCTCCCTACCAAAAAACGGACTTATATTACCTAATAAATGTGTTCATCCAGATTTGATGGACTCTCTTATGCAATGCAGCAACATACATGTTTTGAATCTATATTACTATCTATATTTAATTTGTTTTGAATTTGACATGGTAATATGAGTTACATTATGGGTACATTTATTTTGCTATTATTTCTTACACTTGATGGAAAAAACGGAACATTCACATATCTACCTAGCACACAACGATACACAATGACCCCATGCTGTTGAAGTTGCTTGGCAACAGAGAGGTGCTGATGTTAGTTTGAAGAAAAGCTAAATGTAATTTTTCTTAAAACCTATGATGAATCTTTGCTTCTGATCTCCACCTCACTGTCTCTCTAACACACTTTTTTGTCAGTGTTTTCTAACATTGATATTTAGGTCTACATGATTTTGACATTCAATTAGCAATTGTGTGTTAAGCACACAGGCAAGCGAGGTCTCTATAGAAACCTGCTCTTCAAACTAAATGTCGTATTCCATAACCTTAATGTTCCCCTATACTAGTGCTGTATACTTCCTCTCACACATACTATTTGTGTAGCAACTCTTTTTTCCAACAGTTCATTCTTTGGTTCGCCACATTTGCTGCACTTAATCAAGGCATTGTACTCAATCATTAAAATGTGGTATTCAATTGTTTCCAATACATTACACACAGCAAATGGCACTGGGACACATTGTAACATAATAATTATCCAAAAAGTTCTTCTTTTATATTTCGATAGGTGGCAGTATTGTTCTGCTGTGTCTGGGAGTGTCGCTGGAACATCCATCTGCAGGCCTACGATACTCTACCCGGGGTACCTGCGGTCTTTTATGATCCCTGGTGATCCCTGCTATGTTCAAAGCTCTCACAGGAGCTCAATATATCTAAGATAGTCAGGGTGATTGAATTGAAACCATAGATTGCAACAGCACAGGAATGTTTACTTGCCTGTCTAATAACTTTCGTGCTGCTGAACTCCAAACACCACCACACAATTTCACCCTTGACATCCCTTCGAGAAGGTGCCTCATCACAGATTCGATTTGGAAAGTCGCTTTAAACGGATTTATCTCTGAATATCCGCGTCCTCGCTGTCTTCCGCTGCCTGCGCGTTGCGCGTGATAGAATTACTGGGAGGAGCTGCAGATGAAATTACAGGTTGATGTAGAGAGACCCCCAGTGGACCTACTGGCGTGCACCGAACAGTATCACCACTATATATATATATATATATATATATATATATATATATATATATGTATATATATATATATATATATATATATATATATATATATATATATATGTATATATATAGTGGTGATACTGTGGTGATACGAGAGAGTCCCGTTTTATATATATATATATATATATATATATATATATATATATAAAACGGGACTCTCTCGTAGACAATGAACAACGAAGCAAAAACAAAAGAAACAGTCCATGTTATCAGGCCACCGAAGTCAGTCTGTGATTCACAAACACTCGTTATTTTTTAAATTTCTTCAGTTTTTCTTACTTTTGTATCTACTCTCTGTGTGTCCTTGTTCCTGTACAGGTAAACTAACGGCAAACCACAAAAAAACATAAACCTGGGTTGATTACTGGAGGAATTATGTGGTTTTGGTTACTCAAAATATGTAATCTCCCCATTTGTCTTGTGTCCTCCTAGATATTCAGGAAATAGAAGTGATCACTGGGCTGCATCTATCATAGCATTCACTCCAGGACAGCTTTCTGTCCGATTCAATAGCCTACGAATAGTATTTATGTACATTGCAGAAAGACCCCAAAAATCAAAACACATCAGCCTAAATACAATGCTAATTATATGTCTGTCTTTAACCATACCATGTCAAACAAATTCCCTAATACTGATATTTGCAGTGTAAAATGTGTATTTTACTGACTTACATAAACTGGAAAAAATACACCTCCAGCAAAGGGGCTGAAGCAGAGAACTGAGTAGTCCTAACCAGAGCAGGTCTTTAGCTTGATCAGAGAACTGAGTAGTCCTAAACAGAGCAGGTCTTTAGCTTGATCAGAGAACTGAGTAGTCCTAAACAGAGCAGGTCTTTAGCTTGATCAGAGAACTGAGTAGTCCTAATCAGAGCTGGTGTTGACACTGTGTATGTGTGTGTGTGTGTGTGTGTGTGTGTGTGTGTGTTTGTGTTTGTGTTTGTGCGAGGAGCCTGGTTTCGACTGACCATAGAGTTCAGCTACGTCATTTGATTTACTGTAATCCGAATTTGATGTCGGCACGTAGCCCAACCGTTCTTTTTGTGGGTGCGGGGTTCTACGTAAGGACTAAACCACATGACAGGGTGTTCCATTACTGGAGCATAACGTATGACAGGGTGGTGATGTGTCCGGGGGATGAAGCCTAGGGTGATTACCACCACCGAAGAAGATCACTTTCCAATAATGGGACACCTCGGAATGGTTTATTCCGCTCATACCACAGTTACCAACAATGATTAGATATGAGTTACTTTCATCTATAATGTTTTTTTTTAATCTTCTTTAATTAGTGCTTTGAGCGTATTGTTTTGCTTTGTCAAGGATCAAGTATTCTACAATGTGGTGGTATAAAAGGAGAAACTATTGTGAAAAAATAAATAAAGAATAATGTACAGTTGTATCTCATTGTGTCTGATCACAGAGTAGCTGACATATTGTTACTTCTGCAGGAGCGGACAGAGAGAAGTGTACCAAGGTGATCTCTGACACGAGACTCTGTTACGATCAATACATGTTCCTCTAGCTATGGTAAATAACTAGATGGTAGGAGGAAGATCTAGCACAGATCCACATGATGGCAGGGATGTACCAGTTAGGGTAACCTTGTAGCGATATCTATGCTAGAGGCTTTAAAACTGTTATTGTAAAACACTTATTTCTTAACTTTTTATTCAACGTTAATATTTTGAGCCTACAAAACGCAATTAATGGGAACATGATACCCACACCGTGACTCCCATTGGGACCACCTGATCTAAATACTCATTGCTCCTGCATTACATGCTAAGCTAGTTAAAACTACTAAATACAACTGCTGTAAAATGGCGCATGCTATAGTTGAACAAAGTGGCAATAGATGTGAACCTAGAAAATACAAAATACATTTCATCGTTATCACAGAGGATCGCCAAAGGACACCGAAAAATGTCCCCAGACGTCTTGGTTTTCCATAGCGGGAAGTGGACCTGAACCAGTCCGTGAGGGGGTGGGGGGAGGGGGGGTGGGGGGGGGGGGGGGGATGGTGGCTGACTGGCGTGGGGCCGAGTTAGTCAGCCACAGGTGAGCGCCCCAGAGCCGCTGGCCTGTGAGATCACCCATCTGACGGGGAGGGAGTCGTCCGGGTGACAGCAGAGGAAACGCAAATGATGACAGGAAAGGTTGGGGAATCGCTCTGGAAAAATACGAGGCTGTCAGTGGGGAGTCACGCAGGACCGCCGTTCCCTCTGGCCGCCTTCCTGACTTCATGATGGCCCCTTGTTGAAGCCAATGATAATGATGAGGTGGGGCCCCGGCTATAATGGTGGTAACAATGGTGGGCATCGTGCAGCTAAACCGTACCAACAGTCATTTAGCCACACATAGCTAGCCCTAGCGAGGTTTGCGGAGCCCGTTAGGTGGGGGCTTCACCCCAAGGGCCCCGCTAGAGGTCTTTTGGGGGCACTGGGGAGCAGCCATTGAAAGCACAACATTAGAAAATTGAAACGGCCACGGCTCGATAGACTTCACAGACACGGGCAAATGAGGACCTGCAAGGGCGCAAGTGTGCCATTTAGGTGGAAGTGTGCCTCTTGGGAGTTAGCTTGGCGGCTCACATTACCCGCTGAGTGCCGGGAACGCTCTGGACAGCCCATGGACCGGCAAGGGGTCAGAAGACACTAATCACTCAAACGTCTACGGCGTGTTAGACACGGAGCATCTGGTTTGTTTGTTTTAGGTAAATGTGTCAGACGCAGAACTTTCTTTAAAAAAAAAACGCCTGTTTAGTTTTGTCCTTGTTTTTACTTTTTTTCTCCCATCACCATTTTCAATTGTGTCCCTTCGATTATGGGGAGAGTTAATTAAACTCTTGGAAAGACTGTCTGTTGTCACCGCCTTAACATTCACGGACTGAGGATTTCTCTCAACAAACCATCCCTCCTTTGCAGTGCACACCAGTGTCAGGGAGATGTTTCAGCATGGAGGCAGGACATGTTTAAACTGTCGGGCCATGCTCTCAAACAGTCTTCTTGGAGTCTGTGAGGCAAGCGAAATTCTCTCTACGCCCATCGCTTTCAGTTGGGGAAGCAATTGCAAGTGGGGTGATTGTTAACTTAGAAATATATGGCGGAGTCAGCACTGCATAAATTGTGAGCTAAGATGAGCTATTATCAAAACAAATGAGCCAGTGACTGCAGCTGCATGTAAATCACAGCGCTGTGTTTTCCACACTATTGAATTGTCTTAAGCCATTCTCCATCATAAAGTCAACGGCTTCTCATTTGCTGCTATTCTTCCAGTACAAAGCCAGGCTTCTTCTCTCACCTATCACTTGCAGAAATGCGTTCCTTCTTCCTCTCTGTAAATTGAGACACCTTCATGTCCTGATTCATTTGATTTATGAGCAGAAGAAGAAGTGAACCAATTTCTCCAAAAGTGTAGCCATTCTGTGTGCCAATTCGCGTGCTGTAATGTGGCAACAGCTGCAGTGGTAAAATGGTTAATTAAGGGTACAAAACCCCACACACCCGTCTGCCGTAGGCTTTAAGTGGGCCCATTGTCACTCCGGGTAGCTCGCAGAGATAAATACAGAATCACTCTCTACCAAGTGCTAGTCTGGATGCAGAGGGCTGGAGGCCTGCTGTCAGTTATGGAGGGTCTTGCAGCAGCTACGGATCTGCATATCCGCGCAGTTCAGATCGCTGGGATGCATATCCCCTGACAGGAGTAAGCCTACCTACTTAGTTACTAAATAGTCCAATACCGGGGCTTTCATTTGGATTCATGTGGGCTGTAGCTTTTATGCTCTTTGGAGTGTACACTGTGAGGCTGAACCACACCTTCGCCTTTGGCCTCCAGTCTGTTAGGCTGGTTAAGAATGAGCTGCGCGTTCATCTTTTTCATGTTTATGGAATTATTTTCCCCCAGGATCCCTGTTTTAATGTCTGCAGCCAAGGGCCACTGAGAGTCATTCATAGTAACAGAACAGACATTGACTGTTGCTATGCCACTCACTCTTAGATGAACACAGCCCTCCCCCTAAAATGACTGTTTTCACCTCAGTCCTAGGGGCTTCGACCGCTCAGGTTTAACCAAGCTTTGTGAATGCACTTATATATTTAGTGTGGAAACAGCAGGGTGTTTTGTAAATACATCTAAACATGCAAAGTGTGTGGCTGCCACAGGCCCTTTCATATGTACAGAGACTGCTCTTAGCCGTTAAGCCCTGCTAGTTGAGCAATCATTTAAATAGGCACAACCCATGGTGTGTTTTCGCAGAGCACTGAGTCATAGACTTTGGATGCTGGTCACACTATTCCATTTAACAGAGGACTCATGAAAATTGCTCCCACACCCATGTTTTAAAAGCCAATGGTAATACACGACGTCCTCTCTGGGTGTGTAGGATTTCTTTGAGGGCTTGGGTTTAGATTAGTGTCACTTAATTAGGGCCTTTGAGACTGTAATTATGGTAAAGGACATTATGCATAAACGTGACTAATCTTGGCCTTAACATTTCCCCAGGACATTCCCATCAACATGTCCACAGACTCAATCACTTGCACTACTTTCACTAAGCACAAGTATACCTATGATTCATCAAAGCTAATAAAAAAGCCGGTAGGTTATTCACTGTGACCAGAGTTGAAACAACTTTAGGAAGTCCCAGCAGGGAAAAGGCCATGCTGAGGCAAACCATTCACCACAGTGAGAACTGGCCAGCAAAACCACAGGACATATGCATCACTTTCTTGGAAGGCAAAGTATTTCCCCCAAAAATATTTTCTTTAGTTCGTCATTAATTTAACATTGACATTTGAACATGAATACTTGAGTCCAAGACATATTCTTCTAAACTAAAGAAGGTGAGGATTCTTTAGTTTGTGAATGTGTGGTAGTGGTGTACTATGCATTTTGTGTTATTTGCAGACAGCTATCATGTTGACATCTTCTCTCTGTAATTGTGTATATGCATGTGTGTATTTTTATTCACAAATCTGAGCAGTTATGTAAATAATCAAATCTAAGATACTTTAGTAGAGGTTAAAACTAGTGGAAAGAAAATTACTTTGGTTATCTATAATAACACTTTTAAAGGCGTGTATTGTATTATTAATGAAACAGTGATTGTCTCGTACTTTGAACTGATGTATGAAAGCTGTGTACTGTTTGAGGATCACAGTGTCTTTGTCTATAAGGTGAAAGGATATTCTAATAAGGATCTTTACTTTTGATTTACGACTTAATTGGATTGTCGTCCCAGAAACCAGACAGCTGATTTCCAAATCCAGCTGCCCTATTATAGAAATGGATTAACTGATCAGGGCCAAATGCACTACAGACGGTGCTATGCAATCCAACTCTGACACAAATAAAGAAAGACCTCTATGTTTTTTGATAAATATCATATCACCTCATTCATATGATTTTGGTATTTCGGAAAAGGTCATATTTGCATTCATGTCTGAATCATGTATGGCAAATCCACATGCAATGTGTTGGGAAAATCCCTCAATGCATTAAACACACTACTTGTCTTTTTTATTATATTTTTGATTAAACTCCCCAGTGTTTCTTCCATCTGATCTATATTCTGTGTCAGAGTCAATAGATGTATATAGATGTCTACTTATACACAACAGGATGAGAAAAAGGAATGGCTTTAGTCTCATAGCATGGCCCGTATTCAACTCAGAAAGAGCAGGGGTGCAAATGTTTTTTGTGTGGATGTTTTTTTTTCCTGACAGGTGTTCAATTGTAGAGAGATTCAAATATCACACCTCCAAGGTATATTTTATATTTCAACAATCAGTTCCGCGGTCCAGAAAAGAGTCATGTTTCATCAAAGATGGCACCAGACTCAGTGCACATACAGTCTGATCTCATGTTCACACATTAAACCAAATAAATGAGTACGATTACAGTACAATATGGAAAGATATTTTTTTATTTATTGTACTCTGTATATTGGCTACTGTATGCTTACACGATTTGCTGTTCAATTTCAAAAGTAAAACAAACATGTTAAACATAAAAAAACGGTCACACCAAGAAAGAAATCCACATGAGAACAAAGTTAAATGATGTCCTTATTTACACAATAATGATACATTAACACATTGGCTCCGGTATACTCGAGAAATGCTCAATAAACACTACATTTGCGGGATTTTTCTTTATAATAATTCATGAACAGAATTTCAAAAACCTATTCATTGGTCATTCCCCCAAAACCTGTAGTCCTCAATATAGTTGGAGAAACAGAATTGGAGAAACCCTTTCAGAGCCATCACTAGATTCTCATTGGGTCACACACGCTGAAATGGAACACTCCGTTAGAGAGGTAGGTGGGGACTAACAGGCAGTAGCAGTAGTCTCTTCTTGGCATATTAACCCACACTGTTGAGTGACCGTCTCGATGAATCAGTCCGATAAACAACTCCATTCATACAAAGGAGACTCAGTGAATCAGTGACAACATTGGTTCGATATACAGTACGTGATGACATATTTATTACTAAGCTATAGCTGGTCTTTCTGGCTCTGGACCAGTGTTGGTAGCGGAGGAAGAGAGCACCAACGGAGGGTGTAAACCTCAGTGTTAACACAGCGTGAATCCTGTTATCTGAGAAGCACCTTATTGAAACAGCAAATCCACCAGCCAGACTGCTGTTTGTTTGGTTGCGTGTTTGTTGTATTGGGGAAAACATCGGAATGGGTTGGGAAAGAAAAAATGCTTTGAGGGGATTTAAAGAGAGAAAAGCATCTCAGTATTAAGGTCCAGGCAACCTGGTGTCTTACTAAGGGGGAGTCTAAAACACAAACAGGGCCTAGCACACACACACACACACACACACACACACACACACACGATAAACACACAACATTAAACCAATTGTACCCAGAGAATCGGCAGTATCTGCTGTGCTGGCCCAGCCTATCGAGGCAGTGAACAGAAACAAACCAACACATTAAGGCTCTTCTGTGTCACTGGTCATTACGTCCCCCCCACCATCCCCATCCCCATCCCCATCCACACACACACCTCCACCACCCAGCCCCCCTCTCCACCCAGACACCACGGATGAAAGCACTTGGAAGGGACTTGCCCCTAATTTCATTTGTTGTACTGCAGCTGAACCCAGAATTGCCTAGGACAACCCATTGAAACACCAGCAGCATTTCATGGTGCGTTGGGAATCAAACGGACCAGAACCACCGGAGCGTGCACATATGGCAGTTTTTTGTTTTTTGGATGCAGATGTGTCCAACAGGGGGAACCAAAAGGTGATGTGATTGGCTGGGGACTGGCTAGCATGATGAGATGCTGTGGTGTTGGTAGAGGATGACGATCTTTGTGTAGTATGCCAAGTATTTGTGTCTGTGCATGCGTGTGCACGTGTGTGTGTGTGGTTTTTGTGTGTGTGTGTGTGTGTGTGTATGTCTTTGCATGTGTGCAAGTTGGCACCTCTGTGTACATTTTCCTTCGATTTAATTCTGTGTGTTGAAAATTAATATTTGCCACGGGTCAAAAAGAATAAAAAAATTAACAAAAGTACAAACCAATTCAACACCAGTAACAAACAAGTACAACAGGATTCTGTTCACATTTCAATGGAACAGCATCCACCCAAGACGCTCATCCAGGCTTGGCAGACTTCCTGGACCTGATCAGGACCTGATGGCAATCACACAACAGTACTCTGGTTAGACTGTAGTCAGGCTGTTAAAATGTCAGGCTGTTAGACTGTAGTCAGGCTGTAGTCAGGCTGTTAAAATGTCAGGCTGTTAGGCTGTAGTCAGGCTGTAGTCAGGCTGTTAAAATGTCAGGCTGTTAGACTGTAGTCAGGCTGTCAGGCTGTAGTCAGGCTGTAGTAAGGCTGTTAAAATGTCAGGCTGTTAGGCTGTAGTCAGGCTGTTAGGCTGTAGTCAGGCTGTAGTCAGGCTGCAGTCAGACTGTAAGACTGTAATCAGACTGTAACACTGTAGTCAATCTGTCAGGCTGTTAGACTGTAGTCAGGCTGTTGTCAGACTGTAATCAGACTGTAAGACTGTAGTCAAGCTGTCAGGCTGTTAGACTGTAGTCAGAAAGTTAGACTGTAGTCCAGCTGTAAGACTGTTGTCAGACTGTAGTCAGACTGTTAGACTGTAGTCAGACTGTAAGACTGTAGTCAGGCTATAGACAGATTGTAGTCAGACTGTAGTCAGGCTGTAGTCAGACTGTTGTCAGACTGTAGTCAGACTGTTAGACTGTAGTCAGACTGTAAGACTGTAGTCAGGCTATAGACAGACTGTAGTCAGACTGTAGTCAGGCTGTAGTCAGACTGTTGTCAGACTGTAGTCAGACTGTTAGACTGTAGTCAGACTGTAAGACTGTAGTCAGGCTATAGACAGACTGTAGTCAGACTGTAGTCAGGCTGTAATCAGACTGTAAGACTGTATTCCAGCTGTAAGACCTTAGTCAGACTGTAGTCAGGCTGTAGTCTGGCTGTTAGACTATAGTCAGGCTGTATCCACATCTAGTGGAATGTTCCAGTGGCTAAATCATCTGTTTCATTTATTTTGGATATGCTCTAGCAAACATGGCAAATGTTTTATACGATTCGGGTGAAATGTGAAAGCACTTAAAACTAATGGTGCCTTACTTATGTACATTTGCTCTGATCTCCCTTCAAGAAGATATGATGATAAACGTCTTAATAGAGCTATCAAGGAGTGCTCACGGCGCTAGTGGACACTCAGTGGGGTGATATATATAAAAGTTTCCGAGCCCATTAATCCTCACTCAAGAATGAGCACATCATTCATTAAACCATCAAATATTTTACCAAGGAACCCATTCAGTTCAATAAGTAATATAAAACACTGAGAGACGCTCTATTAAATGACCAATAGGCAGAAAGACCTGGCACCGGTCCTCTTGAATCTCCGATAGTACAATAGGTTGTTCAGGCGTTCAGTTCCAATTAAACTATCAATAACCCCCCCCACCCCCACGCTCCCCTCCCCTGAGTGGGCAGCGTTTAGCTATACATACGCTCAGCCTATGAAAGCAGAGCCCTATAATGGACTCTGCAGTAGCCCTACACCGCACAGGATGGCATTCCATTAATCACGGCTAGTGAGTTAAATAAACTGAGATGACCCTCAGATTAAAGGCCCTGACTGAGGTTCTGTGTTGGGTCACTGAGGTTCTGTGTTAGGTCTCTGACTGAGATTGTGTTGAATCACTGACTGAGGTTCTGTGTTGGGTCACTGAGGTTCTGTTTTAGGTCTCTGACTGAGATTGTGTTGAATCACTGACTGAGGTTCTGTGCTGGGTCACTGAGTGAGATTCTGTGCTGGGTCACCTTCTGAGGTTCTGTGCTGGGTCACCCTCTGAGGTTCTGTGCTGGGTCACCCTCTGAGGTTCTGTGCTGGGTCACCCTCTGAGGTTCTGTGCTGGGTCACCCTTTGAGGTTCTGTGCTGGGTCACTGACTGAGGTTCTGTGCTGGGTCACTGACTGAGGTTCTGTGCTGGGTCACTGACTGAGGTTCTGTGCTGGGTCACTGACTGAGGTTCTGTGCTGGGTCACCCTCTGAGGTTCTGTGCTGGGTCACTGACTGAGGTTCTGTGCTGGGTAACCCTCTGAGGTTCTGTGCTGGGTCACTGACTGAGGTTCTGTGCTGGGCCGCTGTGTTCATCAGTTAATATTGGACATCAGATTCAAGGGGAGAAACAACACAAGATTGAGATTTGCTGTGTAGATAAAAGGCCAGTAATGTTCATTGTGGAACAGCACTGGATACACACTAAGAGGTTCATTGCTTTGTCTTTGACTCACTGGTCAGTCCCATTTTCTCATTTCAGGTCACCATTTTTGGAAGGGATAGGATGGGCACAAAGAGCACATATTTATTGATTTGCATGAGAATAGCAGGTCATAGTAACCTAATTATCATGCCCTTAGTGTTTGGTGATCTGGTTTTAATGTAATACAATTTTGGAGCTATAACATTGGCTGCAGCATTTGGAAATAGTTTTGTCTTCAAATCTCCAGAATAAGGTATGTGTTTATAGTTAGAGCACAATGAAAACACAGGCAACCTATTAGCCGATGTTATTGTAGGCCTTTTTAAGGCATTAGGATATGCTAATTATGTTTGTGTTGTGTTCGTTCTGTATTTCATGTGACTCACTGTGCTATCTTGCAGTTTGTTGTCGTTACGAAGCGCCCCGTGTAATGGATGTTACAGCGGATTATGTTGTTGGTGAAGTCTGACTCCAGTATCAGATACTTGGGATTAACCTGGAGCTAGGAAGCATAAGACAAAAGCAATCAATCAAACGTTATCTCAGCATCAATGAGTCACTACGTTTACTGTTAATACTGCGTATGGAAAAACTAGGGTTAGAAAAAGACTAAGAATACAATATATGGTATGGATATTTGATGTGGTATGCATCTGATGTTTTATCAAATTTAATTAAATAATCTGGGTCCTTTGCAGACATATTTTTCTTAAACCAAAAAAATCTTTATCCTGGAGCATATAATTAAAAAAAAAACCTTCATGTTTAACTTCAATTCTGGTTCATGCAAAACCGACAACGTTTAAGTCAGTTTCCCCTAAGTGTGACCTTGTGGTGTCCACCAACTTGCATTTTTTCAGAGAGCTTACCTTCAATATGTAGTTTCCTGGCTGTATATCTGTGATATCGATCCACTGGCAGTCTATGTCAGCATTGTATGTATCATAGCAGCCTGGACTCAGGCCCTGCAGGACAGGAGTGGACAACATTGAGTCCCAGCCTCTCGTTTGGGCCTACCACTCAGCATTATGGACGGGCTTCGAGCCATAACGCCAGCAACGCATTTCCGTTATGAAACGGTGTACTGTAGGTTGATCAAAAGTGGAGCCCTGATGTGATGCACTGAAGCAAATACGGTCTAAGAGCATTCGATCAACATAACTATTTTCCCCATCTCCATTCACAGCTATTTTGTAGGGAAAATATACCATTCTTGCGTGACCAATGACCGTAGAAAACAACAAATAACCAGACTACTCTTTCAAATAACCAACAATAATCATCATGCCTTGCTAGGAAGGTCAAAAGGGATTCACTCACTGTAAAAAAAAAATCCCTCAACCGTTAAAGGCTGACAGACCAGCAAACATAGATCACATTACATCCATGAGATAACATAGCCGTAACTCTATACGGATATGGCTACATCAATAGTAATATTCAATAGTAACGTCAACACTTTTTAGACCATTAAACATAGTATACCTACTACTAATTATCTGTGAATGGTGCAACATCAACTAGCTTGTAGCAATGACCTCATCATAACAGTGGAACATTTTTGGATTTCCTTAACGACAACATAGCCCATGCAACATATGGGCACATACATCTCCCCCTATTGCAATAACATCTTTATTAATCAGTACAAACATTGTTAGGTATTCATGGTCGTTATTTTCTTTAATACAAGAATTACAAATAAAGGATATAATGTCAAAACAGACTTTGGCTCAACTGAGAAGCTATATTTCCTCTGTTTGACCTCTTCCACATCAGAGGGTGAGTTTACACACGTTTCATCCAAAGTTTGGTTTTTTTTTTGGTTGTTTTACAGGGCAATTTCTAGAAGTGTATTCAGCTTGTTTCAGCCGGAACTGGAAAAGAGAGGTTAAGGGGAAATCAAAAGCCAGCTGAATAAACTTCTGGAACCCTCTGCTCACATCCGCGCATTCGCCACGAGGAAGGACGTTTGCGCGTGATTCATTACCTGAGTGTGAGACGTGCAGGCGTAGCGTTTCAGGTGGCCAAAGGGTTAGGGTTAGGGTTAGGGTTAGGGTTAGGGTTAGGGTTAGGGTTAGGAAGGACGTTTGCGCGTGATTCATTACCTGAGTGTGAGACGTGCAGGCGTAGCGTTTCAGGTGGCCAAAGTCACACGTGGTGTCTTCCAAACAAAAGCTGGCCTTGTGTCCTTCGGCCACCTTGCGACCGGACGAGACCTCCAGCAGGTCATAGTGGCTGAACTCGTCCATGCTGTGGTAGTGCCTGGTGGAGGAGAAATGACGCAGGGGCAAATTGGGAGTGTCAAAGACTGGTTGGCACAAAAGTGATGGAAAACCCACGCATATTAAACATCTCAAGAACAATATGAGGCCTATGACTACTACTCCTTCTACTACTACCTAATATACAATTCACACAAATGATATTGAACTTTTTACCAAGCTTGTGATATTGTTGTGCCATGCAGTGCAGTAAGCATTTCGCATAATGGAGACTGAAAGGACTGTACACTGTCCATTATGCTAAAGAAAAGTCAAAAGTTGTTAGTTTGTGAACCCACCTGGTTCACCTGTGGCCCTGGGTTGTAATTGATATTGCAGCTTGACGAAGCATATCATTATGTATCAAAGGACAATGGATACTAATGAATGGCAACAATATAGCACTGATGAATCAAGACATTAACACTCTAATGATGTATGAATGATGTTAATTACTTTGTTACAATCTGCAAGATCAGAGGGGTCAATGTGCGGGACAATGCACCGATTCGTGTGTGTGTGTGTGTGCGTGTGTGCGTGCGTGCGTGCGGGTGTGTGTGTGTGCATGCGTGCATGCATGCGGGTGTGTGTGTGTGTGCACTGTGTGTGTGTGGGCTTTCTGGTGTTTACGTAATGTTATTGGTCTGTGACTATTTGCGCAGCTTTAGCAGCTTAGCGAAGCCTGGATGCACCCGGGCCACTGATCATTTCGGATGAACTGAATGAGTCTCAGTGAGAGACTGTCAACTTCAAAATCATTCATATTTCAAACAGCCTCTTGGGACTAATGCCAAGAGTCAAAGTGACCTCGGAGTGGTTTTATGAGCCCACTCCGCACTAGAAGAGCCGTAAACATCAGAACGGACATGTCTGTTCGCAGCAGGGAAGTGTGCTGATTATAATTGTGTAAATATATGATCCCAACAAGGGGGTACTTAAATGCTCCTTTAAATGAAAACTTTATAGTTCAATTCAGCTGTTACGGCATGACTAGAATCAAAAACCAGTGAATACAATGCATACGAATATGTCCATTGGCTTGCAGAATGAGTTCAATATTAAATCAGGTATTAACTCGTAATGACCTAGCTCCTCCTAGCTAGCCAAGGAGGGGACATGAGGACCACCCGTTTAAACCTTGTTTTAACCTTGTTTTAACCTTGTTTTAGCCTTGTTTTAGCCATGGTTTATCCTGGTTTTACCTAGTTCTAACCTTGTTTTTACCTTGATTTAACAATGTTTTATCCTGGTTTTACCTAGTTCTAACCTTGTTTTAACCATGTTTTAACATTGTTTTGACCTTGTTTTGACCTTGTTTTAACCTTGTTTTTACCTTGTTTTAACAATGTTTTACCTAGTTCTAACCTTGTTTTTACCTTGTTTTAACTTTTTTTTTAATTTGTCATTGCTGGGTCCTGGCCAATGCGGGAGGGGCAATACAGAGGTGGATCCAAGACATGCACACTTTTGACACGAGCAATAAGACCCAGTTGTATTCATTCACAACTTTTGATTGATTGCAACTACTGACAATATGAAGCAACCATTCGAAAGAGGTTATAATGCATCAAATTCCACAAGAACCTGGCTGACCTCATCCATGTTTTGAATAAACATGCTAATCACAAAAAAATTACTAATCCATGATTCCAATCCCTCCCACTGACGATCATGTAAATACATTTGATAGATGTGGTTCAGGTGAGGTTAAGCACTGAACATTTTACAGGGTGTGTAAAAACGGTACAATAAATCCTTACATCATAGTCCATGTTTCAACATTACTACTTCAGGAGTCTTTCTTGATATGTCGTCAAAGATTGAGAGACATCTTGGAAGGTAATAGATGCTACTTTCCAAGAATGGACTAAGGGACACATCCCAAACTCATTCCTTCCATGGTAGAGGGAACACATTATGAATAGCTCTCAGGGGTCGTCTTGTGTCTCTCTCTGCATCCTTTGTACAGGGATATGGACAGGTTCGATGCACACACGAGAAATCGTTTGGCGCAATCGGGTACTTTTACTGAGTCGATCTAACAAGTAATTGTGTGTATTTTGCCTCTGTATCAATGTTTGTGCACACAAGGAGAAAGGAGAGAGACAGACAGACAGACAGACTGACAGAGACAGATAGACAGACAGACATGCAGATAGACAGACACAGACAGACGAACAGAGAGCGAGAGCGAGACAGACAGAGAGAGAGAGACAGAGACAGAGACAGAGAGAGAGAGACAGATGCTAAGGGCTCTTGTCCCACCTTGGAATCTTGAATTGAGTTGCACACTATGTCAGTTACAGAGAATGCAGAGATCGGGGGGAAAACATTGACTTTAATAAAAAAATGTCTTAGAAGACACAGAACATTCCAATCCAATACCTAAACCATGAATCATTTTTCCATTTGTGTTGCAACAGTTCCGAGTTATCCCATTACATGTTTGAGCACATGGTCCCATTTCAACTATTTAGCAAAACACTGACGTCCACATTCCACAAGTTATAAGGATGAAAAGAAGTGGTTTTTAAAGCAAATTTTTAAACCAACAGCACAGATAACTACAACGATGATGTTACTACAGAAGTGGGCAGGACACTAGAACCTCTGTTGGAATACATTAACATATTCAAAGCGCTGGAAACTCAAGGGAGATGCAATTCCACTTCCTCGTTCCAACACTCAACGCCAGAATAGGGGCAGCATGTGATTTATTGTGGAAACAAATTCTGTCGACTGTGCAGCTTCTCCGACAGAAGTCGACGTGCCGGTCTGTGGCTTATCGTAAGAATCAGGGCCAGAGTTCCTCTTATCCACCGCCCCCCCTCCCCCCCCCCCCCCCCCCCCCCCAAGAGAACGAACCGCAACCAGAACGCTGCTGTTGTTCTACTAACCCACATCCACCGCGCTACCGTACCAGCTCTGTGACGTGACGCTACAGATCGCCGGAGACAGACAGAGCGAGAGTGGTTACTCTGCACACAGAAGATGTGATTGCCTCAGCCCATTCCCCCCCCCCCCCCTACCCCCTCAGGCATCCCCCCCCCACCCCCCACCCACACCCACTGTGTAAGAACAGAATTGATGTCATCCAACGATCTCCTCATGGCCGTCCACATTCCACTCCGATGAGGAACTGACAAAGAGCTGGCGGACGTTCACCTGACTCAGAGACGCGGGGGGGGGGGGGGGGGGGGGGGGGGGGGGCTCATCAATAGAACGAGGAAAATACCATCTAAACAAGAACATACAATGATTACAAACTTGTACTGTTGTTGTTTCTCCCTGCTCCGATTTTCACAGAGAAACACTTCTGGTGCTAGACAATGGCATGAGACTAGTCACGATGGCAGTGTGAAAGTGGATGATGTAACCGCTGCACTGCTTCATGGACAGCCTGTTTTGTTATTTAGACTATTGAGTTATTTAGCTTTAAGTGTATGTCAGGACGACAGAAATCCACAATTTCCAGAAGCCTGGTTTTTCAATTCGGCTGTTTCATGAATTTTTAAGAGCTATAATACCTTCGCATGGTGTCAACACGAGTTCACTCAAGCAATAAGCCAGATGAGGCATCGCTCTGCCGAGGTATTTCTAATGGCTACCGCCTGTTTTGGGGCACAGCGAAAAACCTCTCTGGGCTCATTATTTTAATATTTATTTTTTTCCTAAGCATCCCTGAGATGTAATAGAAGCCTCCAAATGTTTCCTGCAAATCTCTTCTTTTTCTCTCACTAAATATATCGCTAACATGGGGGTATGCACTGGAACAACAGGCACAAGTAAAGTGTCTCCGACTCGAGATGCTGCATGTCAAGTGGTTGTTTGTGAATCGATGGAAGTCAATGCAGATAACATACGTCATTTAAATCAATTAGGTGAATCTATCGTTTTCTATGTACGCTGTGGAAGCAATTGAACAGCAGCCAAATGGACCAGACAGCACTGCATTGTGCATTCAAGAAAATGATTCTAAACCAGCGATTCCCAGCTAGGAGAACGGGTACCCTAGGCAGGTACATAGCCAGCAGGTTCCAGGGGGAACTCCTATAACTCCTAAATCCCTAGGCCACCACAATGTAAATACTGATAGCGATTGAAAATAATCAGATAAGTCATAACCCTCATTTGCAGTTATTTGAGTTCCTTCAAAAGATTCGATGTAAAGATGTGGTGCTCATCGTGGTTTTGTGTCTTAGGGGGGCGGAGTTCTAGCTGCGTAGTCCATACTCACTGATGGCAGCTGTGCCACTCCCAGGTATGACGAGGCCTGTTGGGCATGAAGTCGGCCGTGCCCTGGTTCTTAACCCTCTGCGGGAAGCGCAGGAGGACCCTCACGTCGTAGTCCGTGGTCTCAGACGTGTAGGCAGTGCTGGGGGACAGAGAGCGCACACACACCAGGACATGTGGAAGTGGTACAGAGAACAGCATCAAACAGACACTTAGGACCACAAAGGACGTGTGTGTGTGTGTGTGTGTGTGTGTGTGTGTGTATGATATATATATATATATATATATATATATATATATATAAATATTCCCATGTCTCTCTGTCACAAGCCTAAGGCGAAAGAGGAGAAAGCAAAAGAAAAAGAAAAAAGTAGAGTTGAATCGGAAAAGGCTTGGAGGCAGGAAGATATATCAAATAAATAATTCATAATTCATATTACAGATATCACTCCATATACACATTTGTTGTCCTCGCTGGAAGGAACACAAAGAGGGATACAGTACAGAAGCCTGTTGCAAAATGCAGCTTTAAGGAGCAAGGGGGGGGGGGGGGGCGGGGGGGGGTGGTGAGGTCTGCGACACCGTTGAAGATCTGCACCATTCATCTCCTGGCTGCTGTTGACTCTGGAATGTATGGCAAATTATAACAGGCCATCTGTCTGTGATTGCTGCAAGCTCGGACAGGATATGAAAAGGGCTTTGAGGGATGGCTGTGTTTGTGATGCGAAGAGGGCAAACAGACAGCAGCACATTTCCATCAGTTCAGTGCATTGTTTACAGTGCACAGTCAGTCAGAGAGATCATATCGTGGGCCCCCCGGAGGGAAAGTCGTCCCCATCACAGAGAGATGGAGACAGCTCTGACCCCTCCCTCCCTCCCCCTATCCCTCCCCCCCCCACCCCAAGGTGACCAAGTTCCAAGTCTCACTCTATTTGTGGCTTGTCTTACTAAACCTTTTTACCAATATACTGCTTAAACAGAGTCTGCAGTCTGCACACAAATTGTGGAAAGGTTGTCATTTGGTTTAATACAAAAAAAATCACACACAATTATGGTGTTTACTACCAAAACAAACGGTGATTATCTATGACTGTGGTAAGGACAACCAGTACCAAAGACGACAAAAGACAGCTGAAGTACATTCTCAGATCATGCTTTACCTTGACAGACATTTCTCCTCAGCAGCGCAGCGCAGGGAGTACATATGGGCTCTCTGGATGTACGTGGACGCCTGGACATAGTTCGGATCAGGAACCAGATCAGGCAATCCTAAAGCATAAACACATGATGAATTAACGTTGTTTTTCTTAACACCAATGCAACCTGTGCCGTCAATTAAGAGAATATGAATTATTGGACACAGAAATCAGAAAACATAAAATGTTGTTATGAATAAAAACAAAAACACTTAACACTCAAGACAACTTTAACTTTACAAGTGCATTGTTCTATGCAGTATTGGATGCTAATTAGCGGTGATCATTTGAATTCCCGATTGCGTCCCCATATCTAAGAGCAACAGAAAGTAATGAAAATAAAGTTTTACTCACAAATAAAATGTCGAAAAATTTACTTTGAATTAACATTTTATGTTTAAACATTCCCCACCCAGTCCCCAGGCTCTCTCCCTCTCTCGCTCTCCCTCACACTCTCTCTCTCTCTCTCCCTCTCTCTCCTCACACTCTCTCTCCCTCTCTCGCCTCACACTATCTCTACCTCTCTCTCTCTCTCTCTACCTTACACTATCTCTCTCCCCCCCTCTCTCCCCCACACTCTCTCTCACACTCTCTCTCCCTCACACTCTCTATCACACTCTCTCTCCCTTACACTCTCCCTCACACTACCTCCCTCACGCTCTCTCCCTCTCTCTCTCCCTCACAGTCTCTCTCTCTCCCCCTCATGTCTTACAATAAACAACAGCAAAGCACTATTTGTCATCAATGATTCACGACGGTGAGGATGCAGCGCAGTGACACAGGGCCCTCACTTCAGCGCCAGGAGCCTGGTGGCCAGGTGCCCCTGGTTCCTATCCCTCAGCACTGTGCCTCACGGTCTTTTAATGAGACAGACTCGTCTCTGGGGCCACTTTGAACCGGGTGAGAAGTGAACCTACCTGATCCACATGTTTTACAAAAGGTTGGCTAGCTTCAACTCTGGACCACTTAAACACTCCTACATTGACACACATTTCAATCTATTGTGGATTTTCTTTTTTTAAAACAGGCTTTGCCTCTCTAATGAATGCTGTGTAGGGAAAGAGGAGTTTTAACGTGTGTCACCGCAGGTTACTATTTGGCATAAGATATGTTGGTTGACTGGTGATATCCGGTGGGTATGAAGCTAAACTGAGAATTCTTTGCGAGATGTCTTTTAGTGAGTAACGTTTCAGTGTGGGAAAGGAAGCAGACAGAGACAGAATAGGAGCCAGGCTTGGAAACAAAGACGGAAGGAGGTAAAAAAAGATGAAATAATGACATTGTACAAGATGGATGGAATATATACAGAGGAGAGTGCATGGGGGAGAGAGAGATGGAGGGGGGAGAGCAAGGAGCGAGAGGGAGGGGGGAGAGCGAGGTGGAGGGGGGGAAAGCAAGGAGAGAGAGGGAGGGGGGAGAGAGACAGCGAGAGAGAGATGGAGAGAAAGAGGAAGAGAGAGAGAAAGAGAGAAAGAGAGAAAGAGAGCGCGAAGGAGAGCGTGAGAGAGAGAGAGACTGGGGGGGGGGGGGTTTGTTAATGACACAAAAGCAACATATTCAGGGGTAAAACAACAATGATCTCATACCCCTGCTGTTTTTCGAGCGGGCCGGTGACCAAGTCTGTCAGAGGAGGCAGGAGAATGAATAAAGGAAAAGCAGGCCTGGTTGTCAAAGTCAATGTCTGTCCCATTTCCAGTGAAGGGCATAGCAGCCAAAGGGCTCTGGGATAGCTTATCATCCCTGCCTGTTTGGCCCACAGGGGCCAGACGTGCCATCATGTGAACGTGTTCAACCAACAGAGTCACACCATCTGACCTCACCACCTGAACACATAGACAAAAGTGTATAAAAAAAAGTAAATGCAACCAAGAGAAGGGATGTGTGGTAACGAAGGGATGTACCGCAGGAAGTAGGCTAATGCTACGTTAATTGTTTTGCTTTTGTGCATGTACATAAAACTAAGAGGATTTTGTTATGAGCTGCTATTGGTCAATCTGACGGTTTCCTCCGTTTGGAGTTAAACACCCAGGTGAGTGGCACTGCTGCAGGTTCAAATGAAAGGCTTTGCTTTGCTTGCCACTGTGTACATGTCCTATTTGTCTGTTCACTTGCAAGCCAAACGCACAGCTTCCAGGAGCAACCCTTGTAAACACTGCAAGGTCAGTGGGAAACGCAGTGATTTCCAAGCAGGGTTCACAACACAAACCTCCTCTCTCTTCTCTCCACCCCGGCTAAGCTTTTCTCCTTTTGCTTTAATCTTTGGAAAGTGCAAAACGGGGGTCTCTTTCAGAAGACTTAAGTGTGGCAGGGAGCCAAGGCCATTGAGCCCTGGAGAGCATGTGACAAAGCCACATATTACACTCCAAGTGGGCCACGAGCGGGGAAATAAATATTCTTGGAACGTTTTCCTAGTTTCCTCTAAAGAATAATGCAGGACATGCTGAATTAGAATTCTTTTTTTTTTCATTTTGCTTTCACTCCTATATGTTCTTAAGGCTCTAAGGAAACACAAATGTATACGAGACGTAGAGGACGGAAAAACCCATGGGTTAGTCTAAGTTGGTGAAATTTAAACGGGATAGTCCCTCCTACATCTTGATAACGTGTCCTGAGGTCTTTATGTTGTTCCGTGGTTAATGGAAGGACATTTGAGTTCCTCCATTTCTGTTTGCTTGTTAGCCTTATAGAAGACAGGAAGTGCAGTGTGCAGCTGCTGACCTGGAGCCACCTAAAACCCATTCATCCAAAGCTGTAATTAGCGTATTTTTCTATGACTGTGACTACTTGGCAAGTCTGCCTGCATATTGAGCAATGTCCTTGCTGCAGCATTTGCCATTCCAAACTCAATCTACATATTTCCCTTGCTTCCCAAGGATTATAGTTAACATCATTTTTCTGGATGCGAGCAGAGAACATAAACTTTGTCCACAAGAAGCTAAGCCGAGCAGAGACATTGACCAGCGTATTAACAATGCCAGGTCGGTTAAGGAGTGGTGGAAGGTGGCCAGACCTGGCCTTCATGTGTCCGTTCCGGGCCGTGCCATTCAGGCTTTGGCCAGGCTTCTATTTTATGGAGGTTTCCTCTTTAATACATATTGCATTTTTGTTAGTAAATGCTCAACTGTTACTAAACTCCTTTAGTAAATGAAAAAAAAATCCCTTTTTTCTTTGTATCTGAGGATCAAGCCAGTTCAAGATGACTCATTATTTAGCGATTATCGCGTAACTAAATCAACCACAACCTGTGTAAATCGAACCTCATGTCTGGTAAAGGCTTTTCGTTTACCAACTGCTTTGTAGGAACGCTCAGGCAGACAAACAAGCACATGCCGCATGTGCAAATATTCCAAAGCCTCCAGTGGTTTACTGTGGATACACTAATGTTCTGTGAGAGCAGGAAGGAATCCGTGCACATGTTGAGTTTCTCTCCAACAGAAATGGTTCCCAGCTATGGCGAGGCTAATGACGGTGCACTGGAGAGGCTGCTCTGTGTCCAGGCTGATAAGTACACTACAAGCATCTAAATCCGCTGTTCTAGTAGTCTCCGAATAGTCTATGGCCCTGCCCCTTACACAAGACAGCCCCCACTGTGGAAGCATAGAAAGCTCTCTAGAGGCAACGGTTAAATCATTCCTATCGTGCGTGATTATGACTCAACGTTTTCCAGCTCTAATTTATTTGATTAAGATCTTACTGCATCCAGTCCTCTTCAAAACAACAAAGCAACAAGTGATCAAAACAAGAATGAGTGTTTGCTGTTGGTGCCAGAAGAAAATTATTTACTATTTTGTGCCAATAAACACTATCAAGACCAGAGTACTCCAGCCACCTACAATCCCATACTCTGTTCACTCTGAGAGCACTTTCTAAATATATACGTTTGTACTTTTTTTTTTTTTTACTCGTAATTCTTGAGGGAGAGGCAATGGACCCTATGTGTGACCGGGACTTTCCACTCTCTCCACCCGCCCCCCACCCCACCCCACCCACCCGATTCCCTCCCTATGTAGCAGGACAGAATCCCCCATTCTTGTTTTCCCCTCTCCTGTCCTGAGAGCTGCACCAACCCTCAACTCCCAGATATGAGGTCACTCTTGTTACTGAGTTCCACACTGAGGCCTTGAACAGCAGCCCAGGGGCTGTGTTCCTGTTCAGAATGCGACAGCCCATGTGAGAGCACAGAGGGCCCTATGTGTGCGCTCATTGCCTTGGAACAGCCTTGGTCACACCTGGTTTCAATAACTGCAGCACGTACAACATGAACACTGAGAACCGTGCTTTTTGTTTGTAAATTGAATAAAGGAATGTCCAAAGAACTGGCTGTTAGGCAACATAAGGGGGTTGATGGATTATGAAATGAGTACAACAAATGATTAAAACAGAGAATATATCAAGAGAGAATAGAAATGTGCGTGTCTACTGGAAATATACCTTTCTCTGACTTTTCCTATCTTGAATTCATTTACCTTTTTGTTCCGAAACACAATGGTTAATTTCATCCTTGATATTAAATGGATGAACACCGGATCGTGGCCCGCAACTGCAGCTCACATGCACAACTTGTATTCCTATTTGACCTTCTCATCCACTACTGTTGCCCATCCGCGGCATATTCCATGCAATCTAAATCATGCTTATGTATAATGCAGGATGCAAATATAGGTCAGCACTTTTTGTGCGAAAACACAGAGCCGAAGAGCGAGCATACCTCTCTGTTCCTGCCGGTAAACACTCCCCGCGGTGTGACCCGGGTTCTCGATCGCTGAGTTTGGAGAGATTCTCCCTGGGGGAACCGGCTGAACGAACGGAGGCTGGGGTCTCCCGAACGGGGGGAACTGCTCGTACTGAGGGCTTCTGACCGGGGACTGGGCTGCCACTCCCGTCCTGTCTACCCCCACCGGGACAGGTGCTTCAGGCACTGCCGCGGCCGACTCCTCGTTGTAGAGACTGTGTGTGTACCTGCGGTCCAGGCCGTCTGTAAACGGCGGCTGCGGGGGTTGGGGAGGCGCTGCCCGGACCGCGGGGTTGGGCGCGTAGCCATAAGGCTGGTAGAAGCGGTAACCGTCTTCGGTGTAGTCGGTGGGGGGGCCTGGGACCACTGGGCCCCCCACTCCCCCCAACTGGGCCCCCCACTCCCCCCAAACCACCCCCAAATGTCCCAGTGTATCCCCCTCCTGCTCCCCCGTACGCCCCGCCGCCGTAGCCCCCGCCTGGGACCATGGGCTGAAAGGGGGGCTCGTAGCTTCTCACGGGCCCGTCCATCAGACTGGGGTCATAGGGCACAGCTGGGTACGGGGGCCTGCTGAGGGAAGGGGTACTGTTGAAACGGCGGCCCGTTATAGGAGGACGAAGAGAATGATGAAGAAGATGACGAGGAGCCCGTCGACGGCTGTCTGAAGCGAGTGTTTGAAGAGGACTGGAAACGAGTGCCGCCTGCGCCCCCCGGGGTCTGCCTCCAGTTATCGGGCACTTGCCCGAAGCCAAATGGATGCCGCGCCTGTCCTCGAATGGTCTCTGAGCTGCCTCTGGACGGAGCCTGTCTGCGTACGTTCCCCCCCTGAGGGCGGCGGGCCACGCGTGGGCGAGAGTCTGCCAAGACCACCCTGGGTCCCGTGTCCTGTCCCTGCGACCCAGCCGGGACGTACTCAGCCCCGCTGTTCAGGAGACTGAAGCGTCGTCCGTTGTTCTCCCACTGGATGACCTGCCTCCAGGGGGTGGCCGAGCCGTCCTGGCCCTGGCGCTGCTCCTGGCCTGGGCTCTGGTTCTGAGTCTGCCCCTGGGTCTCCGTGGCTTCCTGAGCTTGTGCCCTTGTGCAGATCAGCAGGAAACAGACCGAACACGCTGCGGCGATTGGAAGCATACTGACTCCCGAAGACACTGTACTGTTTACAGCAGGGGAAAAATAACCCCCCCCAAAATAAACCTGTCCACCGTCCTCTTCTGCTGCAGCTCAAAGTTGAACCACCTGTGGATCTGTCAACAGAACATGCGTGTCTTCTTGCGGTGAGAGTGGCTCTGGGGTGAGCGCTGAAGCGGCAGAGGAGTGTAAGTGTGAGCCAGTGGTCAAGTCCATCCGCTTGGTTCTTCACTGCCAGCTAGAGAGAGAGAGGAGGGTACGTGTGCATTCGGCAGCAGTCATACCCAGAAAGAGCTGGGAGAGCGAGAGAGTGGGTTTCAGGGGCCCCACTAGCGGCGTTAGCGTCTGTTAGCGCAGTGAGAACATGCGCTGCGGTCTGCCTAGCTGCCCTGTCAGTAGACTGTGCATTGCTCCCTGCCTGTTGGAAAGAAGTGGCTGTTTGCTACGAGACTGCAGGTTTCTATTGAACTGCTTACAATGGGCTGTGAAAAAATAGGCCCTCAAACTTTTTTTTCTTTTCTTTTTAGAAGTCCCACATGGCCCTAGTGCTAGCACTGTTTCCTGGCCTGTGGCGGTTTCCAGAGTCAACATTAGCATCTGCCAAAGCACTCACTTTAAATCACTTCCCGCTTTCTACTGGTGGAGTTCATGTCATCCTTGTCCTACAGGTGTCCTCAAAAGCAAACATTTGGGTTGCTTATATTGACATGCTTACATAATACAGTACATACTGACGGGACTAGCCTTATAGCTAGATTTCCTTGTCGAATCTTCTCTAGGAAAGTGTGAAACTCTCACAGTCTAGTCACAGACTATACCACAGAGAAAGGCCCCTTCACATCAAGTTATCTTTAACTTGCAAACTAGCAAAATAAAGAAAAGGACCTAACGATGTGATGCAACGCTGTGACACTTAGTGGGTTACTGTAAATGTGCTCAGTACACCACTCCAAGCCAAGCTGAGGTCATTCCTTGATTATTGATATTATTTTAACTACCTCCCACACACACGCACACACACACGCGCACACACACACACACACACACACACACACACACACACACACACACACACACACACACACACACACACAGTACTCCCTTTCTCCACCCCTAATTTCCCTGGTGACCTGTTGAACATGAACACAAAAAAAGCATTGTGTGACGCAACCCGACAAGATGGAGTGTTCCTCATGAGTACTGTCAAAGACGTGCATTCTGAGACCTTTGCGTAAAGTACTTGGTAAACACATTCCAACCTTAGGCTTCAAAGCGTTTGCCGAGACAATGTGGATCTCAACCATATCAGATTTCTCTGTTATCTAAGTCAGCAGGTTTTGTTTTAGTTTTTTTTACCCCGGTATTTGCCTTGGCATCGCATGGTTTGGTCAATGGCCAGAAATGGGCCACAGACCAAGCAAAGGACAGCATTCTTTAGACAGAACTGATAGTTAAATACAGTCTCCTTCTCTTTGAAACAAGAGCCAGAATCATACACGTACACTATTTTCTTAGCACATTGTTCTGTGAAAAACGATAAATGGCCTGCTAAGCGTGTGATTTATGATGGTGTGGTTGATGAGGATATATGTGAGAGAACGTGGTTCGTGGTTGATAAGGGACTGGGGGAGATTTTGGTACATCATTCATCTTCTTATTTGATCATTCCTCCATGTTCCCCTTGACTGCCATTCAAAATGCTCTTCTAATACTGAAGAAATAAGAAGTATCTTACTGTATGTGAAGGACGTGTATGTAAACATATAAAAAGGTTTCATTGCAAATTTATGACAGAGAAACATTTCTGGCAGCTCCGTTGAAACATTTCTTCCATCCAAAATATTTCAGCAGACAAACATGCTTTTCTTTTCTATAATTGACCAGTTTTTGACCTAGTTTTTATCCTCTTAATTATAAAATTTCCAACTGAGCCAAAATACTTTGAAACATCCCAACTCCTCCAAATTCCAAGAATGCAAGCTGAGCACAGTTTCATTCTGAATATATATTTTTTATTTACACTGCATATATTTTCAGATTCGGTGGACCAGTACGTTGTATGAGTGAATGAATTATATATGAAAACGTGAGCCAGGAGTGATAGGTAAACAGTGATGGAAAGGCCAGTACTAGCAACTATCAAGTGTTGCCAGACAGTAGCAATTACCCTTAAATTTGTTCTGGTTCAAAAACAATGGGGACGCTGCTGCTGTTGACACAAGCCCACTTTTGTTCTGTAATTGAATCTTATTTCTGATCTTGAATAGATACGACTGATAATGAAACAGTGAACATGTGAAATAGGCGTGTGAAATAATATATTTCTACTATTGTACTAGCGAAATGATCCCAGACCCCGGAAAATCTTTCATTATTATATAATTACATATTTCACTTCTATGTTTTTTTAATCCATATGCATTCAGTATTATTCATATCAGCAGCCAGTATAATACGAATTCAACATTAATATTTTCTTTTTCTTTTAAGATGAGACAGATTCCCTCTCAAGCGTCATGCTGGTGGTTCACTTTATATAGTTGGTCAAAGTGGGAAAAAAATAATTGGGCAACATTACTTTGATAAGAACAGTGCCAAAATCATTTTTGTTCTGATTTCTCTACAGTAGATCCTGACTCGTTCTTCTTGTCTCTACAGTAGATCCTGACTCGTTCTTCTTGTCTCTACAGTAGATCCTGACTCGTTCTTCTTGTCTCTACAGTAGATCCTGACTCGTTCTTGTTGTCTCTACAGTAGATCCTGACTCGTTCTTCTTGTCTCTACAGTAGATCCTGACTCGTTCTTCCTCCCGAAGTCATTAGTGCTTTTTATATTTAATGCAAGATCCAGGTTTCCTATTTTCCATTGCAGATGTTGATCCCAGGCGGATTTTCGCTGTAGACAAGATATTTATTTATTTATTCATAATTTTTTGGATGTCAACAGTGAACCCAGGAGAGAGAATTGCATCGGAAAGCCCTGAGATCCTGTCTTTGAAACATTCCTGTGAGATTACTCTGAGTACTCTGGGCTAAGGTTTCCTTGGCTTTTGGTGTGCCAGGGCTGTTTGTGTGTGTGTGTGTGTGTGTGTGTGTGTGTGTGTGTGTGTGTGTGTGTGTGTGTGTGTGCATGTGCGAGTGTATGTGTATGTGTATGTGTATGTGTGTGTGTGTGTGTGTGTGTGTGTGTGTGTGTGTGTGTGTGTGTGTGTGAGTGCTAGTGTGTGTGTGCGAGTGCGAGTGTGTGTGTGTGCGAGTGTGTGCGAGTGTGCATGTGTTTGTGTGTGTGTCACATAGTGGTTGAAAACACCATGTAATCTGAAGTGCAGTGAAAGAGAGCATTGAGCTGAGCGTCGGGGGGGAGGGGGGGAGGGAGGGGGAGCCTCCTGGGGAGACGACACCCTGTTGTGAGGAACTCTGGGTGACTCAGAAAATGGAAGTAAACGTAGGACTCCCTCCCCCTCCCCCCTCGAAGCGACCTATGGTTCCGTCAGGACACGCATCACATGATCAACTATTGATCACATGATCAACTATTGATCAGATGATCAACTATTGATCAGACAGATCTGTACTCTACACTGTATCACTCAGAATCATCTGGTCTTTCTTACATTGGATGATATTACTACTATATGGTCACACTAATATCATAGCAATATTGCCCATAAATCAACAGTGTTTTAGTGCAAAGCCTGTATATGGTGTACTTCATTGCATATACATGGGGTTGGGTTGTATCAATAATTTAGATTGATGTCATATAAGCTTATGACGGCAGATGATTACAGCGACAAACATTAACCTATCCGGTATAGATTTACGAAACAATTTCCCATCACATAATAGAACAATGGAGCAGCAGTGCCATCAAAAAGTTAACAATTACAAACAAATCCCCTTTAAATCACGCTGCTCGTTTCAAATCATGTTCCCACTCAACCAACTAAACCACAGCTGCTTTCTGTTTGACTGAACGCACCTGATTTTAATTCATTATTATTTTGTAGTATTCAGGCAGAGACACAGGGCACCTGTTATGGGTCCTTTGCCAAGTTCTAAGAGACCAGCACAATGCTTGCAAACTTAAAATGATTGGCACAGAGTCATCAACATTAGCCATTTATTTATGGGGATTAGCAAACGAATGAATTTAAATAACTTTAATTGAGTTTAGGAAGCATGAACTATTATTAAATTCCTACTTGTATTGAAGGTGGACTAGGATGGAATAGGGTTTATTGACATAGTGACAATGATTGCAATGTTTTGATTTAGGTGACCTTCATTGTCCTGAAAGGCGGCAAACAAATAAAATGCATTATTCTTATAATAATGTGAGTACATTTAAAAGATGGGAGAAAATGTAACTTAGATTCCCTCTCAATTTGTTTTTGACTATTCTTTTTAAAAAGAGTTTACTTTCTGCCTTATCCCTCTGCATATAAATTATAAATCCAGTTTAAATTAATACGCTTACTAGCAAAGAACTTTAGCAACTACTATGATTGTGAAGAATATGAAATGGCTCGAAATGGCTCTGAAACATAGAGCAAAATGTCTCATTTGAACGAAGCCGGTCAGCGTCTCCTTACCACCTTCAGTGGTCTGATAAAACTTTACTTTACAAGAGACCCAGCAATGACTTGGCGATTTCACGAGAAGATTTGTAGGCAGGGCCCTCTTGAGCCACTGGGGGCCTCTAAACCTCTAATTGAATTTGATTTCACCTATCAAGATGCCTGCGTCAAGATTCACTTCATTGTCTCCAAGGATAGATGGAACTTTTCTGGGCACAGTACTGCTACAAAATGGTTGGGACTTTACCCGTTTTGGTAAACTCTGTGTATTACCTTTGTATCAGGGACACATTTTAGGGGCTTGTGATTTGAGGGTTTAAATTCCAGGTTGGCGAGGATTGGTTCTATTTGTATTTTGAGTCCCATAGGTCAAACAGTTGCCCCTGATATGGTTGTAGGTTGTTTTGAATAGAACATCTAGAGAAATTGCGACAAAACCATTTGGTTTTCAATAAATACAGGATCATTAGAAGAGACAATGTTTGTTGGTTGGCTCTTAACATAATCATCAACCCTTTTGGTATAGAGACGTTAGAATCTGAGATACACCAGTCATTTCTTAAAGCGTCAGCACATGAATCACAAGTGGCCCAGATAAGTTATGTACCCTAAGTACTTTTGTTAAGTACTATTTCAGATAATGATGCAAAGTCTGCAACGTTTCACAATGGGACCAATTATACAATAGCTCAAAATTATCTTTTGGGTGGTAAAGCTTGGTCCCTGGATGCCAATGGCCTAATTAGATAGGAATCACGTTGCATTGTGGTTTCACAAATAACCGACAAATTTGTACATACACACACACAGGAAAAACCAGAGCAACCAAACACAATGTAACAGTATCTAATACTTCGGGTATTTGGGGGCCCATGACATTTGTAATATATCATCTTTACGAAAGTCTATATTTGTCTTACACTAGACAACATAAAACACTGCCGGTTTCACCCCTTGTTCTTTGTGAAATAACACGGGCGGGGGGGGGGGGGGGTGGGGGGGGGTGAGAGATGGGCAGTGAGTGAGTGTGCGTGTGTGAGGGGTAGTGAGTGCATCCATCTACTTATGTGATCTGGCTGTCTGGCTGAACTTTCCTGACCCTTGACCCCTCTCCTCAGATGCAAACTGCGCAGCGAGGGCTAATTTGAGCTTGGATCCCTTAAGAAGGTGGCCTTTTGTGCACACGCCTCGCCCTGGAGGCAAGGACGGGGCGTCGACACGCGGTCTAAATCTGAGATTATAATGCAAACAGCCCCGCGGGCCGCTCTAATGACTAAGGTGAGTCCAACACGCCGCTCCGCAGCCCGCCATCGGAATACCAATGAGGGCTCAGAGGGACACGCTCATGGAAGTGACTGGCATAGCAGGAAGGAGAGGGGGGAGGGAGGAAAACAAAGTTAAGATCGTCACGCAGACGGGAGGGAGGGAGGGGAGGGAGGGAGGGAGGGAGGGAGGGAGGGAGGGAGGGAGGGAGGGAGGGAGGGCGTTGGAATTCCATTGTCATGTGTTTCCCAAAGCGAGCGAAGCCTGTACATTTGATGAAGCGGCCTATTCAATTAGCTCCAGACTTCCACAGCTGGTCCCCGGAGATCCATCTCCACAGATGTGCCATGTGCCGTTGTTCACGAAACCCAAAAGAACCTCACCCCCCCCCCACACACACACCTTTTTCCATCCTGCCCCCTCCCCCCTAGCCCCCAGTATCTCTCCCTCCCCTGTCTTTCTATCTCTCTCCCCTCTCTATATCGTTCTCTCCCCTTCTCTATCTGTCTCTTCCCCACTCTCTATCTCTCACTCCCCCCCCTCGTCCCCCCTCACCCTCCCTCTCTCTCCCCATCTCTCTCACTCCTCCCCTTGCTTTCCCTGCTCTCTGTCTCCCCCCCTTGTTTCCCCCCTCTCTCTCCCCCCTCTTGCTCCCCCCTCTCTCTCTCCCTCCCCCCCCTCGCTCCCCCATCTCTCTCTCTCCCTCCCCCCTCTCCGTTACACTCCCTGGACTGCACAACAAGGTCCCAGTAATGGTATGCCGGCTGGCGGAGGTGAGATAGAGAGTGCAGACAGAGACAACAGGCTGAATCTGGAATCATATCACACCTCTGGTTGATATTGTTCAAGGAGAAAGAGTCACCATCCGCCTCCCCTCTCCCCTCTCCCCTCTCCCCCCTCCCCCCTCCCCCGCCGGCACACGCCAGCGATCCAAACACACAGATGGGAGGAACCCACAAATACAACACGAGCACCGTCGGTGTGACAACACAGTATCTTTTAGAGGGCGAGGGAATGTCCAAGTGCACCTCAGATGAAATGTGTTGGAAGGATCTTTCACGGCGAAGGGAGTTGACATTATTTTCGCAATGTCAAAAATGTAATACAAATAAAAGTGGTGGCTTGGAATAATACCCTGGAGCCTTCCAGGATAACCTCAGAGGAAAGGGTTTGTGGTTCCTCATCCGAGACGTAGACATGTAGAAGGAGTGTTCAATAGCTTCAGTGTCTCACATGCTTGTGCTCTGCTTTGTAGCTCTGTGTAAGTGAATTCAGAGAGCAATGGGTGTTGCGATGCCATTATTAAGATGCATGGTAAATTAAGCACCTGTGTTTGGGTGAGGGGGAATGAAAAATCAGGGGAGAACTGCAGAGAAGCTCCACGGGAACGTAGATTATAGTATCTCTCCAAGGTTCATAAAGTAGACGAGATGTCATAATTACACGGTCAGACAGGGGGAACATGAAAAAGGGATTTTTGGGGCACTGAAAAACGCAATACATTGTGTTCTTTTCTCACAAATACAATACCTGAGCTTTTTGATATTTATAACATAAAGGCAGCAACTTGTATATGTTGCTCTCTTTTCTCTCTTCTCTGTGTGTCGTACTCTGCCACTCCAAGTGATTGATCTGATAAGGCTAGCAGGATTACATTATGCAGTGCTTGCTGATAAGTGAATGGTGCACAAGCTATTTTCTTTGTACTTATCTCATTCAGTCTGTGTTTCCTAAAGGGGAACTGGACTCCCTATCTCGATGTCATTATTTATTTTGCTCCAAACCCCTTCGTTGTGATTATATTTTATGAGTCAAGATAGTTCCCAGCGGCGGGCAGACAAAACAGTAAATCTCACCGTTTTCGGCTTAAGGTATTCGTACGTCTGAAGAATTTCAAAAATTAAAAAGCAAGCTATACATGGAAAGGGATTTTCGTTGACTCCCGCCCAAGTCGATGTTTTCCACATCTTATTTATTCTAACGCTGTGTTGAATGTGGAGCTCCGTCTTGAAATTCTCACTTTAAACTCAGTCTTGGTTCAAGTCAGAGGTCAGCACAGCTGGTGGAGGAATTTCAACTTCATCTCACCCTTTTCACCCCTGCGACGAGACTCAACCAAAACCCAGCAGCACTCTTACCTCGTGGTAGAGATTAGATACTTTAGAGAGGGTTTGCTTGATGCATCTGTTTGATTCTAGTAAAAACTAAAAACCCCCACTTCATATTTACACTAAGGCACATTTCTACTGGGCTAGTTGAGCCAGAGCATGCTAGTGTCATCTATGGATCATCATAATGGCAGCGATTGGAGCGCAGCTACTACCACTACTATGCTTAGGGGGAAGCAGACACACATTTTAGAAGAAGGGAAAAGTGGCAGTGGGGAGTTTCTTCTAATTTGGGAACGTGTTAAATATTTTGAAAACACATTCTCTCTCAGGAATGACCAAGTCATTCACATTATGTGTGGGTGTGTGTGCGTGTTTCACGGGGTCAATTCCTGGGAGGAAGATATTAAATGAGAGAGAATGGTAGCGGGCATGGGATATTTACTCAGGGCTCTTTGATTTTGTTTTTTCTGGCGTGGTGGATTAGCATGGGCAGGTCAAAACATTTCCCCATGTATTTCTCGACGGTGAAGTGTCAACAGATATATGTTGGTTGTCATGCACTGACGCAAATGAGGAGAAGTACATCCTCCCTCTTAATTTTTTTTCAGAGAAAGGATTCACATAAGGATTGTTTTAAACTTCAAGGGAGCTACAAGAGTGCATGGCCTTTCCAAAAATCTTTACAAAAATGTTGAATAATGTCTGTAAGCTGTCTTGTACATTTCTTAGCTGCAGACTAGTTTCCATTGTTTATATGGCTTTGTAGTTAACTTGGTTCAAAGTTGGCGAATCCAAATGTAATTAGGACATGATTTTCTTGGCAGGCACAGGATAATTCCCAAGTCTCAACATTTATTTTCATGGTATTTCTAGCAATGCCTGTTGGTGAAGTCTATTAGTTGTCTGCATACTTTGAGGCTAACAAAATTAATTTATAATATATTATGTGGCAACCAAACTCTCACTTTGATGAGGCCAATTAATACCTTTGAGAACATCTCCATCCAAGAGTCACACAACATATCCTACGACCACAATGTCATCTGAATCATCTGTCTTCTCTTTTTGTGTGAGAAAATATGGCTCTGTATCCATCCGATCTAACGACAACAACAACAACAACAACAACAACAACAACAACGACACACAATGCGCTGAACTCCATATTGGCGCTTCAGAGCAGTGATGCAAGGCGAAGGTTCATTTTTGTTTTGGACCTTTGTTTTTTTGGGGGGGACGACATTGCTTTGTATTGGAAAAAATAGGACTGCTCTCTCGCAGACACATTGGCACTTTCCATGCACGTTTTCCAAACGTTTATCAAGCTGTTATCTCTGTCTTCAGAGGAAGAAAAAAAATATGTGTCCAGGGAGATTTATGCGGTTGCCAGATAGGTTGGCCTTTGTCAACATAGAAAATAAGCTACAAATACAACAGACTGGATAAGGGCATTACTATATCCAATTTTGGTAACTAACGCCATGTTGCGATATGATAGCCCAGTGTCTTGTCAAAAAGCTCTGACACACATCTCAACTATTGCAGCTTTAGACTTTGTTCAGTATTATACCACAGCATCGTTGAATACTTGATTCTGATTGATCAATAACTTTGCATGGGTGTGGGTTATTTTTCAACAATGGGTCACCTTTGCCTTTGAACAGTTTCAGATGAATGTGCTACAAATCCAACATTAACAACAATGGTCAAATAAAACTATCGACATGATTTTTCCATGACAGCCCAAAGAATATTTGCTCAAAGCACTATGGAAGAATATTTTAATTTCCACTGATTAACCGGTAACAAACACAGGCTCAACCGTGCAGTTACATGGTAAGGGGTTTGATTCATTAGCACACTTGGGTCTGTCTGGACCGAAACGTTCCCCTTCACAGGCATTTTATTGAGAAGCATCCAGGAAAACAGAGGGTAAAGCGGCATTATCAGAAACCCTAGCCTAACGGCCTAATGGTTGGTGTTTAATGGCCTCCGATCCCTTTGTTTTTCCATTACTGGTGCAAACCAACGCAGCGCTGCATTAACCTCTCCTTTAAGCCACGTCTAAATTGACAAGGACATCAACAAATGACTGCCCCCTGGTGGGCCTCATTATGAGCAAATGAAACATGAGCAAGATTAGCTGCTTTTCGCCGCACGCTGAGCACCTTGGTCCATAATTGTTTGACAGGGCGTAGATAAATAACATTGATTCCATGAATCCTTACAAGACACAGCTGGGCCTAGCAGCCTCCATTAGCACTGGCCATTATCAACTGGCACCTGCCAACGCAAACATCTTAATAATTCTTACACCACCCATAACATTCTTTGGTTATCTCCTATGGCTAGCTGTTGGTTATCTAATCCGGCTAGCTGGTGGTTATCTCCTACGGCTAGCTGTTGGTTATATTCTACGGCTAGCTGTTGGTTATCTCTGATGGCTAGCTGTTTGTTATCTCTGATGGCTAACTGATGGTTATCTCTGATGGCTAGCTGTTGGTTATCTCTGATGGCTAGCTGTTGGTTATCTCTGATGGCTAGCTGTTGGTTATCTCTGATGGCTAGCTGTTGGTTATCTCTGATGGCTAGCTGTTGGTTATCTCTGATGGCTAGCTGTTGGTTATCTCTGATGGCTAGCTGTTGGTTATCTCTGATGACTAACTGTTGGTTATCTCTGATGACTAGCTGTTGGTTATCTCTGATGACTAGCTGTTGGTTATCTACGATCGCTAGCTGTTGGTTGTCGAATCTCATCGTTAGGGGAATCTCATCGTTGGGGCCAAAAAAAAAAGAAAATAATATATACCGAACCATTATATCATTGATATATTTCAACCAGTGCACCCCAATGTTTGAGGAGAGGCGATAAGCCAACAGTGTGTTCTGACAGGATTATAGCATAGTGCACAGTAGGGCTCCACTGCAATACTGAAGGACAAGCTGTAGCCTTAACCTGTCACCACAGCCTCCTCATCATCCCTCTTAATATAATTTACAGTTTATAAAACACTCTAGCACGGTAATGGCCTAATACTTCACCCATTTTCTACATATTTGCATTTTTGACACACAATTTTACGATTGCTCTGTGTGTGAGCTCCGCTCAGCAGGAATATATTTATATATATTTTATATATATATATATATCATTATTTTATAGCTCTGGGGATGAAGTTGCCCAGGAGTGCTGACATGAGCTCTGAAATCGCTCCCCTTGCATCCACCCTCTTCAGTTATTAGTTGCTAAATTGATTGGCTGACTTTGAATCTACTTTGCATCGAGAACCAGCTCACTCTATTCCCTGATAATGGAAACAAATGACCCACATCAACAACAAATCTATATTATTTGTATTCTTTTGTGACTCTGATTTATTAATTATTTTACTCACACACTCAAGAAGATCGTCTGAAACACTATGTGGTACTAACGGTCAATAATTATATATTTGTTGAATTTGTATGTTTCAACCACTTGTGCAACTGATGAGGATTAGATTGGACTACTGTTCTAGGTGTGGATTGCTGAGCTTGGATTCTTCTATTTGCGTCGCCAATATATACTGTTCAAGCCCGCTGGAGCCAAATACAGATAAACAAATCAATACAAAAGGAATGTCTTCTTCTTCGTCTCTTGGTGGCTTTGCTCTGGGTTTCGTCCAGTTGCTTTCCCCCCCCCCCCCCCCCCCACACCTCCATGTATAACATACCTCCACTCAGACCCCACCGGCCGTCAGCTCCTCTCAGTGATAAGTGGAGTGGCCCTTTAACGTTTTTTTGTTGTCGTTTTTTTTGTTTTGATCAGAGAAGCACAAGATTAAAGATGCAGCGATCGTCCTCTATGCCTTCTAAAGCACAACAAACACCTGGAGCCTCTTCACGTTGGGCTGCTGCTGCAGAAGATGTCACCCTGGCCTCGCCATAACTCACAGGGCTTGTGATGTGTTTACTTATTACAGTGAGGTGCATCGCTGTCACCCGCTCTTATTTACTCCCGTAGGCTCCTAGGTGCCCCCCCCATCCGCTCTCTCTGTCTCTGTCTCTGTCTCTGTCTCTGTCTCTGTCTCTCTCTCTCTCTCTCTCTCTCTCTCTCTCTCTCTCTCTCTCTCTCTCTCTCTCTCTCTCTCTCTCTCTCTCTCTCTCTCTCTCTCTCTCTCTCTCTCTCTCTCTCTCTCTCTCTCTCAGGATCCAAGCCTCTTTCTTTATCTCTCTCTATTTCTCAGTCTCTTTTTCTATCTCTCTCTATAAGGATCTATCCTTCCTCTCTCTCTCTCTCTTTCTTTCTCTATCTCTCTTACGATCTATCCCTCTTTCTCTATCTCACTCTCTAACGATTTAGTCTATCTCTCTTTCTCTATCTCACTCTAATGATTTAGTCTATCTCTCTTTCTCTATCTCTCGCTAAGGATCTATCTCTCTTTCTCTCTCCCTTTCTCTATTGCTCTGGTACCAGATGGAACATTATATTATCATTGTGTGTGTGTGTGTGTGTGTGTGTGTGTGTGTGTGTGTGTGTGTGTCTGTCTGTCTGTCTGTGTGCGTGTCCCTATATGCACATAAACTAACCCCCCTTCCCCAGAAAAATCAAAAAAAAAAATAATTAAACTGAAAAGAATCAGACACAATGTTTGCTGCCATACTAAAGATAGAAAGACACAGATAGAAACACACATACACACTTATAATATAATCTCATCAACTGACTTGTTTCAGCACTTGAATTTAGATGAATTTCAGACGTGTTGTGATGCACCTATTATGCACTCTACAGACCTCGTTCGCTGATTCTAGTTGTATTTTAAACTTGCTAGGGCAGCACTCCACCACTGATTGTAAGCTTTGATTGTTGAAGTCGCTTTGGATGTAAATGCAAATGTGCATACACACACTCGCACGCATGCACGCATGGACACACACATGTCTCCCCTGTTATCAGAAACAACTATGTGTACACAAGTACATTTTAAATTTGTTTACTAGTTTACTTCCCGGTCCAAATGAAACCATGACTAATGATCGCACTCAAACGGAACAAAAGCGTTTGTGGTTGTGTGGTTGTGTGTGTGTGTGTGTGTGTGTTTGTGCTATATTTTGCAGCCGTGTCTATGTGTGCATTGTACAAACCTTCTTGTCCATTGGAATCATTTGAGTGATCATATTTCTGGATTACACATGGCTGCTGTCACTTTAATATCCTGCAATACAGAAAGAGTAAAGAACATAGTTTAATCCTATTTTTTCTGGCTTTTGTGGCAAAAGAAAAAACCCTCCCCCATCTTGTTGGCATTTGGTATGTTCCACCCGTGCTGCTCTAGCTGGGCCAGCTCCCTGGTGAGACTGCGTGTCTGGTCTCATGCTGGCTGGTTCTCTGGTTCCCTCTCCTGGTCTCATGCTGGCTGGTTCTCTGGTTCCCTCTCCTGGTCTCATGCTGGCTGGTTCTCTGGTTCCCTCTCCTGGTCTCATGCTGGCTGGTTCTCTGGTTCCCTCTCCTGGTCTCATGCTGGCTGGTTCTCTGATTCCCTTTCCTGGTCTCATGCTGGCTGGTTCTCTGGTTCCCTCTTCTGGTCTCATGCTGACTGGTTCTCTGGTTCTCTCTCCTGGTCTCATGCTGGCTGGTTCTCTGGTTCCCTCTCCTGGTCTCATGCTGGCTGGTTCTCTGATTCCCTTTCCTGGTCTCATGCTGGCTGGTTCTCTGGTTCCCTCTTCTGGTCTCATGCTGGCTGGTTCTCTGGTTCCCTCTCCTGGTCTCATGCTGGCTGGTTCTCTGGTTATCTCTCCTGGTCTAAGGCTGGCTGATTCTCTGGTTCCGATTTTCTGGTACCCTCTCCTGGTCTCATGCTGGCATGTTCTCTCTCCTGGGTTCCTGTGGCTGGTTTTCTGGTTCCCTCTCCTGGTCTCATGCTGGCTGGTTCTCTGGTTCCCTCTCCTGTTCTCATGCTGGCTGGTTCTCTGGTTCTCTCTCCTGGTCTCATGCTGGCTGGTTCTCTGGTTCTCTCTCCTGGTCTAAGGCTGGCTGGTTCTCTGGTTCCCTCTCCTGGTCTCATGCTGGCTGGTTCTCTCTCCTGGGTTCCTGTGGCTGGTTCTCTGGTTCCCTCCCCTGGTCTCATGCTGGCTGGTTCTCTCTCCTGGGTTCCTGTGGCTGGTGGCTGGGGTCTCATTCTCCTGGGGGGGGGGGGGGACGTTCACTGTGGCCCCTGATCAGTGCTGGTCTGACAGCCCGCCGTGCAGCCCGCCAGCGTGAAGAACCACGCTTCAAGGTCGCTGACACATTCATTCAACAACGAGCAGCAGTCACGCACAGATATTAAATGCTTGAATTCCAGGTTTGGAAACAGCTAACAGTGATACCCAGGTAGATGGAAAGAGTAATAGGAGGTAAAAGATAACATTGAAAATAAGAGTGTGTGCTAAATTGTGATAACCTGATAACAATTAGCTAGATTTGGGTTTTGATTCGTTTTTTGCTTTGCTCTTCTGAGGATTCAGGGTTAAGGAACATTATTAAATCATAAGGGCATGATAAGAACTTTGAGTGTGCTATGATTATGATAAAGGCTTTCACAAATCACTTGACTATTTATTGTTAGGGAAAACCAATGACCACTTAGAATGGAAAATAGATCATCCATCTTGTAACATATTAGGTGGTGATCTAAAGGGGAGGGCAAAGTAACAACCAGAAAATGATTTAAAACACCCAAAAGTCTAAGCAAAACCCAATGTCTCTTTGTATCAACCAAATGCCAACGACCAAAAAAAAAAAACTACAGTATTTGTTTAAGAATCCCATTTAGCCACACACAAATACCATGATATGTTTCCCCCTCAGCCCCTCTGGAGAGATGCAGGGGAAAATGTCAAGGCCTGGGCTGGATGGCCAGCAGGCCACATATTGGATTTTAATCATTGTTGTAGTAGGGGGATGGCATTTGTAAATCTAATATATCACCCTGGTCATGAATAAGTACTGCTCCAACAATGTTCCGTTCTGGACCAGGCCTGTGTCGTGCGTGGAGCTCCGTGGTGAGAAATGTCCTCTAGTCTGGGATTAATCATGCGTGGTCACAGAGACCCCCCCCGTGGCTGCTGGGTGTCAGGAGACCCCAGGGCTCGGAGACCAGGTGGGGGGATTGATTGGGAGCCTGCCAAGTAACACGTCATTAGCCGGACCTCCAACACGTAGAGTCTACGGACGCAGCTGAGGGATAGCTGACAGTGGTGGGGGGTGAGGTTGGAGGTGGGTGGTGGTGGTGGTGGGAGGATGGTGGTGTTTGGGGGGGGGTTGGTCTTGGTGGTAGTGGAAGCAGCGATGGGGAGTTTGTAGAGGTGGGGGGTGGGGCGGGAGGGGGTGGTAGAGTGGGTGGTTATGGGGTGGTGTTAATGCTGGGGGAGCGGGAGGTGGTGAAGGTATTGTAGGTGCTGGAGGTGGAGATGGGAGAGATGGTGGAGGTAGAAATGGGAGAGGTGGTGGAGGCATGTTGGCAGTGGCAGTAGAGATTGGGGTGGTGGTGGTGGAGGCCTGTTAGTAGTGGAGGTAGAGATGGTGGGGGTGGGGTGGGAGTGGTGGTGGAGGACTGTTAGTAGTGGAGGTAGAGATGTTGGGAGTGGTGGATGTGGGGGTGGTGGTGGAGATGGGAGTGGTGGGGGTGGTGGATGTGGGAGTGGTGGAGGTGGGAGTGGTGGATGTGGGAGTGGTGGAGGTGGGGGTGGTGGATGTGGGAGTGGTGGAGGTGGGGGTGGTGGATGTGGGAGTGGTGGAGGTGGGGGTGGTGGATGTGGGAGTGGTGGAGGTGGGAGTTGCGGAGGCGTGGGTGGTGGAGGCATGTTGGTGGTGGTGATGGGTAAATGCTGCAGAGACTATGTGTGTGTATGTGTGTGTGTGTGTGGGGGGGGGGGGGTTGTGTGGGGGCGGCGTCATTTCTGCACTGATTTCAAAAACAATTAGACTAACGAGAGGGAATGATGCTGGGACTGAAATAAACGAACCGGAATGAGGCGGTGGTACTGCACAGTGTAGAGAGATGAACGAACATTCTCGCTGAGAGAATGCTTTCTGTGTGCTGTATTACAAAATGGAGGCACCTCAAAGCTAGTATTTCAATAATGCAATGAACAAGAGATGAAGTGAAATACTTCTGTGCTGTGAATGTACTCTCTATGCCCTGTGTTGAATACACTGAAGTTCCATTTTACAGGTCGTTACAGATCAAGACAAAGGTGCATGGTAAAGCTGCAGTAACGTCGGTTAAGATGTGCTTTAAAAGGACGTGATTAAAAATAAATGTGCTGAGCGCATGGGTAATTGTTATAGCCATTTAAAAAGAAGTGCCGGGTGAAACTCGTCAAGACGAACAAAGTAGTGTTGTCATTGCGAAGCTTCTACAGACTGCGTGTTTTTGTAACCCTTTAATCCTATATCCACCTGGGTTACATTTGACCATCAGCAGACTAAAATAATGGCGGACCTAGCTCACTGAGGCGCAAACTACTTCAATGGATGCAATTAAAGTGAGGCAACAGTCATTTTTCAACGCAGCCATGCCTATCAAATTGATCACACTTTTCTTTTTTTCTACAGCAAAAAGGCGGGGAAAACATATGCTCAGCGCTTTCCATTGATTCCATTCCTCACGTGTGTGTGTGTGTGTGTGTGTGTGTGTGTGTGTGTGTGTGTGTGTGTGTGTGTGTGTGTGTGTGTGTGTGTGTGTGTGTGTGTGTGTGTGTGTGTGTGTGTGTGTGTGTGTGCGCGTGTGTATGTGTGTCCTCTTCCGGTGATTAGTGTCCAGTCAACGGGGGGGGGGGGGGGGGGGGGGGGGGGGGGGGGGGGGGGCTGACTCCCGCGATGAGTGTGCCAGCAAGACGGCACAAAGATTGTACACACTACCGCGTCTTCTTACTACTTTACACTACGTCTTGTCCGGAGGAAGCGACCCACTACCGTCGGGCCTGCTGCTGCTGCTGGATCATACATATCGTCTGCGTGGGCACTGGCTTTTTCGGACACCTGGGCAACAGAAGTGTTAGTTTGCCTGGCCCTCAGCGCGCTCCCCTGGGTGGTCATTAGCCGTGGTTGACAAAAAAAAAACAAATCCTCCCCATTGTCCACCAGTAGATGGCGCAGGTGCTCTGACTGTGCTGAGAGACGCCTTGGCTGAGGACGGAGGACGGATTTCAGCCTTTTCCCCCAACTGTCCTCAAAACCATGTTGCACAGTTACGTAAGAGTGCAGCCTCACTCGACAGGCTCCGTAGGAGAAATGATGCGTTAGATCTTAACCGAAAGTACGCCCTTTCCCCCTTTCTTTTTAGCTAATGCGCCCGGCTCCATCAGAGAGCCACCACCAAAATGTTTTTCTTTTCCTCTCTTCCTCTCCAGAGTGATAGAGAAGTCCTGCTTTGATCATTGACCTAATTAATGAACCCATTGATGAATGTAAATACAAGATTAGTTATGTAGATGATCCCACTAGGAAGAAAAAAATAATGGCACAGCTCCCGTTAACAAATTCCAAGAGCAGAAAACACAGAAGGGCTGAGGCGAGATCTCAGTCATGATACATGATTTAAGAAAAGTGCAGGATAAAACAAGTGTGGATTAGAGACTGCGGCAAATGGCTACAGGATGGTAGCAAGGGGCCGAGGGAGAAAGAAGGAAATTGGGTTTCCTGTTTTTTTTTAAGCTTCATAGTATACATAGTATACGCTTTAAGATCAATCATGCAGTGGCCTTCTACACGCTACTACACTAGCGTAGCTGCAAAATAAATAACACTGTTGCTGATACTAAGTGAACAATGCTTAGCAATGCGAACACAGTTAAAATCACAATGTGTAAGAGTGCACCCCCCCCCCCCCCCCCCCCCCCTGCAGTTACTAGGCGGGAGACTTTCAGAACCTTTAGACTAACTGGCTGTCCAACTGCGTGACGCGAACTAGCGTAGCTCGGCTGGCTCGGTAGCGTGAGTGGGAGGGGTTTATGGTGAGTGGGAGGAGTTTATGGTGAGTGGGAGGGGTTTAGGGTGAGTGGGAGGGGTATATGGTGAGTGGGAGGGGTTTAGGGTGAGTGGGAGGGCTTCTGGGAGTGTCGATAGGACGGATGGCCAGCTATAAGATTTTAATTTATTTATAACGTTATTGATCTCACTATTGATCAGCATTGACTGCTGATATGTCCAGGTAATTCTAAGCTACGAGCTAGTTGAAATGTTACACATTGCGAGTTTAATAAAGCAACACTCAAATCTATGCGACACATAGGCCTACTGTGATCCATTTAACTTAAACCCACTCGTCCTGTTTTCGTGAGCATTTTGAATCCCAATTGAAGACGACTGTGAGATTGCCATGCAAAGAGAGACTTTTCAAAAAAGCAATGTAAACTATTATATCACGATCGCTACGTCTCTGCCCATTCTTGGAGAATTTCCGAACCTTTGATGTAGTGCAGACCTGAAACCTGTATGTGCGTGTGCATATCAATTGGGGATTTCTGGCTGAGGCAATTGTGAACGCGTTGTACCCTTAGTGTCAAAATATTTGCTTTATAAATCTATATGAACCGTCTTGATTCAGTCATAGTATATTTTCTCTGTGTATACAGGGCCACTGTTTGATTTATAATGATTTGCAACGATCACCGCCATCATTTGATCATTAGCCTGGCTGTGTGCAAGTGTCAAGCCTGGGTGGATGTCAAATAACGGACTACAGTGCAAATAGATGCAGAAGGGAGATTACGACCTGAAGTTTGGCTTCTCTGTGTAGCCAAAACATTTCAAAGAGCTTGCGGTTAAACAGGGCATGTTACCCAAAGAGACTCCAGTGCTCTGCAAGACTAGGTTACACAAAGCTGTACACTCAGCATTGGCCCATGCAAAAAAAAAGAACAACCATATTTCGAAAATCTCTGCAAATCTTTCCCCGGAGGACATTCCTGACAAGGAACCACGAAAAGTGACTTCACACTTGTGATGATGGGCTGTGATGTGAGAAGAAAATAGTCATAGTAATAAAAAATATAGACTGAGGCTTGGGGAGGGGAGGGGGGGGGGGGGGGGCAGAGGGAAGAGGCAAGCCATTTCTAAAATGCCTTGATTTTTCCCTTTCCGGTTGTCTGTGCCCGTGTAATAAGAAGGATCAGAGGCGCTCCATATGCCCCTCTTGTCCCTCTCTGCACTGGAAGGTCCGGGGATTAAGAATCTCTGGCTGGAAATAAAGCCAAACTGGCCCCCAGCCGGGCGAAGAGACACACAGGGAGGGAGGCTGGGGTGGGGTGTGTGTGTGCAAAATGTTCCTTAAGCCACTGTCATTAATTGGACACACGCACACACACGCACAAGTACACGCACACACAGCACCTCTTTGGTATGGCTTGGCCCTGTATGTCAGACTATCAAAGTACAGTATATAGCCTATGTAGGCATCTAGATATTAATACCTTGAGGGTATTAAGACATTACTTCTTTCTGGGTCAGACTGGGTAATTCTTTAGTGAATAATCCCTTCAGCTTCCATGTAGGAACTTGCATCTCACACATGGAGCTTGATGTGTCGTCACAGCCTGGCTATACTGCTGCTATACGGCTGTACCGGGAGTCCAAGGTTATCACGCCAGCCTTCTGTCCAAGGTTGGGATAAGTAAGCGGCAGCTCTCTCGTTACTGATGGCCTTAGGGGTTCAATAGGGGACCCCCTTTTCTATAGGAGCCTGGAATGACTTGCCCAAAGAGTGTGTGTGTGTGTGTGTGTGTGTGTGTGTGTGTGTGTGTGTGTGTGTGTGTGTGTATAAAATGAAATAGAATATTCAGTACCATTTTCCACAATGCATTGAGTCTTACAATATGCTAATGCCTTCTCACTGAACAAAACAAAACAAAAATGAATTTGACCAATCTCTGAACAGCATTACGAAACACAAACAAAACAAAGTCAACCTCACAACAATGTTATGCTAATCACACTGTGCAAATATAATGTCCATAATCTCGTAATTATCACAATTTTGTCAACTTCCCATGGATTTCTTCTTTCTTTCCACAATGCATTGGATGCATGCAGTAATGATCTCTCTGTTCTCTCCCCATCTTCTCTGAGGTCCCCAGTCTTTAATGACTAAAAACAATCAAAGCAACAACAGGAATAGGCTTCAGTCAGCCATTTCAAAGTCAATAGCAGCTCATGGCTTTAACTAACTCCATCAAGAGTTGCTGGGACTTAATTAAACCTTGCAAACAATGTCACGGACCACAGGGGCTGGCAAAGCTGTTTCTCCAGAACCCAAAGTATGAGGAAATGCCATTACCTCAACTTGTCTCTCTAATAAAACATTTTTACACAGAGGGCCCATACAGCCTTGGGCTACGATCCTTCAGCATATAATCATCGCTTTAATATTGGCCACTAATGAGGTACTTTGTTTTGGGGTTGGTTGTCTAAACTGATGGAAAATGTATCGCACGAGGGACTGAACGCTCCTTTTGCTGCAGATTTACCATAGCAAGAGCAGAATTATACGTGGGCCTCTGACATATTATTGATTTTGGAATATTGGTTTTCAAGAAAAACACAACTTGGTGGGCAACAAAGAAGACCAGGACTTTACTCCCTAATGGTCACAGGCCCATTAGCGACTCGCCATTAGAAACAGTTCAGTAAAGTAGAAAATTAAATGTCCCATTTTCGAAGTTGGGGGGGGCTTTAAAACATCCACTGCATCCCCACTCAACCTAAAGGCTAAAACACATGGAGTTTTTCTGAGCAATTAAATATAACCGTTGAATATTAACGTGTGATATTTAAAATGCTACGGCAATGTGGTGTCTTTTAACAGATGATTTAGCCAACATCTGTTCTGCAGAGCTACTTTGTTAAAGTGCCATTTTCCTCTTTAAAACCTGTATAGCTCATCCTTGGCAACAAGGGAGGAGGTAGCTTCTATGGTCAAGCATACATCAACATCTTCTCTACTTAACCTAAGCTTTCGTCCCATCTCAGTATTAGGCCCTAGTCATACCCCGAAGGATTTGTCCAAACCCAACCCAACGATTAACGACTAACCCAAATCGTTAATCGTTGACATTGTCCATGTCCAGATGCAAACCAGCCAGGATTTTGGTTCAACTCGCCCCCTCTCGCGGCGTACCGAAACTGGGCAGTTGTTGAGCCGTTGGTAGTAGCTAGTGCAAACGAACGGCCCTGGCTATATAGGTCGTTTTTTGTGTTTACACACAGCTGCGCGTGCTCACGGACTAAGAGACTGAGGCGCGCAGTTAGAATTCTGAACGACGATGGTGGCTGCGTTTTAGGCAGAGCAACATTTCAATAAGTCGCCAGGGTAAGTGCAGGTGGGGTTGTTTTTGAACTGATTGGATCCCCTAAGCATTCACTTCTGAACCAAAATGAAGTGCTCAGTTCTCGGTTGTAGAAATGTACGTAGAACGAGACTGGGGAGGGGGTCAAAGCAATACAAAATCCACAGTTCGATTCCCAAATTCAGTACCGTGTACCTCATGACCAGGACAATTAACATTCAAGAATTCTAAACGTGCGCCTCAGTCTCTAAATCTGTGAGCATGTGCGGTGGCGAGTTACTTGCGGAGAAAACTACCTCGCCAGGGCCGTTCGCATATGTTACTTAACTTAGACAAAACAAAGATATAGCTATGGGAGATGCTGATCCCCCTTTTGGAATGTAATGGATGTCAAGTGATGGCCAACTGCCCAATTTCGGAATGGTCTACACCGCGAGAGGGGCTGAGTTTAACATAAATCATGGCTGATTTACATCTGGATGCATGTCAACAATCAACCTGGGGTCTTAACAAACCCGCCAAATCCTTTAACATATATCTTTGAAGGGAAGAACAAACAATACATATAAACATCAGTAAAACTTCTCAAAAGTAATTTTTTCAAGTAAAACAATTGGCAATATGCAAATATGTATCTATATGCATGGCAGAATTTTTCAAGCAGTCCACCAGCCAATATAGGCTTAGTTTAATATACTATAATCATTGTTCTAGGGCTTTCCGAAAATAACTGCTTTTATCCTGAAACAGCTTGATTACACTACTTTATCTAGAAGTCGATGGTACCTCAAGAGGCAGCGAGATCAGGCCAAACACAGATCAGAATAGCAGCAGTTATTATTTTCAATGGTTCCATTTTATTACGTTGGCTTATTAATACTGGACTATGCATCATCATTATTGTTTATTCCGATGATTAAATGTGTGCGTTCAACGAGTTAGTGAACCATTACCAGACAACGTGATTGTAGATTACACAGCTTGTCTGCGTGATTGCTTGACCTTTATGCTATTCATCCGCCGAGCACTTTCAAAACGGAAGCAGCGAGAGCCCCTTATTTCTCCCCCCCCTCGTGAGGACACGATGGGAGGCTACAAGCTGTGTCTGTGGAGGCCCCACAGACTCACCTCTTCTCAAAGTCTGGGTAGACCCCTACTATGTTGGGGAGACAGAGAGACAGAGAGACAGACAGAGAGAGGGACAGAGAGACAGGCATGAGAAAGAGAGAGCGACAGACAGAGAGAGACAGAGAGAGAGACAGACAGAGAGAGACAGTGAGAGAGAGACAGAGAGAGGGAGACAGTCAGAGAGCGAGACAAAGAGAGAGCGAGAGAAAGAGAGTCAGAGAGAGACAGCGAGAGAAAGGGAGACAGTCAGAGTGTGAGACAAAGAGAGAGAGAGACACAAAGACAAAGAGAGAGAGAGACAGAGAGAGACAGACAGACAGACAGACAGACAGAGGGAGAGGCAGCACCCACTGGCTGTGCGCCATAGCTTGGGGGCGGGGTTGTTGACAGGGGGGGGGGGTATGAGGCAGGAAAGAGCTGATGGGTGGGGGGCCGTGACAGATGGGGATCGGGGAGCCTGGATCAAGGGAGAGGTGTAATCGGTTCCGCTGCTCCTCGGGCGTCATACGGCGATTAATGAAACCACATGTAGGGGACCGGGAGGACGTGACATCACAGGGGCGTGAGGGGCGCTGACAAGTGACCGTCAAAGTGCAGCTTGTGCTCTACATGTTGTTGTTGTTCCATGTTCTATCCATGAGGTTGGGAACGCGCTGGGAGACACACGCACACACACACACACACACACACACACGAACACACACACGCACTCGCACAGGCATGCACGCATACACATACTTTCATAAACGCAGACGATGAAATGTACGTGTGTGTATGTGTGTGCGTGTGTGTGCGTAAAGACCAAGGCTTGTCGAGTGGAAAAGAGAAAGGAAGAGTGGAGAGTGAAGAGTGAAAGACGAGGGGCAAAGAACGTTATTTTCCTTTTTGTTTTTCTCAAGTACATTTCATTGTCTGTGTTTATGAACTTATGCGTGTACGTCAGGAGCTTCATCACACAATCCTCCACCTCACCCCATCACCAGCACCCTCCCCTCATACCCCACCGCCCTCCTCTCATACCTCACCACCCCCACCTCACCACACCATCACCACTACCCCCACCCTCCCCTCATACCCCACCACCCCCACCTCATATCCCACCACCCCCACCTCAGTCAATCACCACCCTCCCTCCCCTAACATCCCCCTCACCACCACCCTCGCTCCACCTCACCCCATCACCACCACGCTTCCTCCACCTCACCACCGCGCAGCCTCCACCTCACCCCATCACCACCCCACCTCTCCCCATCAACACACCCAGCCCACCACCCTCCTTCCACATCACCTATCTATTCCGTTCCAGCTCCATTCCACCACCACCATCCCCCAACTGTCTTCGGTTGGGGGGGGACCAACAAGATGGCCCTTGAGGGACTCGGTACCCCCTCTGCTCTCGGAGTCACTTGAAACAGACCGATACGCTGCCACTTTAAATGTGCTTCACCGCCAGGAGAGCAAGCTAGGATGGGAGGCTGCTCTAGTTCTCTGGCTCTCTCTGTCTCTCACTCTCTGGCTCTCTATCTCTCTCCCACTCTCTCTGGCTCTGGCTCTTTCTCTGGCTCTTTCTCTGTCTCTCACTGGCTCTCTCTCTCTCTCTCTCTCTCTCTCTCTCTCTCTCTCTCTCTCTCTCTCTCTCTCTCTCTCTCTCTCTCTCTCTCTCTCTCTCTCTCTCTCTCTCTCTCTCTCTCTCTCTCTCTCTCTCTCTCTCTCTCTCTCTCTCTCTCTCTCTCTGTCTCTCGGCTCTCTCTCTTGTGACATTGGTAATTGATTTCCCTTTCGCATTAACTAACACTTCATAGCCTCGTGCTTCATAGCTTCATGTAGCCGGCGTGTGCGGCGTGTGCTGCTTCATTAATAACACGATGCGGTGTTCGAGTGACAGTTCAGCGCAGTGACAGACGCCGCACACTCCCTCGGAGGACCATGCACACGGCTATTCATAATTAAAGTCCATAGAATGACAATGTTGCCGCGACAGAGGGTGGTGCCACTTTCTCGCGCCGTCTGCACGCGCCGTACGCCCTCACGCTCTCGTGCAGGCGTGGAGACATGAGAGGCAGAGGCTCCCCGTGTGCTCAAGCGTCCCTCTCCATCTTCCATCCGAGATGAAAGCAGAGGAGACACTGCAGCGAAGTGGGCCAAGTGAGCTTTGACCTTATCGTGAGGTGCAGCTGTGGAGGAAATGGGGCGCGTAGGGGAGCCGCATGATTAAATGGCGTATTGATTATTAGTATTTTTTCTTATGGCTGAATGAGACGAATGGGTGGGGTTGGAAAAGGCTTTTTTTTTGTGCCTCGTAAAACATGGCATGGAGGTGATGCTTGTTGTTTGTCCTTCGAAGGCGGCCCCCGGGAGCTTCGTTGCTAATCATGAGACCTGCATCCGTGCATATTAATTAACACAATATGGTTATGCTAGCAGTAATCTCCTTTTGATGAAAACACCCTTGGTGGTGAGGCTTTGATGCAATAAGAAAACGCCAGCTGTTTTAGGAAACTCCAGAGTTCAGCGTGCATTCGGAGCCAGTGGACAGTCTGCAGATGTCATGCAGATGTTTTGCTCTCGCTGTAAACAGTTTCCTACCCGTCGCCCTTACGAACCTGCCATTAAGGACACAAACAGCAAGAGGACATAATCGTCATCGGCAGACTGAGCCCACACCAATAACCGTGACCAACGAGCCCTTAGTGTAACGTGACCAAGTAAGCAGGCCAGATTAAGCAGCACGGACCGACTTTTATGCCTTTTTTATTTTCACCTAAAATTACTTTGGGTTCGGCGGTATCGGCCGACCCTGACGCCGTTCTGTCAAGCCGGCCTCCACTGGAGGCAGAAGGCCCCCCCCCTCTGATGACACTCCAATTAGAGAAATCCTGTTGATAAATGCCAGGCAGATTACCAAAATGAATGCGGTCGCTTCAACACGCTTGCAAAAGGAGTGGCTGAAAGCGTCCCTCCACTGCCGCCCTTCAAACGACACGGTGCCACTCCACGCAGCCCTGGCACGAAACCCAGGGCTCTGAAGAAGGGTTAATGAAGCCACTTACCGAGACAAGGATGGGAAGGATTGATAAATACGGGCCGTGCTGAGCCATCACATAATGGATAATGCACTGCTTAAAGTCATAAGTGTGCATACAAAAGAAAAAAAAATCCCTGCTCTCCGGATTCTTAAAGATAGGATACTCAGGAGGTGGTCTCCCCTTGTCATCGCGATCTATCAGAAACATCACAGGAGTAACGGCTGTCAGCGGTGAAGTCTGCATGGTGCACAGCAAGCAGGTCGATCAATCAGACGAGCCCCATCCTCCCCCTAGTGGCAGGGGGACGGTATGTTATTACTTCAGCCGACACTTCAATTATAACTGAAGCAGCGTGCAGATCCAAGATAATGCCAGGAACAAGAACGGGCTACAGTGGGTCTTTCAGTAACAGTTAATAAAGTCCCAAGTAGCTACACTCCATCAAATGAATGGACTCCGGACCATGATTCTGCCTTGTGTGGTGGACTGTGAGAGGCTGCTATCTGATGGTCTCTCTCCACAGCTTCTGCTGCTTGGAAGGCTCACAATGGTTTTGTTTCACTCGCTCACGTTCAAGCCGCCATGCCTGCCTGACAGGCCTTACTCTGCAGTCTTATTGGATGGTCAACAACAGAGGTATGCTTGGGTAGAACGCAGGAGTATGGTTAAAAATGTATTGAAGAGACACTACTTCAGCTGTTTGTTTTATGCATTTTATAATATAGTAACATTTCCATTCAAATAAATTCTATTTAGCTATTTCCTTTTCCTTAACTGATCCAATTGTGTGTGTGTGTGTGTGTGTGTGTGTGTGTGTGTGTGTGTGTGTGTGTGTGTGTGTGTGTGTGTGTGTGTGTGTGTATGTGTCACAATTGACTTGGTTTCTGTTTGTGTGTCCTTACATGACTTTCTCAGTTTCCATGTCAACACTCAGATCTCAGACGAAAGAAGTGATTCTTAAGAATAATAACAGATGTTTGGAATACCAAGCTGAGATCTGAACGATTTTGTAAAAAGACATGGTGCATGATCCAGAAAATGATGGAATCCATTGTAATTATTTTAGTACTTACTTGGTTTTATAATAAGGCTGTTACTATCCACTAAAATAATAAAAATGTGAGGTATAATAAAAAGTATTTTTTTCTCTGAATGAACAAAAATTTGAAGGTATCATTGCCAATCAGCATTTCATACCTGTTTGAACTATTTTATAGGTGTAGACAAACTATGTAAATACAATGTATAAACAAATGTATTTCCGTGTTTGTGTTGCAGTTCTAACCTTAACCTGTTGCAGGTTAAGGTAGGAAGGTAGAAGGCAGAAGGTGCATGCATAACACAATAGCTTTGGTCTGGATTCAGATGAAAAGGGTAATCTACTCAGCATTCGACATATATAGGCTCAGGTTTTCTTCCTTGATGCCTTGTCCTCTGAAATGTAAATGATATACACTACAAAAAAAAGCTCAAAGAGCTGATTACATTTCATAATCATATTCATGGTTATTGATAGCTAAGGGCTATTCTCACCCTTGACTGCCGAGTCGTTGTGGAGCTGGCCAGTGGCCAGTGTAAAGGGGCGTCTGGTGGGAGTTCGCGTCCTCTCAAGGGGAAACGGAGGTTATGGGCAGAACACTGAATCCTCAATACTACTGAGAGCAGAGATTACAGAGGCGATAACAGACCCGCACCGCGAGCAGCACAAAAGAACATGGGACCCAAATGCAATTTCAATGCAAATTCTGTGCGCAAAAAAAATAAAAAACATTTCCACATTCCCTATGATTCACGGCGTACGGCGACGCTCTTTTCCATACTTGGATTCACATCCGCTACTTATTTATTCATTCATTTCCAGTTTTCCCCTTGTATTACATCATGGTCACCACGCATGGTCCCAGGTTCTCCTGCCCAGAACCCTGTGGCCACGTTCTCCCTCCCTACCGTTCTCCAACCAACACACTTTTTTTTATTCATGCAACATCTCGTCCTTTTCGCCTCATCCACCACACGCTGCTTCTCACGGATACAGATGCTTGAGATAGCAGGCACATTTGGGTTGCCCAACCGCTGCTCGCATGCCAGCCAGCGAGACAACACCATTAATCTCTCTTATCAGGATCTCAGTGGGTGCTCGCCCCCCCCCCCCCCCCCCCACCCCCCCCCCCAAAAGAACCAGAACTGTATGCCCTGCGTTGGGCCAGTGCTCCTGGGTGGATGCTAAACAAACCATGCTACTCCTGAAGTGCTGCAGCCTTGAACTGAAGGGGGTAGACGGAGAGCCATTTTTCTTCTGCAGCGTATCGACTCGTTTGTTATTGTTGGTTTCCCCTTCAAAGTCTTGCTTGCCTCTTAAAAAACAGCTGCTTGACTACTTTGTAATTGCATTGTGTGATAAAAAGCTAATTAAGTTATGGATGATCTCTTATCTGGTATGATTTTGTCGTTTCTCCCCCCCCCCCCCCCCCCCCCTTAGCGCTATCCAACGGATGACCTCGATAGGATCAGTCTGGGTGTGGGTGTGTGTGCGCGTAGGTGCGCACATACATGCGTGTGTGCGTGCGTACGCGCGTGTTAATAAGTACAGTGATCACCATAGTGATTGGGGAGGAGGAAGGAGCCCTTGATGACAGCCAGCCAATCACGCGGAGCGATGGCCCTGATAAGATTGAAGCCGGGCCTGGGGGGAGTGGCCCACCGATGAAGTCTCAGCCGTCTTGAGGTTCCATAAACGACTGATAAGACCGCAGAGTCTAATGAGTTGACTTGTTTTACAGACTCGGGGAGAAAGTATTTCCCTGTGAAGCGGGGTGAGATACCCCAGCGTTAAGGGCCCCCCGACGCCTCGCCGTGTGCATCCACTCTGCGGGGTAACACAGACGGGATCAAAAGGAAAAGACATTGGCGCCATGGATCATCCTATAAAAGGGGGGAGACATGTGAAACTGTCAAAACAGAATTTTATGGACAAAAATAAACGACCACAGTGGGCCAGAAAGGTGCACACACACACACACATACACACACACACACACACACACACACACAATATAGTTTGAATATCAAAAAGGGAACTGCGCACACACACACACACACACACACACACACACACACACACACTCAGGATATTACCTCGGTCATTTAATACAGAGCCCCTCTTCCTACCGTTGCACTCCCATAGTGATTGGTCCGGAATGGCGGGGAGCTGAGATACCGTGATGGTGTATTAGGATAGATTAGGATTGTGCTGTCTGTGCAGGAAATACATCTTTGTCTGGGATTTATAGTGCCTGGTGCCTTGTTTACGCTACGGAGCATGCTAGCTGAGCAAGCACGGCCCCAGAAATAAAACACCATTTATATTAGTTACAGACTGGCCATATTTGACACAAGATGGGCCTGTATAGCTCTATAACCTAATTTAGTTAGTCAGCAAATATCATCAAATATAATATATATATATATATATATATATATATATATATATATATATATATATATAAAGAAAGAACACCCAATTTTTACATAATATAATATGTATCTATATCTCTATCCTTTGGGTGAAAGGTATCACCCAAATCCTCTCCTCAGAGCTCCTGAACCAGCACCTTGTTTGGTGCTCAATAATTCAAGGCGTTCTCTGTTGCTCCAGTCGGGCCTGCATGCACATCACGTCCATCTCTGCCCTCATGCATGTTCTTCTGGGGAGTGATACATCACATTGGTCCCTACTGCAGCAGGGGCTGCCGAATATGTGTTATAGAAGCGGTTCCTGAGAGGAGGAAGAAGATGGCGGACCGAGGGGGCCACAGTCTGTCCCCTATCGCCACCGTACGGACTGTCTAAGAGTAAACGCTGCCTAGCCCTCGCCTCAAGAACACCGGATGACGGCCGGAACGAGGCTGGTGACAACGAGAAATAGAAAACGATAAGAGAGATGCGTTCGCTCAATCAAAGTTAGCGAGGAAAGCACCTCGAGCTTTGTATCCTAATGACTCCGCCCGTGTTCCCTTTTATGGGTGAACAAGGAAGGGGCAAACGCTTTGTATTCACACAGCGCAGAGGTTAGGTGCTGGTTACAAAGCCTTTGTCTGTTGCTGTGACTTGAATAGGCTGCGTGGCAGAACAGACACCGAGTAATTGTCTCAGACTAATTACTGAAGTGTGGCTGGGCTGAAGCCCTCCTCCTCTTACAGAGAGGGAAAGACAGACAGACAGACAGACAAAGAGAGAGAGAGATAGAGAGGAGGAGAGATAGAGAAAGAAAGAGAGAGAGATAGAGAAACACAGACAGACAGAGACAGAAGGAGAGAGAGGCAGGCAGAGACAGACAGACAGATATACAGAGAGAGACAGACAGACACACGCACACATAGAGAGACAGACAGAGAGAGACAAAAAGATAGACAGAGAGAGAGACAGATATACAGACAGAGAGAGAGAGACAGACAGAGATACAGACAGAGAGCAGAGAGAGAGACAGAGACAGAGACAGAGAGAGTGACAGACAGAAAGAGACAAAAAGATAGACAGAGAGAGACAGACAGATATACAGACAGAGAGAGAGAGACAGACAGAGATACAGACAGAGAGAGCGAGAGAGACAGACAGACAGAGAGTGACCGAGAGCGAGACACACACACACACACACACACACACACACACAGAGCCAGAGAGAAAGGATGAAATAAAGCAGGGCTGCAATAGCATCAGTACAACCTGACGCTGTGCTGACAGGAACCCGGCAGGATCGCTGACTCCGACACCCCAGGACCATCCGTCTTCATAGGTATTGGAAATGCCATTATTGATCAGGTATAGGTAAAACCCATGCACAGCCTGAATCAACTGTTTCTCATCGAAGTAAACCATTGGTGGTCCATCAAAAATCAATGACTAATGAGGGAGACAATAGTCATGGAGCAGGAACAAGACTCATGCACGGACACAGACGCTCATATCATTTTGACGATAAGGCCGTTTGCCAAGTGATTGTTTAACTCTAGAACCACCAGCCCTACCTTTCTCCACGCATGCGAATCTGATATGGGGATGTTTTCCCCCCTAAGCCCAGAGCAGAGAGGAACAGCTCAGGGCTAGCTCGACACCGCACAGAGAAAGTGTGTGTCCTTGAATGACTGCCCCCCCCCCCCCCCCCCCCCCCCCCCAAGCAACCGAGAATTTGTACTTGACGAACATCTTCATTATTGGATGGCCGCACTCAATGGATGGCTTCCATCTCGAATAGATTTTAGCCTTAAATACCTGGGAGACAAATGATGTACACATGGGAACAACAAATTAGCTGTTGGTGCAAAGGAAGATTTGCTTGCTTTGCTTGGCCACAAGCACCATTCACACACGGTAAAACGTTCGATCTAGTTGGAAAAATCCCATGCTTTTAGCACGAAACACTATGAAAATAATCTGCTGAAACAGAACTCAGCTACAGTATTTGGATGGATGTAAACAGAATCTTATTTTATCTGGGTTGTACTGATTTCAAAGTACAGGTAAGGCCAAGTAAGTACCTCAAGTAAACCCTATTATCTTGTTGAATTGAATGTGCCTCATCGCATAGCTTTGAGAATAGAAATAAGCCCCAAAAAGAGTTTTTGACCATTTGATTTCAGTGAGAACTATCAAAGGCTGCCCTATGGCTCCTATGGCTGCCCTAGAAAGTTTAAAGGGGGACTTTGATGTAGTTTGTTTTGGGTAGGTACCTGCTTATCATAGTTAAATACCCACCCTCCCCCCATCCTGTCTCCATTTGGCTTCCACCCCCCTGTCCTGATTGACAATGCTTGCCCCAACAAAGAGGCCTTCTTGTACCGTACATTGCAAGACATCAAGAGGGCTGACTGTGTACAATACGGATGACAATAACAAATGTCAACATAGTTAGCCTATTCATTTCAGAGTACACAAACAAGCCACCCCTGGCCTGCCTTTCGCATTCCATAGGTCAATATTCAAAGTGTTAACTGAAGTGATTAGTCATGCGATGACAGCCCACTCAACTGAGCAGGGCCCCAAGTTAAGCCGCAGAGCCCAATTGAAGGGTGGAGTCAGCTGCCTCCCCCCCCCCCCCTCCCCCCTCCCCCTCCCCCTCCCCCTCCCCCCTCCTGTGTTGAGACAATGGACAGGACTGGAAGTACTTGGGTTTAACACACACTGGCCTCAGCGAGGGCTGCATTCTCCATAGCGGTGAAGTCAGAAATGAAGGACACAATGATTTTGGTTAGCGTTGTTTTAAAAAGGGTTGTTGGCGGTCACGGACATGGGTATTTATGTAGAACCACCTGCTTTGTATTCACTGATGTACACTCTGGTGGTTACCAGGGCATCAGCGGTCCACAGAGCAGGCCTTCCACTTGCCGCTAATGAGTGGGATTTAAGTGTGTTGCTTAGGGGCACATCAGTAGCAATAATACTTTTACAGGGATTTTTTATTGAATCTTTAACAACCTGCCTTCCTTTGCCCTAGGCTATGGTCACCCCATGTAATTATTCTACCTAATGAGTGTCGTTTCAGCCCAGGTCATATTGAGAAAAATGGGCCTGAGCAATTGGGTTTTTCTTAGGATATACTGTCTTTAATTGTTTTCATCCTGTACACTATTTGAAGAAAGAAAGTGATGTAAACAACTTCAGTTTAGACATAGTGTACATATTGTACAATTTACAGATGTGAAAATGTGGTTTTGCACATTACTGAATGTACATAAATACATTGACAATGCATGGCAATAGTGTTTACAATCATCGGCCAAAGGTAGATTCAACATTAAATGTGCCCAAACCTGAGCATATTAACATTATGTCATTTAGATTAATGCAAAAGCATTTTATTCCTCATACTTGACGTAACTTCACCAAGATAAGACAGTAGTTATTAATCCTTGACATCCTGAACATTTGAAAAATGATGGAGAATCAGTAACAGCCGCTTATGACATAACGAGGTACTGAGCTGCAAAATACACAGTGTTGTGTTTAAGTGTTGCCTTTTGATATCTCAATGCATTCCTATCTTGTGTGCCACCATTCAACGCTCTGCTTTAGAGGACGTGAGAAAACACACCAGATCCTTCCTTGTGATGTGATCGACCATTTCCGTGACATACGACTTGGCTCTCCTTGCCTGACAATGCAAGGCAGGCTTAAATCAACTCATTCACTCTCAAAGGCGTCACTCCTAACTTCATGTTGTTGTGGATATTAGAAAGGGCTGATGGTGGACAGCCAGGTGTACTTGGAATGGTAAGTGGATCCAGGGTCAGCTCTAGGTAGCCCCGTTCCCGGCAGGTTAAACACTACTCAACTATCATGCAGGTTCTTTATAGAACATGTTGGTTTTTATAGGCATTATTGCCCCCATGGACCAGTTTGTCTTTGGGGACCCTACTAGGGGGCCCCCCTGATTGTTCTCAAGGACACAGCTCTAGGGAGCATTCACAGACCTAACAACCTCCTTCCTGGAGGCGATCTGGGAAGAACGAGGTCACTAAGCACAACATATAAGACCCAATGCAATCGGTCATCGCACTCCATGCCCTGCATGATTTTAGACATTGGTTGTCGTGATACCATTGTCATTCTGAGTGATGACTGGGTCTTTACACGGGGGCTCACTGGGTACCTCGAGTTCAAGGGCAGTTTGTGTGAGCAGTGGGGGGAGGGGGGGGCTGTGCTCTCCGTGCACTCTTTTGAGCCAAATAGGATGATTACAGTTTGAACTCGGCCAGCACGACTTGGTCAACGGACGACTTGAATGGCAAACATTCTGATTATTAATTAGTAATATTTGCTATAATGAAATCCAGCAATAGCATTGCAATTGCATGTGATATGGGGAGTTGGATATATATTCTTAATTAGTTTTTGGTTTTGGTTTGTAGCATATTATTTGATATACACCGTATATAAAAAAGACATTATATATATATATATATATATATATATATATATATATATATATATATATATATGGTATATCAATTGAAGTAGTTCTCATTTTCTTGAGTGAACTTGGGATGCATAATCAATGGAATTAGAGAGACTATTGATCATGTAATACAAAGAGTATGGAGGACATTATTAAAGAGAACTAGTGATTTATTTACTCCTGAAAGGAAATGGTATGCTGCCTTACTCTTTCTGGTGTACTGTTAGACAATGAGACGAATGGATGCATTAAAAGATAAAGCAAAGTGAACAGGAATTGAATACCAAAGGGAACAGGAGCGTGGTTCAAGAGCTATGAACTATAATTATTTTCACAACATAAACACTGACCTGTGATAACGTCCCTTGGGCCTGGCGTTCTGTCTCTCTCTCTCTCTCTCTCTTTTGTCTCTATTGTTCAAGTTTGAGTCTTTTGTGGAGTTGCAGGGCCACGGTAAACGCAACAAGGCTGAAGTCAACCTGCAGCGATTGGGACTCTGCATATTGAATCACCGTCAACGACCAACAGACTCTGGGTTTCCAGGCTCTGCTGCCTCATAGCGCTTCACAAAGTCTGCGCCGGTGTCTCTCTGTGGCTGTCGCATTTTCTGTCCACCCCCCCCCCCCCCCCCCCCATCCCGAGAGCACTTATACCACTTATGAAGAGAGGTTATTTTGTCTGCTCAAGACGCGTTGCCATCCTAAATTACGGCATTATTGTGATATCTGTTTTTTGTTCTGCGCAAAACCGAACATAACATTTCTGCATGAAGCCGTTAAGCTCTCAGGCCGGCGGGCTGTCTGACCTAGAAGGCGATTTTTTGTTTTGATTATTCATTTGGATAGTCGCCTATTCAGCTGTTCTCAACCACGCCAGACAGTCTACTTCAGTGTAGTTTGCTGTTTGTATTTCTATTGCTTTTTCAACATTCTGCTGCTCCCACCTACCCCACTACCTACCCAACCTACCCACCCAGGTAGTTTGGTTTGGTAGGGTGGGTGACGTGTGTGTGTGTGTGTGCATGTGTGTGTGTGTGCGCATGTGTGTGTGTGTGTGTGTGTGTGTGTGTGTGTGTGTGTGTGTGTGTGTGTGTGTGTACATGCACATGTACATGCACATGCACAAAAACACACATTTTATGGTTTGGAAATTTAACAGCGACATTGCCGAGTTCTCCACAATGACACCACTAAACACGTAGAGCAGCACACCTTCACTATAACAGAAGTCACCTGACGTCACTGTTACTCTGCAGTCACCTTGGGACATGGCTGGAGAGGAGCCAGAGCCACAGCACCGACGTGCGTCGACACGAGGACTCCCCTGTGCTCCTCTTAATAGGATTGTCACGCTAGCCCTGTATAGCTCATAGGGTTTTCTGTAGGGCCGATGCTGATTAGTCCGTCCAAAGGCCGAGCGGAGCCTAATGCAATTTTTATGAGCGGTAACACAGCCAAAGTCGGCAGGATCCGGCGTACTTTGTAGTTTCCTTGTGTTTGCCCTCATTGGAGTGCAAGAGCCATATTGGGTGTGAGTGTGAAAGCCATATGACACGATGAAAAATGCAGCTCCCCTGAAGGGCGCTAAATCTAAATATGTTTCAATCTGGGTTATCTAGGAACATACAGGGTGCAACACAAGCATATGTAAACACACACACACAAACGCGTGCACACACACACACACACACACACACACACAAATACGCACACACAAGTGATTAGCATTATTAGTATTTTTGTTGTTTTAGTTTTGTTGTTGTATTTACAGATCTTTCTAAAGGAGGGCTAAAAGTGAGTAATAATTGAACAGCACTTTACAGGGTTAACAAAACAAACAACAGAGCCACATGGTCCATGATCCATCTTACCTATTTAGAAATAATATTGGTGCAATGCCCATGGCCAGCTTTACGACACTTTGGTCAAGGCTCAATGGTGTGGAGAATTAATCTAAAATACATGGTGGTGTTTTGCTGTGTGTGTGTGTGTGTGTGTGTGTGTGTGTGTGTGTGTGTGTGTTGGGGGTGGACGAAAGCACCTAGAAGAAACACACATTGACGTAGAAACATAAAAGCCAAAAGGTCTGAGTAAGCCTTTAACTGCGCCGTTAAAGGCGCAGCATTAACTGACGACTTGGTCATTCCTTGAATAGAATTCTGTGAGTCAGGAGGCGGACGTGGAATAACAATGGGACTAACAGATATCAGACTGTACAGAATGAACGGAAAAATACAAACAATAAAAACAGCCTCACATGCACAAATAAGTGCACAAACAAGCGGTGTTTGTGCACGCTCACGTGGTTATTTTTATCAGTGCCTTAAGGCTTGCGTAAAATGCAACCGCGTTTGGAATTTGGAAGGCATAAATTCAAAGACGTGTAGAAATGTAGATGAAAAGAAAACGTGTAATGAATTATTCATACACTAAACCTCCATAAGTGCATCACTACTTATATGAATATTTGTCATGTTAGATGTAGAAATCAATAAACTATTAAGGGTCGATGTTTAGGAGAGGAAGAGGGGTGGCTTACCCGGTACAGTATTTTATGGGCCGGTTTGCAGAGATTAACCTGTCACGTGTTTTTCCAGCAAATCACTGGAACCAATATTATGAACTAGAATTAAAAAACATGACAATAAATCTAAATAAATGTCTAGTGCTGTATGTGAGAAAAGGGACACAGGGAGATTCACTTTGATTTAATGACTGTACAGACTGGCTGTGTGTACGGTCAAAAGTTGAGGCAATAAATAAAATAAATAAAATTAATTAATTAAATAAATAAATAAATAAATAAAAAAGGGTCCCAAACATTACATTAAACCAGTTCCTTATTTGTGTGCGACTGCATATATTTTCCCCCCAAACTATACTAGTACTAATTGTACATAATACAACACCACGGGAGCTAAGTAATAGTCGTGCTAATGCAGTAGCTAATTTCTGCAGGCCTGCGGGGCCAGCTCTCCACCGCTGGGATCTGCTTCTTCTACAACCTCCACCCGCTGCCACTGATGCAGCAGAGCTCCCGCTGCCCTGTACCTGCCTACACTAATATATACATTACGCTCCACGGGCTGGACCCTGGAAGCACAATGTACATTACAGGGTTTTCCCAGATGCAATTAAAGTGCGCTAGAGCATGGGAGGTGGCCTCATCAGCTCTCTGGTCATGAAGCAGAATATTCTGGATGATATTTGCAGGTACCACCCCTCGCAGCACGCGCCCACTGTGACAGAGAGAGATGAGCTTCATGTCTCCAGTATTGACGACGAGGCAAAGACCTTAAGGTGTTACATATATCGGATTTATTCGATTTGTTTTATTTTGTTTTATTTGATTTCATCATTCGGGTTTTGATTTGTTTTTACGTTGGCAATGCATACATTTCCCTGCACTCGATGTATTATCAAAATGAAATGACATGGATCAATATTTTACTTTCTCTAAGGGGACGAGTCAGAATATTTTTCATCACAATGACGCGCAATTATTTAGTCGCGAACTGTATTCTACACGTCAATCTGTCAAGATGAAGGCAGGTGAACATTCTCATCAAAACAAGTACCCAGGCTGTCAAACTTGTAAAAGCAGAAACCCCTGACACGGGCGGAAACTGAATTAAACCGGATAAAAAACCTCTGTTAAGCAGATGACAGACATTGATGAAGTGTTTTCATCGTTGGTGCAGAGTCCCATGGCTCATTGAGGCCCTCAGATTCAGAGTACAGCAGGAGATATCAGATGAGTCAGAGAGTACCGCAGTGATATTGTCCATATTTCAGCACATGGCAGTTATAGAAATCAGAGGATCAACATATATCTGATTGAAATCCCTTTAAAAAAAGGCAGAAGCGCCGTTTGAACACCAAAGCCAATTAAGACGTGATATGCAAAAAGGAGGTCGAGATTTGCATTTTCCTCCATCAAGTGACATGGATTTATGTCACTGAAGGGAAATAGAGATACCAACGCATGCAAATTATTCATTCAACTCTGCTTCATACATAATGCTGAATCTATATTCAATTAAAATATTGTCCCTTAGTACTATATCCACTTGCTTGATTATGCAAGCAAATTGTTGATTGTTTCACTGACTTCCAGCTTAAACTTTTGTTTGCAGATAACTTTACGTCAGCCGAGATGTATTAAAGTAGTCAATATGATTACAAGTGCTATATTTACACAGCAAAGGAAACATAGATGGGATTCTGAAAACACATCCATAAAGCCTGAGGCATAGCGCACATATGGAAATATTGGATTTATGTATTTCCAGATATGCTAGAGAGCAAATGGGTCAGGGAAATAGTAGAACTGGGGAAAACCATGACAGTGGTAAAGATATTAGTTTGAAGTGAAATGCAACCCTGCATCTTATGCGCTAATATGTTAAAGTGTGGAACAAAGAGAACAGTCAAGATGCTTTGATGAAAAGATTTCAATAAGTACCAGTAGTAGCAGTAGCAGCAGCATGACGGGCATTGAACATAAAGCTCGCTGTGCACCCCAGTAAACGGAGAGAGTGGCATTTTCCAACATATTTTATGCACTTCAGGAGGAGGACTATCTCTTTCAGCAGCCCTGGACCAAGCCAGTGGGTCTTGCTTCTAGCTGAAGGTCCCAGGAGGTTGATTCAGCGGAAGCAGCTGAGCAGGATCACATCACTCAGTATTCTATGCACAGCCTACAGCACTGTGCATCACTGTATGATCCAGCCTCCACCCTTAGCCTGGCCAGGCTGGGCTGACACTGGCACACTGCAACAGGAGAATTTATAACCACGATGGTTAGGTTTTGTATTGCGTTAACACGTATAGTTAATCCTTCTGGTTTGCTTTAACCTTTTCTGTGGATGCCTTGGGTCCAGTGGACAAATGATCCAGGCCAAGGCTGTTGCCACAAAGCATCTCACTAGCGCTACGCAGCTGACAAATAAGGCAGCTTTTCCTCCTTTCATATGATGAATTTGCATAAGCAGACATGGGTGGTAATCTGAGATGCAGAACAATCTCCGCTGAAAGACACAATAATGGAGCCCATCCAAAAGATGGGTGGCTGTAGTCAATGGTGATAGAAACAGGGCTGTATAAACTCTACAGAGATCAGATGGAGCAGAGCCTCAAAGACAGGCCTGGGCGGAGCTGGGCCAGCACAATGTTTGTTGATAAATATTTCATTCCAGGAGATGGATATGAACATCCAACAAACCCATGCATGTATTGATGTGTAAGGTTGTATTTTATATTGGGTGGTGTTTTCAGTTGTTGGTTATTATTATTATTTTAATTATTATTTTAAAAGAAATATTGGAATTATATTTTTGCCTGCGATCTTTCATTTCTTTTATGATTGGATATCTAATTAGTCTGAACTATTTAACTAATTGTGACGCAGGACAATTTTCAGAACAAACCCGACAATGACGTCATTTATTATCTTACTTAGGATTCAACACAACAACACACAGCAAAACCACACTAACACTGCTTCATGTCCAAATCCGTAACATATAGCATCTCAGTAGCACCCTCTTTCTGCGGAGGGGACGAACTAAAGGAGGCACGGCAGAGTGAAAGACTAGCAATTAAAGGCATAGAGGAGCAAACAGCCAATTGAGGCCGATAAAGAGCGCCCTTCGCCACAGTTTCAAGCTGTAATTAGGTGGAAGTGCGATTCCTGTGTGACTTCAGAGCTGGTATCAGCACCACATACCTCTCAAATGAGTCCTGTGGGGTTCACCATCTGCTTTTGCTGCTCAGCACTTTCACGCCACACCCACCAATAGCCCGTTCCAACTCATTACTGCGTGCCCATATAAGGTGAAGAGTTCACCCTTCCTGCTCACCTCGACTCATGTCACCGCCCACACAGATCCCCAAAAAGTCACTTCAATTCAACTCTAGGCATCACTGCCTCTGAAATAGTATTGTGAAAGCACCAGACAATAACATGCCTGTTCCAATGTTATACAATATATAACATACAGATCTATATACACCCTATAACCGTATCCAACAACGTGTATTGCTACGTCACAGCTTGTAGTTTCAACTGAAATATATTGTCTTTCATCTTTTCAGAATACAATGCCATGGTGGTAGAAGTATGTGTTTCCTTGTTGTCTCTTTTCTCTCTACCCTGTCTGTCTGACTGCTGCCTGACCTTTCTGCCCGTTCTCCTGGCTTGTTCTTCTAATCTATCGTCAAAGACTTGTGTGTCTCCGAGGGCCAATCGCTGCTGGTCAGCCTGTGATCCCGGCCAACCAGAAGGCTTCATTAGAGTATAGTGTCTCCCAGAAGGAATCATCTCCCCTAGGAAACCAGCAACCCTGCTCAGGATCAATAATGTCCTCACATACGGCTCCCTTCTGCCCACAGCTCTCATGAGGAGGTGTGGAGAATAGGAGGACATTATCACATTCACTACTGGCCAGTGTATTATTGATGGCAAAAATTCTGTACAGCAATATCGAAATATGCAGGTTGTCTAAATTGAAATAATAACACAAAGAATAAAAGATGAAGTAAATAATCCCTGATTAAAACAACACTGGTCTGTTGTGCACTGGTCAGTGCTTATTTGTGATTCTGTTTGCTTAGCCTAAATAAACACTGAAACCTTAATCTGCATACGTAACTGTAAATAGAGGTTTTCAGGATTATTTAATTAGATGCCTTTGTAATCCTCAACCTTCAAAGAAACATAACGACGGTTGTTTGCTTCCTGGTGTTCAACATGAGGTATTGATTACCCAACCAGCCACCTGGGTTAATTCTCCACCAAAACGACATGAGTGCGTCTCCGAAGACTAGCAGGCTAGTTGCTGAGTAAATGCTTTGCCAAATTGACTTTTCTCAGCTCCTTCCTAGTTTTCCCCTCCCTCTGGTGATGTCCCTCATGCAGAGAATTGGAATTTCAAATTTTCACTTTTGATGACATTTGTGCTGAGGGCTCTGACATAATGTTCTCTCGGTTGAATCAAAATGCAAATGAAGGAGTATGTCATGTCTGATTAAAAAAAAACGTAAATGTCTTCATTAATTAAAGCGTTCATTCACTTCAACTTTGTCTGCTATTTTCCTTGCTGCTTTAAATAAAAACACTGAACGCTGGCTTTAATGGTGGAAAGAGACAAAGAGAAAATTTTCTTTAGTTCCGAAAGTGCTACTCATCACATATTCTAAGGTCAAAACATTTTTAAAGGTGATGGGAGACCAGGGGGAAACCAATTCTACGACTGACTCAAGAAACGAATGAACTAGAGAGCTTATCAATGTAGGCTAGCATGGTTATGCTAACACTGTTTGTTCCACCATCGCAGGAAAGCTTTCACAACTCTTGATGACGGTTAGCTTGCTATCAAAAAATCATAACATACAGCACAGATTTTTCCAACTAAAAACATGTGCTGTTTATTTGAATGTAACTGACACTTTTGTCGCTAGGTTTGAAAGCACTAGGGTTCCTAATGATGTAGATAGACTGATAACACTATTAGTATTTAAGAATCTCTCTCTCTCTCTCTCTCTCTCTCTCCTACTGTTTCATATGCTTATCAGCTGCTGCTACATAAAAGTGAGGCACTTTAGCACAACATATTGGCATTGCTTTATCAGAACAACAATGATGAAGAATGCTGTAAATTGTGAGGTGAAGATGACTACGTTTACCCCTGCGTGTGTCAGATTAGGGGTGGCTCACCCCTGATCTGACACACTCAGGGTACCATTGGATTTCTGTAACCAAACGACGCTGAGCTGAAGAACTGAAGAAAGAGCAACATTAGGGGAACCTCGATCTTTTGGTTGCAAATTACTAGAGCAGCGTAGCGGAGAGCAGATAACCATTACGCAGAAAGCTGAGTGATTATGTTTGACAACTGTTTAGAGATAGCACTTCAAGGACAGCACACTAAATTGGTCACACAAAGTGACATAAAAACAAGACAAAAATACATTTTAACTTTCTATATACATGTAAAATATATATATATATATATATATATATATATATATATATATATATATATATAAATGATATGTGGCCTTTGTATTCAATCAGATGCCTAGGACACAAGAGTACGATGGTCAGCAGCTCCATGTAAAACCTCAAATTCAGCATCAATGTCCCATCATTCTGAAGGAAATCAAAGATGAGGATGTTTAAGAGGTTTCCCTTTTGCCTGAGACACTGCTGACTCGGGTGTTCCTTTGCCGAACCCGATACTCTGCAGGCAAATCTGTCGAGCACATCCCGTTTTCCACCCAGCAAATAACTTTTTCTCAGCAGCTGTATCTCAGACGCTGACACATGTCAAAGTGTAATGTAAATGTTGCCAAAATGAAAGCGTACGGAACGGCCTGTTTCGACGCTGAACGTCACCTGAGACACGCAATATCCATCTAGTTCTGCTAGCGAAACCCAACGATCAACCGCACCGCAAACCATAAACATGCAGGAAATCAAACGAATCCTAAAAACAAACGAGCCAGCGTCGCCCCCGATAGGTTACGCTAATCGCGCTGCGTCTGTTTTATTGCTTGGCTCACGCTGACCCAGATTTCATATTTCACAAATTCTGCTGATTTTACCTAAAAGCGGGCAATTAAGTTCCTTCCACCTTGTTCAGCGAGGTGCTGGATGCTACGGCGGTGGCTGCTGAGTCAGATGGGGGGCCACTGCTACGTGGCTAACTGCAATCTGGGGACACATCTCGGCGCCGTTGCCTTCCGTGTGTGTGTGTGTGTGTGTGCGCGCCAGCTGCCTGCCAGGGGCCCAGCCTCATTAGGAGAATTACCGAGATCAAACAGAGCGGCCGAGCAGCAGAAGACAGAGAATTCGCCCCGCATCCCCCCCCCCCCCCCCCCCCCCCCCCCCCCCCCCCCCACACACACACACACACACACACACACACACACACACACACACACACACACACACACACACACACACACACACACACACACACACACACACACACACACACACACACACACACACACACACACACACACCTCTTCCAAGAGCTGGGGATGAAAGGCAGGCAGACGGTGGAGTGGAGGCACCAAGAAGACATTGTGTAACTGGCTCAGAGTTTTTGAAGGGAGGGGAGGCTTTGATTCCATGTCTATTATAGATGAAAAAAAATGTGTGGGGCTTTGATGGGCCTGCGCAGTTCTGTTTACATTCCAGTCTGCTTGTTTGATGTTGTCAGGTGAAGGAATACAATCCCTATTGTAGCGCAGTCGGCTGAGGGGTAAATAAGCATCACACGTGTCTTCTACGTCAGCCATGCTGTTAATGCATACCTCATCTTTTTAAACCTCCGCAGTTTCACAAATGGTTTTAGAATGGGTTTCTTGTAGCCGTGGTGATTTATGTGTGAGGATGGTGATTGACTTGGTAGTCATCATATAATACACGGGGCCATATGTTCTGGATATTTGGGGTGAACAGAGCAGTTGAGCCCTCAACCGATCACCATCTGCTGGTGAGTTAAGTTAGATGGCGGAAAAACACTCTGGGCAGGCCTTGTGAGCCTCAGGTGACTGATGGTTTAAAGGTTGAAAAACCTAGTGGAACCTAGTACATTCTGGAATGGTTTTAACTTACACTTTAAGACGAAACACACTCGCCTGCTGTATCTGGGATTAACGATGTAATAGAAGCCTGTCATGATGACAACCTATTGGTTAACATCAGCATAGACGCAGGCTGTCAGTTAAGGGGGCATGCGGGGCGTTGTAGTGGTCTTGGGGGACCCCAGACTCAGTATGCAGGTGACAGAGGCTGAGGCATTTGCAGAAATAAGATCACACGATTTCAGCTTTCGGATTTCCCATGATTCATTGGTTGGTCAACCCCAAAAGAGGTTCACGAGAAGCCTTTGGCAGCTCAGAGGAAGGTTGTCAACCACTACGGATGTCTGAGGAAATCCTCCACCCTGGGGATCCACCCCGGGGATTCTATGGGAGGAGCTGAAGGAGGAGGGATCGTCAGGGGTGATACTGTGGGTCATTCGTTCTTTGCACATTTAGAGTAACAACTTGGATGCAGTCAGGCTTCATCCCTATAGGCATCGGACTCCATCTTGGATCTACTTTGCCTTCCATGCTGTTTGTATTATTCAATGTTTTGTCATTCAGTCACACGGACTTGGAGGCAAAACACATTGGTGGTTAGATGTCCATGCACAAACGTGAATGTAAGTGTGATTATGGTTGTGAACCCTCCCCTTAAGTTACTGTTACTGTCTCTGCCAATATCAACACAAATGCTCAAGGTTCTTCTCATGGAAGGCTGCTGAAACTTTCGATTTAGTAGGGCTATCTATCAAACTTCTAACCAGACCTCACAGTGAACCCATAACGTATTCTCCCATATGAACCCCCCTTTTCTCTTACTTAATGTAATGGGCAAGTTTGTTCATTTCTAAAGGCTTTCTTAGGAAGCGTGTCTAGAGCCCTTCCGGAAAGAAGATGAGAATGCTTCATGGGGAGAACTCTGTTCATCATGTATCTTGTCTAATTCTTACGTTGGAATAAATAGGCTCAGCAATGGATTCAGGTTGAGGGTTCAGCTGTTTAGGCATTTTATTGGACTGGATCATTTTGGATTGTCCTGCTATTACTGTGACTGATGGAAGGAAAGAGATTGCTGCATGGTTGAATGGATGGTTGCATTGTCTTTAATGATGACTCACTGATTCATGTGTTTTTTTATTTAATACTATCTTCTGTTATTTCTGTGTTGATTTGTTTCTTGACTCACCTCTCACTGAATATATCGGAGCCTACTGTTGTGGGCAGAAGTCAAATCGGTAAATTTCTACAGAAATGCAGAGATCTGCCCTTGCCATTAGGAGATCAAATAGCACATTAGAGAGGGTCTCCTCTCCAAACTGCCAACCATCTAAACATACATCTCAAATATACAAGTCACAAACAGACCTACTATGGATTTTTACACACTGTTGAATCATTTGTTAGGCAGTTGATTTAAAAGCTAGTTTATGCAGGGCTGATCGATACGGCCTTGGACTCCCCATTCATTTTATGCTTATCAATCGGCTCTTTTAAATGAAAATGTGGGTAGTGTATCAGCTGACAGATGGGAATAGCCAAAGCTCACCCGTATAACAGGTCATTGAGTACAAAGTGCAAATCAAAAAACATTCCTTTGCAGTTTGATTTTGAATACATTACAACAGCGCCTCGTGTGTGCGATCATTCTGACGATTGTGTGCCAATTGTGTCTTCATATAATATGTGTAGTAACACACGTGCACATGATAGCGATGGCGTCGGACAGAAATACGGTTTGACTGTCACAAGTATACAAACGCAAGTACATACAAATATGCTTCAACCTCGTTTCCGTGGCGTGAATATATTATCCACCCTCGATTCACCCGAGCTGATGACTTTTTAAAATAAAAGTAAAATGCAAAGTCCTCGCACGCTACAGAGTGCATACCCCGCAGAGATTCACCCAACCGTGAAAGCTCTGCGAAAACGGGAGGGATTTCCAGTTCATTGCTGGTATTGACAGCGAGTCCCAGTGAGGGTTAGTGGAGCAGGCGAGGAGGCGGCGGCGGAGGAGACGGAAGGAGGGATTTCATTAGGGGACCGCGGTGGTGCACGCCTCAGGGGACAAGCCGGCAGACCCACTAGAGTACGCCGTCAACACCGGGGTTGACAGCAGCAGGTCAGAACATTACATTGATGCAGAAGATTCCCTAATTAAGCTCTCACATGATTTTTTTACTCACTTAATTGATGCGATAATTGGGTCATAGTGGGGTACCTGGCTAATTTGCTCTTTGGAGGGTTTCGTAGACACGGGGGTGGGGGGGGGGGGGGGGTGAAATTATCTTTAAGAATATTAGCATGGTGTCCATACCAATGCAGCAAGAACATAAAATCAATTCATTTCCTGAGAAAAGTGACTTTTCTCATCAAGGCTACAGATAGGAAAGATATTGATTGGTATAACTCACTACAACAAGTTAATTTAATTTGCACAGCCGCTTATATATTAACCTCTGCGATATCTCAAAACATTTGTGGAGAGGGAGAGAGCTAGAGTGATCGAGAAAGAAACCATTACTGGTTTAATTAATATGTAATGACGCAATTAATCACCACACGGTGATTTATTACATTACATTGGAATACAAAAAAAAAGCACGTAAGACCAACATCCTTCACTTTCGACAATGACTAAGACAAATGAACAAGCTGAGTATCAACCTTTTGGATAGGGCTTGACAGTGTTTGCAAGGCAGAAGAAAAGAGGTTTCCAACACATCAGTGACAGTCTCTCTGAAATAAAGTTTGCCTGTCACATCCTCCGAGCACATTAACTCATCTTCATGTAATTTTCATGAAAACATGACTGAATTCAAGATATCTAAATCGAAGATGAGCACACGGTGAACATTTCAGTCTTAAGAGTTAATGGCTTATAGAGATGTTTTGCACCCTGAGGTGTTTTGTTCATACAGAATTAAGCCCTGTATAGATTTACCCGCCCTGGGGAACGGGGCAGACTCTGTTGCAATCTCCTTTCTCATCCGCATCACACCAAACGTTTCTAGAGGAGCTTTCATCTAAGGTGCCTTAGAAATGATCAATGTTGCAAGGCTTAACATTAAAGTGTGTCTCTAAATATAAAGGACTCAAACTACGCAAAATAAATCAATACATAAATGTTGAAAAACGGCAATGCAAAATGAGCATAATATTCTGCATCAAGTTACGCCAGGTTGAGCACTGGGTGCCCAGCTGTTTCTACATGATATTGAGATGCTGAAGGCCACAGTGAACCAGATGTGAACCAGATCTGACAAACTACACAAACTGCTTCAACATGCAAACAAAAAGAAAAGAACCAAACATTGTTGACTACTACACAAACTATTCATTAAATATTGTCTTTGTGCAAAACAAAATGCAACACAGGGCTTGTCAACATATCAAATCTTATCTTCAAATGATTCAGTTTAATTTGTTGATTGGATGATTAAATAACTTATCATCATGTAGGGGCATCATGTAGGGTCAGCATGTGCAGAGAAGGGAAGTTGGACACAGCTCTATCGTCATAACTGCTCCGTCTTATTATCTATTCTATCTTAATACCTGCTCCATCTTAATACCTGCATTATGTACACCTGCTCCATCCTAACGGAGCAGTGCAAATGGGATCCACTCACTAGCTCCACCCTGTGCCTTCCCTGCAGCTCAAAGAGGCTAAGAGGCTCATTGTGTGCACGACATTTGCCTACTGAATGCTGGTGGTAATAAGATCCACCACCAATCGCCCTTACTCAGCCTTGGCTACCGACCTCATCTTGCATGTATCCAGCAAAAACAGCCACATTACAACAACATATTGTGCCCTAGCTTTATAATCAAAAACGTCAATATTCCACTCGAAGAACAACAGCCAAATTGTTCTTGGCTTTTCCGAACATCGGGCAAAACCCTGCACTGGAAGAACAGTTTCCTCCAATTATCCCACCACCACACCCACACTTTTCACGAACTGGTTCCGTGTGTGTGCTGCCTTCCATGGCCCCTGTCTCTCCAAGAGGATCACCCTCCTCTGTGTTTGCAGTGTGGCCCGGCCCGTCAGGGTGCTGCTGGAAACTGTCACTCATTGGTACGCCTGACGGACGCGGAGAGGCCACGTGGTCCAATCACAAGACACACGTACTTCTCACCAGCAGGCCTACGGACATTTGCATAACCTTCTTACGTGACACAGCGCACTTACATCAAAGGTCTCCGAGAACATTGAAGTTCCGACATCTAGTCTGAATGTGTGTGTGTGTGTGTGTGTGTTTATTTGTGCATGCATGTGTGTGTGCATTGAGGGCCTAGCATAGTCTTGTATGCGGAGTAGTATAAAGTGTGAAAGAGAAAAACAGATAGTAGTAATTGAGTATTTTGTATTTAATGTATATGTAGAACCTTATTTTCCTCATCCTAGCTTGCATTCGGATTAAATATAATTAGTATGAACGACATAATGTTTTGAATTAATATATGTGTAGTACAACAAAATTGCTTCTAGTGGTGTTTATCGACACTGATGGAATAAAGAAAAAGCAGTCTTCTAAAGGGACAGATGAAGAAACGTGAATAAAGGGCAAGCTATAGGCTCATTTAATATATTCTGACCTATTTTCCTCTATAGCTCATTATTTTTGTTGGCAAATGCATTGATGATCCAATTCATGCTTTGCTTTGTTCAATAATAAGCATTCCAAACCCATTTAAAAAAAAACAGGTAAGACTCTGATTATCTACTGCATAGATATGTGCAGCTGTTTGAAAAATAGGATTTAGGTTATACATTCACCAAGGCCTACTTGCAATCTAAATTCGTTCGTATTCTGTATCCATAGGAATTCCTGACTCAATGCCAACAGGGATCTTTTAAGAATATGTGCCATTTACATCTTTTACAATCCACAAATTGGCCCACACTCTGAATTTAAATATCCATAATTTGATCTTCATTCTACACTTCTGTGTCGCAGGAAATCATCTTCCCCTCCCCCGCCCATGTAAGACCTCTGCTGAGCACAACCTATTCACATTATCAGCGGGCCGCATGACTTCACATAAATGTTGGTATTCTCCGGGAAAATGAATCGGTGTTTCTACATGAGGAAAATTAATCAGTGTTTCTACATGAGGAAAATGAATGGTGTTTCTACATGAGGACAATGAATGGTGTTTCTACATGAGGACAATGAATGGTGTTTCTACATGAGGAAAATGAATGGTGTTTCTACATGAGGAAAATGAATGGTGTTTCTACATGAGGAAAATGAATGGTGTTTCTACATGAGGAAAATGAATGGTGTTTCTACATGAGGAAAATGAATGGTGTTTCTACATGAGGAAAATGAATGGTGTTTCTACATGAGGAAAATGAATGGTGTTTCTACATGAGGAAAATGAATGGTGTTTCTACATGAGGAAAATGAATGGTGTTTCTACATGAGGAAAATGAATGGTGTTTCTACATGAGGAAAATGAATCGGTGTTTCTACATGAGGAAAATGAATGGTGTTTCTACATGAGGAAAATGAATGGTGTTTCTACATGAGGAAAATGAATGGTGTTTCTACATGAGGAAAATGAATGGTGTTTCTACATGAGGAAAATGAATGGTGTTTCTACATGAGGAAAATGAATCGGTGTTTCTACATGAGGAAAATGAATGGTGTTTCTACATGAGGAAAATGAATGGTGTTTCTACATGAGGAAAATGAATGGTGTTTCTACATGAGGAAAATGAATGGTGTTTCTTGATGAGGAAAAGGAAGTAAGACGCTGATGTTGCAGCAATTTCAACGGAGCTCCAGATGGAAGCTCAGACTGTTCCTTCAAGTGATTGAGTGAATTCAACACACAGGAAGCCATGACAGAATGCAACATGCATGAACGCATGAACCAAATGAAATATATACACACAAACACATTCTTGCACACACTTACCCCACCAAAACACACACAAAGCAAAATCCTAAATAAAAAGAGAGGTTGTTTTAGAAACTTGTCTTTGGACAGCCATCCAGCAGAAGAGTAAACACCAGGCTGAGGGCGTGGAGGCCGTGCCCTGGGTGAGAGGCTCCATGCTGGGCCTTGGGTGCAGCGTTCTGCCCTGGAGCATGGAGCACCAGCCTGGGGTAACCAGCAAGGTCAAATGTTCCATAGGGCTAACATGGGACACAACTCTGGAGGTTTGAGAACACATTCTCTGCAGTGGTTTAAACACAAGACGCACCGTGTCTCAGCAACACTCAGCGTCCAAATAATTCAAACACGTTCTTCGCAACGAGAGCATTCACACTGGCGCCACCATCCAATGACAGCAAGACCTAACTTCCAACACGGCTCAAACCTTGGACGGTTAGTTAAAACACAGTTGAATTTCTTTCTGCACACTGTAGCCCATTTAGTGGTGGCTTTAATAGCTAGGGTAAGCCATTTGGAGAAACCAGCCAGAGTAAGGCCTGATTCACACTGGATCAGGCATTGCGGCGAAAACGGCAGTTCAACCGTTCATTTGAATGGGGGTAGTGCCTTTAAGCTGCAGCAGTGGGGGCCGCACGGGATTGCGAAAAGTTACGCAGCCAAACAGAGTCAGCTTTTGGAGAAACGCAACCCAACGTCACGCTGCGGTGGCCAATCACGGAAGCCGGCGATCAGACCGGGAGACGCCCATGGGAAGAAGAACCTTTGTGTACCGTGTAACGTTAGCATCGTAGCATTCCACTGTTTACCGAGCAACCGTGAAGATGGAAGAGACACTGACCGATGCCGTGTTGTCCTTTCCAGAGCTGTACAGCCCTGTCATGAAGGAGTGGTTTGAGTTCAGAACATGACGTCACATAAATGGGCCAGGAAGGGACACTCCTACATGGTAAGCCCACAGGTGAGCCATCCAATCATTTTATTCTGGCCGAATAAAATTCTTCAACAGGCTAACAGATGCCTGATTTTTTTTTTTTTTTTGGAGCATTTGATTTATTAATGGCTGTCGGGGTGTAAAGAGAATTTCAGCAAATATAACGAAAAATGCTTGCAAAAATAAATTGCCTACTCTAGCTTTAAAAGTGATTTATAATTTCTGTGCTGGACTGAGTCTGGCATTATGTGGCATCATAATATATAAGTCGTAATACCAAACAGTAAAAAAGATCTGCTGTCTTCGTAGACATCCTACCAATATTATGTGTACAATAATTAATAATTCAGTATCTCTTGCCTGCAAGGAGCAACTACTTCAAGTGATGGCATTCATCCCCACAAACCAGTAGATAAACAGGTTGATACTGAGAAAGCAGTGCTTTCCCCAGCTTGATCCCAGCACATGCCCGCTTCCTCTTCAACACAACATCTAGAGCCCGGTTACGCTCTCATGGAAGGCTCACAGCAGATGGCCAGAGGTCACATCTAACACAACATCTAGAGCCCGGTTACGCTCTCATGGAAGGCTCACAGCAGACGGCCAGAGCTCACATCTAACACAACATCTAGAGCCCGGTTACGCTCTCATGGACGGCTCACAGCAGACGGCCAGAGCTCACATCTAACACAACATCTAGAGCCCGGTTACGCTCTCATGGACGGCTCACAGCAGACGGCCAGAGCTCACATCTAACACAACATCTAGAGCCCGGTTACGCTCTCATGGACGGCTCACAGCAGACGGCCAGAGCTCACATCTAACACAACATCTAGAGCCCGGTTACGCTCTCATGGACGGCTCACAGCAGACGGCCAGAGCTCACATCTAACACAACATCTAGAGCCCGGTTACGCTCTCATGGAAGGCTCACAGCAGACGGCCAGAGCTCACATCTAACACAACATCTAGAGCCCGGTTACGCTCTCATGGACGGCTCACAGCAGACGGCCAGAGCTCACATCTAACACAACATCTAGAGCCCGGTTACGCTCTCATGGAAGGCTCACAGCAGACGGCCAGAGCTCACATCTAACACAACATCTAGAGCCCGGTTACGCTCTCATGGACGGCTCACAGCAGACGGTCAGAGCTCACGTTGCGCAGACTGAGCCCTTCCCCAGAGCTGACGTCTCTCTCACCAGATGGAAGAAGATCAACAGTCTTTGATCCCCAAAAGCCCTCCAGTAATACGCCTTTAGTGGAACGTTTCTCCTTATTTTATTGAAAAAGGCTCAGTGCAAACTGGAACCAATTTGAAGTACTGTAAATATGTAGTTGTACTTGCATATGGTTTAAAGTAAAGTTGATGAAATTTTTTTACATAAGCAAACAAACATTACAAAGTCAGGTAGTAGCGTTGCACAGTACTCCATGCTGGAAGTGAAGATAACCTTCAGTCTATCTTTGGGTTCCGTAAAGAAATCCTAACCACTGAATGCCTGCCTCATTAACCTTATAATTAGTACTTTTTCTAAATGGCTGAAAAGGTATCTTGTGTGATTTACATTTTGGCTGCCTTTTTCATCCTCAGTGGTAGCAAGGGGAAAGCATCCGTTTGTCTCCATCCAGATGATTCCTTTGATCCAGGAGAGGGAGGGAGGGAGGGAGAGAGAGAGAGAGAGAGAGAGAGAGAGAGAGAGAGAGAGAGAGAGAGAGAGAGAGAGAGAGAGAGAGAGAGAGAGAGAGAGAGAGAGAGAGAGAGAGAGAGAGAGAGAGAGAGAGAGAGAGAGAGAGAGAGAGAGAGAGAGAGAGAGAGAGAGAGAGTCGGAGAGAGATAGAGAGAGGGCGAGCAAGAACCAACGAGAGCGAGCGAGAACTAGCGAGAGCGAGCGAACGAGCGCGAGAGAGAGCGAGAGAGCAAGCGAGAGAGAGAGAGAATGTCACAGGGTTGAGCTGAAGAGTGCCAGGTTAGAAAGAGAGAATGAGGGAAAGAGAGGGGGCATGGAGAAAAGGGGAGGAGGTGGAGGCGAGGATGGGGGGGGGGGGGGGGGGGGGGTACTCTGCCAGTCAAAAGAAGTTAAGGAAAACCCACAAGAAGCTTTATGCTTAGATGGCTGAGCTCCTGTTCCTTTCAGAAGAATGATCACGTAAATGACACCTTTCCCCTTTTGGGTGAGAGACACTTGAGGGCAGAAGAGAATGCCTCCTTTTCTTCTGTAGACCATTCACTAATCGTATTGTGGGAGAAGAAGGAGGGAGGTGAAGTGTGCAGGCTTTTACAGAATTAAGACAAAGCCCCCACGGATATAAATCAGCCTCTATTGGTGCATCACAAAATTCCTTCGAAATTATACCAAATTTGCGCCGAGTGAAGTAGAGGCAATCTCTCAAAGCAGGTAATTGCTGGTAGAGTCCACAGACTGGAATGTGGTGTCACTGTTGTAACCGCGCCACAAACTGTGATCACACAACGGCCTCTCGGTCTTTTTTCCCTGTGACACATTTTTGGATGGATTTGGATGTAGAAACACAAGAGACTTACCGCACAGGCTTAGAAAGATTAACTTGATATTCTGACATATACGTTGGTATTAAATCTGTGCATATGAGCCATACATGTATCTAACCAATCAAAACTGTTTTCTATATAGAGTAAGATGCATCATACTGAATAAGGCTCACAAAAGAATCCTTATGAACAGCGACATTTGAATGTCTTCTATGAGCGAGTTCAGTCAGTGTCCTTATGTCTAAGGAAGCAGTAATGTAAACCCATCTCAGTGTTGCACACTTCCACTGCCTTGTGTCCATTATCATGAAGACTACTGTGTAGTTTCTCCTCGGCTCGGACTGACTGCTCTGTATCTTTAATGTGTGGTGTCCAGTTTAGATGGATTGCTTCGAGGCCTGACAGTTGTTGACCGGGTTGCACGGTTCATCGCAGGCCGGTCCATCCTGCAGTACTGGCAGGGCTGGACTAAAACATCATTAATTATATAAGGAGAGAGAGAGAGAGATGGAGAAGAGGCACTGCCGAAGCGTACATGGCTCTCTCGCCACACGGATGGTGATTACTGCAAAGCCTCACAATTTGCCACAAGTCCAGCTAGAATTCAGATGAGTTCACTCTTCCCATGGCAACTGCAGTGACATTACTCTCCTTCAGAACTGGGTTGTGTTATGGTATCAGACATGCGGACAAAGGTTGATAGAAGTCATATTCAAATTGAGCTTAGAATGATAATACAGTGTAGTACAATACATGCTATCTATTCAGCCATCTATATATATAAATACACTTGTAGTTGATGAATAGGGTATTGTAACTACCACTAATACTATTAGAAGTAGAACCATTTGCTATACAAGCCATGCACAGAGATATTTGAATACAATGGTGGCCTTTGGTTAGCCCTGCAGTGTATTGAGGCTATCATCATGTGCTCATGTGATGATCATCAGGGGATGATCATCATGTGACCGCTGGTACCTGTGACGACTGGTCCACCTCACCATTCACACTCCTTGCTGGTACCTGTTCAGACTGGTCCACCTCACCATCCTTACTCCTTGCTGGTACCTGTTCAGACTGGTCCACCTCACCATCCTTACTCCTTGCTGGTACCTGTTCAGACTGGTCCACCTCACCATCCTTACTCCTTGCTGGTACCTGTTCAGACTGGTCCACCTCACCATCCTCACTCCTCGCTGGTACCTGTTCAGACTGGTCCAACTCACTATTCAAACTCCTCGCTGGTACCTGTTCAGACTGGTCCACCTCACCATCCTCACTCCTCGCTGGTACCTGTTCAGACTGGTCCAACTCACTATTCAAACTCCTCGCTGGTACCTGTTCAGACTGGTCCACCTCACCATCCTCACTCCTCGCTGGTACCTGTGACGACCCACTTTCTCCCCATTCACACTCCTCGCTGGCACCTGTGACGACCCACCACCTCCTCACTGGTCTACCATCAGAGGCAGGCACCGGGGTGGACGCAGCTGGCTGTGCCTATTCTGTCGGACCCACACTTCCCCTCCTCTCCACAATCAACCAAGAAGACAATCCTGTGGGCTGAGATGACTCACTATGCCACTCTCACGATGACACCCTCACTGCCCTCTCCCATCGGGGGGGGGCGGGGGGGGGGGGGGGGGGAGCGGGCGGGTCAGTGTCCCCCATCCAACACCCCAGCTCTGATTTCATGAAGGCTCCACATTTTCCTTCTTCTTCTTCTTCTTCTTCTTCTTCTTCTTCTTCTTCTGCGTCGTCGTCCTCTTTCACGAGTCTTCCACCCGGAGCGTCGCCGGTGGGAGTTCTCCGTCCGTCCGTCTTCAAGGTCAGCGTTAGAACCGAGATATCACTGCTGCGGCGAGACTAAGTGCACTCCTAAAACGGAACTGCATATCCGTCCACCGTGCACCGGTTTTCTGCAACATGATTCGTCACAGGGACCCGGGGACTGTAAAGGTCGAATGGAATAACAAACAAAACAGCGAGGCTGAATAGAGAGTGCACGTGCGCGCGACACGTCACATTTTCAATCTCCGCCGGTGGGAGGACAAATGGCCTTGCGAGGAGGGGATTAGGGATGTGAATCACTGATGAAATAAAGCCTCTTGTTGTTGCTTTGTGTTTGTCTTCTGCCATATTTACATGTTAAAAAATGGAAATCTTTTGTTCGGCACAGGCATAAAATGTGTCGGCCTATGAGTCACAACAGTGTTAAATATTCATGGTTTTGGATGTGAGGAGAAAAAAAATGAAGAAACTGCGGTTTATGTCCAAGATGCCAACTGGAAGAATAGGCGATGGGCCGGATTAGCAGAGGTGACAGGGTTGAAGAAAACAAACGGGAGAAGATTATGGTTTTTGATTGGAATAATGCTTTTTCGAGGGGCCATATTTATTGAATGCATTTGTAGGGTTGGAGGAGATTCGATTTCCATCCATCCTGTCCTCCAATGTAAATGTTTTGACGTCCGTGTTTGTCGGTTCTAAGGGGGTCTGATGGTATTCAGTGTTTATTTTTGGTACTTTCTTCTTTAATGGGGAGGGAGAATTGATCCGCAAGGTGACACTGGGTAGAAGAACTGTCAATAGAAGGTCGGGGGGGGGGGGGGGGGGGGGGGGGGGGTGCTTTCTAGCGGCAAGCATACAGAGTGACCACTAAGCCTCCGACGCAAGCCTGCAACGCTGATAAATGTTCTATGAGAAGGTTGAAAACATCTGAGTTGCCCCGCGGCTATCTGTTTTCAAATTAATTCCAAAGTAAAGACCAATAGTTAATGGCTGGACATGCAATATTCATTTTATTTTTTAATAATAGTCTGGTAACAACGCAACATGAAAGACCAAAAAAGACCCCCCCCCAAAAAAAAGGCTAATTATTACCTTCAGCTCGAAGAGAGAAGCAAGCAATTCTGTTTGGCGTTGACACCTTTGAAATGCATTCTTTTGAAAAACGCGAAATAAATAGTCATTGCACAGCCACAGACAGACACAGACCCACACACACGTTTGGTGCAAAACAAAAGAAAACAAAAAATTTGTTTCACGGTCTTTGATCTCAACTACATTTGAAGTGCAGAGACAATGCGCTAACGCAGTCCTCCCCCACTACTCCCAGCCTCCCCCCTCATCGTGATATCACGGGATCATACACAACCACCAATGGGCTGCTACAAGGGTAGGTAAAGGCATCCGGAGAGGTAAATATCAAAGCCATTTTCAAATCGTTCAACGTTGCTGTGATTGGTATTTGTCAACACTACAATGAATTAATCAACCCATCAAATATGAGGATCTCCATGTAGGTTTATATAACACCGTATTGCATTAGCTTGCGTTAGAAGGCACAGCATTTAAGTAAAAACGATGCTATTCGGCTGGATATTTCCACAGGTCCGCAGCCAAAAGTCAGCTTATCATGACAATAACAAAGTGAACAAATAGACAGACTCATGAATAAATGTAACAGCGTCTAAATATGCACATAAATCAGCCAGGATAAGCTAGTGGGATGACAAGAGGTGGTCTCGATACAGAGCTGTGTCCCTACTGCTCGCTGCGACACCGTTGGGCCGGGCACCCTACTGGTCCTTGAAGAAGACTCCCGGACAAGCCCTGGTCCTCGCCAGCAATCAAAATGCACTCGCGCCCCAGTGCCCCTCCAAGGGCCCCCCCCCTGCACGCTGCAGTGTGTGCTGCTTTTGATTTTTGACAGTAGTGTGCCTGTGCGTGTGTGTGTGTGTGTGTTTGTGTCACTGTGTTGGACCGTACAGCGTGCCTGCCCATGTGATTGACAGGGCCTGTTTGTATGCAGAAAAAAACACACACACACGAACAGCCATCACCTGGGGAAGAGGTGGAGCTGTTCTCCACCCAGATGGAGGACCAGGGTAGTCCCAATGTGCATAGAAAAGGAGTGCCTGATTCAATCATGTTATCATGTTATCTCCTTTTAACAAGCGATAACAAAGTTGGGGTTTATGTTCGCGTGCCACACAGGGGGCAGGGGGAGAACAATTGACCACCGTGAAGGAGAGAGGACGTCACTTTCATTACCAACAATCAAACACACCGTAATGGCAGTGAAAATATGAATTATTTCTGAAAGTGGCTGCTAGGCTGCAAGCCAACAGGAACTCAGTATTAGGACAGGAAGAAGGACAGAGCACACATTCACAAAGCACTCTCTAAATTGTGCACTTCCACCAGGCCCACTTTTAGACCGTGTTAATCATTACCTGCTTCTCCCCACTATACATACCGGACATGTGTACATTATTGATAATGTTATTGATGGATGGATGGAGTGTGTGTGTGTGTGTGTGTGTGTGTGTGTGTGTGTGTGTGTGTGTGTGTGTGTGTGTGTGTGTGTGTTTCATGTAATCAAATGACTTGGCCTGGAACCGTATGCCCTGTGAGCGAGTGCGATGCACAGCCAACTGGTTTTAATTTCGCCAGGTGAACCAGCTTTAATTGGTTTAAACTTTGCGCTGGCCGCCGAGGGAGTTGCCTGTTAATTCAGCAAAAAGGTCAATGTGAATAAACGTGCAGCTGGGCGGGTGAAGGGGGGGGGGGGGGGGGGGGTTGGGTGAGGGTCGACCCCCAGTAACAACCCCCCCCCCCACATCCAAAACACAACACGCTGCTGGGAGAGGATTGGACTGGCTGGGAGTGGTGATTCAGTCTCCCTCAGTGGAATGGTAATACAGGCCTATAAATAACCCCCCCCCCCCCCCCCCCCCCCCCCCCCCCCGCACCCCCAACTCGTGTGTGAGAAGGTGATTATTGCCTGTGACCCCTGGGTGGAGATGTGGTCAGATTCTCATATCACTCAGAGAGACGTCCTTTATATTCTCTGCAACGTTACTTTCTACCAGGGTAATATTTAACGTCCAGAATATTGAAGCAGGGAGTCAGAGAGCCCGCTGATAGCAAAAGTTGAGAAGCAGAAAATAAAAAGGAACGCAGGAGATTGTGTTTTGGGGAGGGCAAAGTGAAAGGAGAGCGGACGGAGAGTGATATGATAGGTAATCGGCTCTGGAGGGGTCTTTTCACGCTACATTAAGCCCCCTGTATGGGTGAGGAACATCAGGCCTATCAGGCAGCCGTGTGTGGCTGAAGGAAGGGAAGCCAGCCCGTGGTTCTTTCTTCGACGCCTCACTTTCTCCCCACAGGATTTCACTCACCCAAATGGAGTGATGAGCAGCCTCACTGATTACACGTCTGACGCTTCTCACTCTGGGGCAATCGCACGCACACACACACACACACACACACACAAAGATGAACATGTACACGCACGTCAGCACTCTTACTAACCTACGCACACACACACACACACACATACACACACACACAAAGATGAACATGTACACACACGTTAGCACTCTCACTAACCTACGCACAGACACACACACACTCACACACACACACACACACACAGGAACATGCACACAAACACACACTCCCACACACAGGCACATGCACATAAACACTAACAAACATACACACACACTTTCACAAACCTACGCACGCACACACACAAAGATGAACATGCGGACGCACATTCCCACTCTCACAAACCTACACACACGCACACACAGGAACATGCACAGAGTAACATGCACACACACATATATATGCTCTCACAAACCTACACACACACACACAAACACACAGAGGATCATGCACATGCACAAACACCTATACAAACACACACACACACACAAATGAGCAGAGAGTAAAGCAAACACACACATGTTCACGCACCCAGAGACAACAGAAACCCAGAGAAACACACACACACACACACCCGCAAACAGAAACCCAGTGCCAACACACATGAACACACACACACACACACACACACACACAAACACATACACCCACACAAACACTCACTCACACTCACTTCCACATTGTAACTAGGAAAACGAACTAAAATCATCCTAGCTCAGCACTGATCTATTTATCGAGACCGTTTGTCAATGGAAGCAGCAGAGCCAGGCCCAACGGATGCGTGACTGGCCAGGTGCTATTAGGATCAATTATAATGTGCCGTTTGCGCACGCTGTTGCTCTCTAATAAGCTATAGTGATTGGCTCTCACTGGGAGTAGTCACAGTCTCTAGGAAGCAGCGGTACGGCTGATTAATGTCAGTTCTCGTTCTGTTGAATCACTCGAAAAGTATTGCTTATTGGTTTTTAGAGTCTATAAAAAAATAAATAACGAAGAATTAACATATGATTGTTCCAAAATTCACGTACCACAATGTCGTCGGCTACAAACAAAACATAAAACTGTAAAAGGTATTTCGTGATAAAGACAATTCAAATTGCAATTGGACCAAGCGATCCAATCACATGTAATCACTGGAATCTAAACCATTATGCTACTAGACTAAGATATGTAAAACCCAACAGAGTGTCCTGTTATTGGAATATTATGTACGACATCATGGTGATGAGGCCGAGGGGAAGCACAGGGTGCTTAGCACCACCGAAGAAGATCACTTTACAATAACAGGACACTTACCTGTGTATTCTGCTAATACAACCGTTACCAACAATGACTTGATATTAGTTACTTACTGTTAATGTTTTTTGACCGACTTTATCGGCTTGAAATAACATAATCTTCTGTGGAGACGTATTTGACTGTTGTTGTTCATGTTGGTAGCACATTGATTAAGAACTGTTAAAAGGCAGACGTGTCTTGTTATTTTAAAAGAATGCACACCCTTGGAACGTTATGCAACAATACTGTGGTATAAATCCATAATACAAAGGACTATCTATCAAACATATGGCCTTTTTTTCCCCAAGACCAGCATGTTTGCCCACTAATCTCCTACAGTTGCGCACTATGTAGTCATGCACCAAGTGTGGGTGGCATCAAGAGAAGCCCCCTGCTGGGCTTGGCAGGGTAGTGCTGTTGGTCACACTGTCTGCCAGCAAACTCGGGGTCTTCCTCCGTCAGTAGACTGCTGGACCACATTGGATACTTTATATCAGGAGGGTATAGTCTGTATTGACTGCATACTTGAAAAACATGTTGTTGATGATTTGATGGATGGCTTATATATATATTATATAATAGAATATTAGCTGAACTTGCTTCAATTTGTATCTACACGTTAAATTTACATTCATTTAATTACACAGTGGAGTTTAAATCAAAACGGCATATTTCATTGTAACGTTTTTGTTGGCTTAAATATTTGCCATGCAACATAATTTTTTAATATAATATTTGTGGGAAAAACAACAAAAAGAACAAGGAGCTAAACTGCTTAAAGGGCTCTTACGTCTGCACACTATATGGCCGCCATACCTTGCACATCTCCCGCTAACACACACACACACACACACACACACACACACACACACACACTATCTCCTGTTTTCCACAGATGACTGCTGCCCATCTCCTGCAGGCCAGATGCATTGGTTATCCCATGCTGATGAAGAGTGGAGAGAACAAATGACCTCCTAACCCAACGGTGACTCCACATGTCTCCTGTCTGCCTCCTGAGTGATCTCCGTGGGCCAGCTTGGGGGGAGGCTGGGGGCGGTGAGGGGGGAGTCAGGGTGAGTAGGAGGTGGGAAGGAGCCAGACAGAACATTGGGCCCTCCTAATAGGCCAGCGGAGAAGAAAGAGGGCCATGGATCCCCGATGTGTCCCCAGCCGTTGGGGGGGGGGGGGGGGGGGGGGGGTCAGCTTCTCCTGCGGTGTAGATTGGAAACCTCCTCCTCCCCTCAATCAAAAGAGTCCAGGATGTTGACAGCAGCCACTCGGCTTGATCCCCAGTAGCTCTCGGCCAGATCTGGATCCTCAGGTTTGCTCTGCCTAGCGATTGCCGCTATAGGTACATTAACGTTTGAACCATAACACGTTAACGCGGTCTTGGTTCTTACATAAAGTTCCCACAGATGGGTCCCATCAAAGGGTTATGTCGTTCAGATTCCACCTCTGATTTCAAAACCCAAGGTTACAATGCAGCCAAAATAACCCACGTTTCCAGCAATCTTTGGGCGTAAACGCCAAGCTGCGTGTCAGACTTCGGCCGATGCTTCTGAAAGCGCTTTGATAAAAATTTAAGACTTGACCGGTGAGGCATGTGATGCAAATCTAATTCCTCTTGGAGGGAATCTGATTGAAGTCAAAGAGGAGCTAGCACGGGCCTGAACACAGAGCCCCAGCTTCTGGCAGCAGACCTCCAGCTCCTTGGCTTGTGGAGAGTGCTCCCCCCGCCCCCCCATCGGAACACGCACAGATGGGGCTGGCTCATTTAGAAAGCCCCTCGGTGGGCCGTGGGCCACGTCCACGTCACCCAGCGTACGCATCTTAAACGTAACCCGAGGCTGCAGGGTTGCAGTCGGTAAACGAATAACCCCCTTGTTTTTCTAACCAATGATACGCACATGGTTTTTATCAATACAGAACCTCAAAAGGTTGATATCCATTGATTTGTGTAGAGCCCACTGTGAATTATCCATGAGGAGCCGTCTTCTTTTAAATATACAACACTGAGAATGAGTGCTGGTCGATCTTGGCACAAACATTCATCACGATAATTTGGGTCAAGATTGATATTATGGGAAAATAATGATTTAATGTCATTTTTGGCACGGAATGGATCAATATCTCGGAAACAAGTAAATGCTTTTTTTTAAGTTAGCTAATGTTAGCTCCACAGCGAGCACTGTGTGTTGTAAATTTGGTGTTCTGGTGTGAGTGAAAATGAGGTGTGTGCCTTCAAATGGCTCCAGTTCAAAAAAGCAAAACCCACATTTCTCAACCGAGTTCTACTGTAATCGTTTACTTTTATTTTCTGTTATTCATGATCGTGGGAAGCCCAGATCGTAATCACAATCAAAATATGTCTAAATCGATCAGCTCTCCTGTGAAAGTTGCAGAAATTGGCCATGTACTGTACTGACAGAACAGAGTTAACACATTTACCAGACAATGGTAGTAGCAAGACGCTAAACTGTTGATGAACGTTACTCAAGCATATTTCCCTCTTCGAACGGTGCATTTGATACAACGTAAATGACGAACAATCCCCAAAGCCAGCTGCACACTTCACTTTCCTCAGTTATGGTTTCCTGCGATTTAAACCTCGCTTCCCAACACAAGGAAGGTTGATTAGCAGTCATTGAGGGCGACGGTAGGAGGTGTCATGACATCCAGTTCATACCAGAGGAGTGGAGGTTTTGGTTGTGGAGGGAATGCAGAAAATATTAAGCCTAGCCCCGCTTGGAAAACATCAGCCTCTCAAGGTCTGACACTTTTAGCTGCTTTTGCAATTTCATCAACACAGCTATTCTAATACATAGACTAGTTTTGTTCAAGGCTATAAGGTTAACAAAATCACAGACATTAAAAAAAAAAGTATTTGCAACAACAAAAGCAACACCCCGTGCTCTACAAATGCATTTTGTTTACCAAATAAATCCCGTTACCCCATTGTAAAAACAAATACAAATATAGAAATAAAATCCACTTCTAAAATTGTGTAAATCCAGTTTTGTATATGTAATGCTATAGACCACGGGTACACATCTTTCTAAAAGAAGTGCTAGTTTGACAGTAGCAGGGTTTTTCTTCCGATGCGGTGACTGTCAGACTGTCACATAAACCGAGCCTCTCACCGGCCTGATTAGTTTGACAGTTTGCTTCTTAGCAAGCGGTCATTTCCTGCAACTCACGGTATCCTGCTTTGCTGCAGTGAAGACCTCTATAACATTCCTTCGTATAGCTGATGCCAATGTAGCATTATTGGACAGGCTACATATAGCCTCGGGCCATTTGGGAGCACATTTGGTCAGCTTGGAACCCTTATTGCTTATTTGCAATTACCCGTCCACAGCCAATCTTCAGTTGAGAAAACAGTGGGGGGTTTTTAACTTAAAAATAGCCGGAATTGTGATGTGTGCGTGGGCGTCATTCCAATAGGACACACATGTATAGTGTAAGTAGGGTTGTGGGTTAGGATGTGAGGATTTGTGGATTTATTTTTGTGTTCTTTCTTTTGGGTGGTGGGGGAAATCCGATAGGGACTGACAATGATTGGGGAGATTATAAAAGAGAAGGAAAGAGAGAAGAATAGAAAGCCAATTTCACTTCTTATTGAGGTCCTAACATTATTTTTGTCTTCCTTTCAGCTCCTAGTATGAGGTTCCTTTTTCAGCACCAAACACATTTCACACACCAAAAATTGTACAGCCTATGTAAGACTTCTTTGAATCAAACCACTGTGATGCCATAATTTGCAATCGACCCCTTTCCATCCCATTGCAGAATCCCGTGGTTAACGGCCATAAACAAAAACGCCATTAGGTACATAGAACTCAACTCACTGGCGAAAGAGAAAAAGTTTTCTCAGTTGCGGCGCCTCCTCTCTCTCTCCCTGTGTGTTTGTCTGCTTCATGTCCCGCAGCACTTCGTCGATGTTTGTGTGTGAAGGTCTGGCTGAAACCAGCTTGTCTCCAGAGGGACGGGGGTGATAGCGTCACCCCTCCCGGGGCCCCCGGCCCTCTAATCGGCTCCGGGAGACGGGGACAGAGGAGCTGGAGAAGAGACACACAGCGATGTATGTCGCTCGCTGCTGCTTAGGCCTTCAAGCCTTTTCCAGCTTTTGTGTTTATCCCGGGCCAAGCGCCTACACAGCTTCACGCCACGCCGCCGGTATAAACCGCACGTTGCCGTATGCAGCCATCTCCCCCCGAGCCCCTTAGGGGGGAGGGGGGGGGGGGGGGGGGGGGGGGGGGGGGGGGGGTTAGCTTGGCTGCAGCTTGAGGAACGTCCAGAGTCTGTTATGTGTACGTCCAAAGTTATGTTCTGAAGCTCAACTCTTTCACTCTATCAAAGAGCAACCTCGCTTTCCTCGCGTCTCTTAGACATATTTGGTGAAATGGCAAATTTCAGGACAAAATTGCCCTTTTTTTTTCTTTTCTTTTTTTTCATCAACCCTACATTTGCGACGCCAACATCCATTTAATTTCTCTAAGTGAATGTCTGAAACCGCTATATAAGCGTGGATGAATTTAGGGTCTGGTAATTTTTATATATTTTTAAGTCAGGTTTCCACTTCCCACTGTAGCTGCCTGGGTATTAATGTATTCAATGTGCTCCTTTGTCTCTGCTTGACTCCATTAAGTGTCTCTGTGAGGCTTGCACTTAAACCGCACTTTGCAATGTATGTTTTGATGGAGCCGTTTTTATTCGTGTATGTCTTGTAATCTGTGTTAATAATTCTTCTTAGTTTCGTACGATTGTACTCGCTTTTATAAAAACACTTATCTTGCCATAACGAGGAACAAAATGCATGTGAAAGCATATTTTATTGAAAGTAGGAAAAGGGGTGCATGTTCATTATTAATTAGCGTTTTCTACAACATTTTAGTCAGTCACCTGTGTGATCTTATCTTGTATTTTGTTGTTTTGTGTTATTATCACAGTTTTTTTTTAACCATCACCGTGTTTGATTTTGCTCTCTACTTGAAACTCTTACATACAATGTGTGCCACTTTTTTCCTTTAATAATGCACATGGTTGCACTTTATGTCAATGTAAACATAAAAATACTGTTTTGTGTTTGAATCTTTAATGTATATTAGTGAACCGGCTTCCGAAGGCACCCCATAATGTTGCAAACATTTTAAGGGTTCCATTTAAAAAAAATAAAGACCGATCTCGGGCATGTGTACAACTAAAATCTATTTAGCGTCTGATACATAATGCACAACGTACAACTAAGGGGAGGACCTGTCTTTGCAAGATTGAACATGAAAACACAGCATCCAATTTCCCATCAAGTCAATATATACAGCACTTGTATTTTCCAAGTCACAATTGAAATGAGAGGCCGTGTAGGCTGTATGTGTGTGTGTGTGTGTGTGTGTGTGTGTGTGTGTGTGTGTGTGTGTGTGTGTGTGTGTGTGTGTTGACGTGGTGCTGAAGAGAATATCGGTGCATGATTGTAATTGTGTGTTATTTGACATTGGTGTTGTACTTGTTATTTTTGTGCATTCATATGTTTTGAGTAAATGTGTCTTGCAATGGCAATTGTGTGTGTGTTTTTGTGTCCATCTGTTTGTGAGTGGCTGCGTGTGTCTACGTGTACGTGCATGCGTGTGTCTGTCTGCGTGCGTGTGTGTGTGTGTGTGTGTGCGTGCGTGTCTGCTTGTGTCTGTGTACGTGCATGCGTGCCTGTGTGCGTGCATGCCTGTGTGTGTGTGCGTGCGTGCATGCCTGTGTGTGTGCGTGCGTGCATGCCTGTGTGTGTGCGTGCGTGGGTGGGTGTATGCGTGTGTGCTGGCCGTTACCTTGCATAGTGATTGTGTTCAAAGTGTTGGCTGAGTGCGTGTGTCTGTGTGCGTGCATGCCTGTGTGTGTGTGTGTGTGTGTGTGTGTGTGTGTGTGTGTGTGTGTGTGTGTGTGTGTGTGTGTGTGTGTGTGTGTGTGTGTGTGTGTGTGTGTGCATGCCTGTGTGCATGTATGCGTGTGTGCTGGCCGTTACCTTGCATAGTGATTGTGTTTAAAGTGTTGGCTGTGTGAGGCGGTGGTCTTCTTGGCTGTCACTTGTCATCATTTATCTGCTGCCCGTGCGCTGGAGCAGAGGGCAGTGTCTGAGCAGTGAGGGAGCCAGCGGGAGGCCTACTGCTGGCTGACAGGCAGCCCATGTCTGCCTCCTGTTAGAGCCCCTACTATTGGGCAGGCCGTTACACACACACACACACACACACAGCATTTAAACGCATGTACACACAGTGTCTCAACCACTGTCTACCTAGCTATAGACAGTGATGGTGTCCTTTCTAGCGACGTGGTTCTATAGGTAGACTCACAATGAGGGGAGAAAGGAAAAGCAGAGGCATGGTCAACCACCCACTACGCAACTGTATGCAGCTGCACACACAAAGCATGCAACACACTGTAGAACTTGGATCAAAATCCACAGCAAGTTTCCAGTCCGATTCTTCCAAAAAGACCGCAGGGTCAATACTTCACTTTCAATACTTTATTCGTGGGCTCACGCAGGATCCCCCAAGCAACAACCAGAGTCCTTCTTAAAGCACATGACAAGGGCGGGGCTCTATGTTACCTCCAATCATTACCTGTTATCATACAAAAAGGTGTAACCCACAGATTGCTATTGGGTTACCGTTATCCAAATTAAGCCAATGACAAACAGCCTACACCCTCTCTAGCCTAAACATTTGGGGGGGGGGGGGGTGATGGGCCCCTGATCTGTTGGTCTGAGGGGGATCTGTTGTTGGGTTGTGAGACAAGGGAAGGGCCATTAGATGCTAATACCAACCGTTGCTCAATTGCTTTAAGAACAAAAGGGGGTTAGAGACAGACGTCTGGCAGGGAGGAGGATGAGAACAGGATGAAGGTAAATCATTTGTTTGATCAACTCAAACTGGGGTTATGAGAAAGGATCTGGCAGGGAGGGGCGTGAGGGCAGGGAAAAGGTGTTGTCAACTAACAGTGGGGGTCAGAGACAGGCCTCTGTCAGGGAGGAGGAAAAACAGCACGAGGCGAAACTATATCTAGCTTTTTAACAATTAATACAATCCTCAACATTCCTCCGTTTGAGACTTCTAAGTCTCACCAATCCAATTAATGCAATCCTCAACAACATAAACACACACACACACACACTGCGGCCTTGGCACATGTCTTTTGACGGAGTGTATAGTGAAACACCTAGCGCTTAGTTCCATGATTTCCATTTCCATTAATGTTAACGTTTACATTTCGTAGTCAAAATTATATATGATATCAGACATACCATTATAGATACAGTCAACATTTGATAAATGTAAGAAACACATAGATCACATATATAGAACATTTAACACCACAATGGTGCCTATATAATAAACAAACAACAGTCTCGCCTCCTACAAACAGATTTCTCGCCATAAAATCGTCAGCATATTAATGAGCAGGGGCTCCAAACGCTGGGGCTGTGTATGTGGGAAGACTCAGCCAAACATTTAGTTAACTGACTAAAAAACCTTTACAAACAATTTCAGCTTTTGAATTCATCGCCTGCGTCTACTTTTTTAATATAACGGTCTGCTGCTCTTAAAATCCAATGATTCCCAATTGGCAGTAAGCACTAATGTGTAGCAGAATTTCAATGAGACATGCAGAGGGGAATTTCAAACTTTGAGGAAGAATTTTCCAGAAGGTTGCAAACTGAAGAAGTCAAACTAAAGATGTAAATAAATAAATAAATAAGGTTGTGTGTGTGTGTGTGTGTGTGTGTGTGTGTGTGTGTGTGTGTGTGTGTGTGTGTGTGTGTGTGTGTGTGTGTGTGTGTGTGTGTGTGGCGCAGTGCCTCTTCTGTGTTTCTGTAGCTGTTAGAAAACACTAATCTGTTCTCTGCTTTGGCTGGAGTTAGTGAACACACATTTGTCTCTTGGCTTTATGCTTGGCAGGTGGAAGGGGAGGAGCCTTGGAGCAAGACAAGACATCCCATTGGATCTTTTCTCAGAGACGAGTGAAGCCAATCGCCCAAAGAAAATGGTCACCTTCTTCACATGATCACACTTTTTTCTAATGCAGTCCAAAATTTTATCAAATAACTTAATTACAATAAAACAAATAACTAAGGCACTGCAATCTACACTACAAATATGGAGCAACTCTTTAAAACGCCAAGAAAATGCCTCAAATCTACTGTTAAACCTGCTGCCTTCCGCTCGCCTACAGCTGATCTCAACGCATCTCCTCCATTCATGCTCCTCATCCTGGCTCCAGCTCCTCTTCCTAATAACACCGCTGACAGACGCATTACTGTCTGATTTCATGCATACAGACGTTTAACATGCTGAATACCTGCGCCCTCATGCAGCCGGATGGCTTGCGGCGATGGTAATCTGTTTGTCTTGTTTATCTCTGTTCACCTGCTGAGCGGTAAGCAGCCCAGAGAGAAGAGAGAGAGGAGGCGGGGATTTGGAGAGAGACAGGAAGAGAAAGACAGGTAGGGAAAGAGAGAGACAGGAAGAGTAAGAGAGAGAGAGAGCGACAGAGAGAGACATTGGATGAATGATTGTGTGTTTTGTACCATCATATCATCTAAACAATAGCTTCAGGGTAAATGGGAATGTGTGTGTGTGTGTGTGTGTGTGTGTGTGTGTGTGTGTGTGTGTGTGTGTGTGTGTGTGTGTGTGTGTCTCTCTCTCTCTCTGTCTTCATGTTTGTTAAGCCTCTATCGATGTACTCAGATATTCTGGGTCCCCCCAAAAGGAGTCCTTGTTCTGGGGCTGCATAGGTCCGGTCTCTCGAAGATAATCTCCCCCAGAAGTAGCAGAGCTCTTTGGGACGGTCGGGCCTGCAGAGATAGATTGAGGCAGCCGGCCAACCTGACACGCGCTGAGGGGCTTTGATGAGTTAATGGTGTCCGGGTCGCAGCTAACACACTCTGTCTGTGTGTTGACAGGTAAGCATGGGGCCAGGGGAACTCACCAGATACCTCTTTATAGCTCTCCTCGCTCTGCCCTCGCTCGCTCTCTTTGTCCTTCCTTCTCGTCTCTCATCTCTTTGTCTACCATATACAACTCGTATTCTATTTCACTGTGATATGTCGTGCACAAATTCTACTACCGTGGAAGTTGGGACAGCTGAAGCAATATGGTGGGAAGTGATTACGCTGCATTCGGTGGTGGCTGCGGTGAGGGGTTGAATGTGAATGGGATTGCTATGATGCCAAGGATGCCAAGGATGCTAACGTGCGTGTGCCTTTCCTGGGTGTGCGTGCGTCAGGACTCCGCGATCATGGCGAACACTGTTGTCGCCGCCTATGGCTGTGTATCACAGCTCATATGCACACTCATCTTATCACTGGCACGCTGATGGTGGAAGGCCTCACCCATCTTCCCCATGGCGTGAATACAGGCATCCAATACTGACCCCTCACGAGGCATTAACAAGGCATCACCAGGGCAGCACCTATGGTGGGTCCCTGAGCCGCCAGGACGATAACAGGGAGTTGATCTGATTGGTGCACCAGTGTGTTGGGGATTTGGGGGAGGGACATGGCTTCAGAGTGGCCCAGTGCATCCTGTGAACGTATCCTCCCATGAACGAGTCAATGTGTTCCATTAGAATCAACGAGCAAAACCTAAAGACGTGCAACGATATGTACTAATCACAATATGACATCCTGATGCCTCTAGTGCCCTAAGATGAACACGATAGTCTGCAGTCGCATAATGCATGCGCATTACCTGAAGAGTTCCAGCCGGTGGCCAGACTTGGTGTGATCCTGTTGTTGATCAAATAATACAAGGACAGGAAGATAGAATGATAATGCTGGTCAACAAGCCGGCCGTTGGAAAGGAAGGACCTGTGAGTTAAAGAAAGGAGATCACAGGTCTAACTGTGGAGGCAACCTATCTTCCCCATATCGTCCCGACCACAAATTAATTATTCAACCACCGGCCAGTGGGCTTGTTAGCATTCGGCCGGGGAGCCAAGAGGTTGGCCGGAGAACCCCAGTCGGCTATCTCCGCTAACACCTCCGCGGTTATCCTTACACCCGTTTATGGCTCTTGGCAAATGGCACACCAAAGATTCTTTAGCTTCCGAGAGAAAGGCAGGGTTCAAAGTGGACAGCTACTTAGCATTTCACAAGGAGACCAAGAGGACACTCTGAGGAAAGAGAAAAAGCGAGAGGCGGTGAAGTGGAAATATATTAGTAGATTGAAGCATGCAAATACTGATAAAAAGCGGACTGGCTATTAAACAGGACTAGAAGTGAGGATAGAACAAGAGATAAGATGTATCATATTCAAACTTGTTTATCCAATGAATATCAGCTTGTGTGGACAAGCTCGGTGCGGTCTATGGAAAAACACAAATAAACATGTCCGTCTATTGATCAATTCATCCTTCCATTTGTCCATCCATTTGTCTAGCCATTCACTCATTCATCCATGCATCCTCCATCCATCTATCCATTATACATCCATCCATCTACCATGTATCATTTCATTCAAATATCTTTCATTCATCCATCACTATCATTCATCCATCCATGCATCTTCCGTCCACCCAATCTTCTTCCATCCATCCATCTATATATTCCATTGGATACAGAGGTGGCCATCCAAGTGTACCAATACCAATGCAGATAACAAAAAGAAAAATTGCAACGTTGCAACAATCCATCTGCAAGGTAAATGAACAATTTAATTAGTTTGAACAAAGTGGTATTGTATGTTGACATCCAGTCGGAACTCTTGCATATTAGACCTCTAGTATCCTGGGAACCAAAGCCGATTTGGGAAGTCGAGAAGAATTGATAAAAACATTCAAGTCATGGTACAGAAAAAGTCATGCCATTGAGGTGGTAGAAATTATAATGATCCTTTGTGAAAATAATTGCCATCAGGCCTACTTCATCTAACCTCCAAGAATAGCTTTCCTAAATTGTATTTGTGCTAATAATACAACATTTATATATATGAAGAGAGAGAGAGAGAGAGAGAGAGAGAGAGAGAGATACAACATTAGTCTACCAAAATTACTTCTCCCCATGTTTATGAGAAGTATTTATATAATATAATAAATACAGTTAAGTCAATATAGGCTTAGCATAATTGTGTCACCTCTGATACAAAACTAAATGGAAACAAAACACCAATACAGACAAGCACACACACACACACACACACACACACACACACACACACACACACACACACACACACACACACACACACACACACACACACACACACACACACACACACACACACACAAACAGAGGTATGTTACGTTGGCATAACCACATACATGCAAGCTTGTGGAACACAAATACCAAAAGGTCAGTGATCGATCAAGGGGGATCCGATGCTGTGGTAAAACAGGCTGTGCTTCTGAACTCTGCACCCACAGCATCACAGGCCGTCTCTGGGAAAAGGCCACAACTGGACCACTGGAAGTAGGTCAGAACTGTAATTGATGGGCGTCCAGTATTCACGCTAGTGAATACCGAACGACTGATCTGTGACAAAGAATATTACACACAAAGAACACAGTAAATACATCCTTTCTCAGAAATACCCAAAGCCTAATCTTTACACATAACTGGATTAAGGATCCCATGGGAATACAGGTGGTTGGGTATCCTCTGAGTAGATTTGGACTACATTGGTGGGTCCTTTCATATCCATATTCATTATGTTTTAGTGCAATCTAGGTAGAATTACACTTTCTAAGCAATACTGCATGAAAGTGCATACATCAACGCAATCATTATTGTACCCTTCACCACGGGCTGGTACATAGTTTCATCCTCTTATGATTGGACATGTTCAAAGGAATTCCTGGGTGCCGAAGCGAAGAGGCATATCTGTGATTCACTGTCCTCCATTTTAGTGCTGACTATGTGAGTTAGAGAAGGAAAAATGACATGTCATAACTACACCACAGTGCCACATGATGGTCAGAAGTGGAACAGCTTAATGAAGGAAAGGCTCATTAAAACAGAGTGCTAAACACGCCCAGGGTTTGAGATTACAAGCCTTGACCAAAGTAGCACCCAGGCTGCCTATTAGGTTGGCCTTACTTAGTTGCTTATTTATCACCATTATCTTTTTTTTGTGTGTGCCAAATTGGAAACAGCCTGAATCCCAATTAAAAATCGGTTAATCCTTTTATGTGAGGAGAGTGCATGTCTACCTGTTTTGTACCTGGAAATGGAGGTCTGAATATCTAAATGAATTGTCCCATGTCAGGTGAAAGCCGTTGCAGAGGGTTAATCGATAAAACATTTTGCAGTATTAGAAAAGGAATAGTGGATTTTCTCAAAGGCTGGTCAAAATGTCACTTGTGAAAACAGGGTTGCTATGAGAACCGTGTGACATGTTCTGTCTCATGGACTTTCTCACTTTGTTTCCTCTAACCCTCAACGGTACAGCATGTTCTTTGTAGATTCAATAACCATTGATGAGGGTAAAAATATTGTTTCAGCAGTACAAATGATTGATGAATAATATTATTTTCATTATATGGCAATCAACTCCAATGAAATCATAAACAATGTATTCACTGTAATAATACCTTTGTATTACTATTAAGCATACACCTTGCTGTTTCATTACCAGAGCTTTAAGAAAACACTATTAGTACCTCAAATTAATCATATTGATGGAACTTGTTTTTTTATGGAATGATGGAAGACGTCACCACTAAAGGTAAGTATCTATTTGTGAATTGCTCGACAAACAATCCAGAGAACGTATAAAAAAAAAAGACATTGTTACTTTGGGGATATTGCCAATACAAAGATTGTGATTATGCTGGCCTTGTCCTTAAAGACCTTCCCCTCTGAAACACAGAAAATAAAAACTCAATCCTATAATCCATACGTAGGGATTTGTCCGTGTGATTTGTATTGCTTTGTGCTATTGTTATTATAACCACCGGATGTGTTCTTGTTGTCGCTGATATCATTCGATCAATCATATTGGGAATCAGGCCGGCGTAGAGTAATGGCATTCCGTGAATCTTAGGAGCACCGCGCATTACGGAGTTATTATTCAGCAGTAGCTCGTATACGTCCTCGCTGAGAGGTGGAGGTGGGTGCGCTGTGGTGGCGCAGATTGGCTGCCGTGTGTAGATACGGAGGGTGGAGTACCAATATTGATCCCGGCTGCTCGCCTCCCTCGATGTTATTAGAAAATTAAACCTTCTGCACATCCGGTCCTGGGGCCAGGGGGACGGCCGCCAAAAGAGCAGCAATAAAAACAGAGAGCAGTGATCCCTCCAGTATCAAATAAGTAGAGAGTCATAACTCAGTGGCAGGTAAACAATGGCAGTCAAACAAACTCCCTCAAGGTTCCCACCCGTCTACAGCCAAATTACCTGCCTTGTTTCTTTCAGGCAGGTTGTGTGTGTGTGTGTGTGTGTGTGTGTGTACACACGTGTTTGTGTGCGTGTTTATGTATACACATGTGTTTGTGCGAGAGAGAGAGAGAGATAGAGGAAGACAGAGAGAAAGACAGTGAGAGTGACCATGCATATGATTGTAATGTGGCTACCAAAAGAAAATGTTCTATAAATCTTCTTTACATGTGTTTGTGTATTTATACACACGTATATATATATATATAACGAGAGAGAGAGAGAGAGAGAGAGAGAGAGAGAGAGAGAGAGAGAGAGAGAGAGAGAGAGAGAGAGAGAGAGAGAGAGAGAGAGAGAGCGAGAGAGAGAGAGAGCGAGCGAGAGAGAGCGAGAGAGAGAGAGAGCATGCATATGAGTGTAATGTGGCTGGCAGAAGAAAACGTTCTATAAAACTTCTCTATAAACGACATGACACAATAAATCCGGGGCAGGGCTATTCGGTTCCTCCAACAGGTCTCTGGGCCGAGTCCAGGACCAACCTGAGGGATTACCAGGAATATGGACACTAAACTATATCTATGAACCGAGCCATTCCAAACGTGAAGCCATTAAAGAACATTGCGGATGGTTCCGAAAGCAATACGGGCTTTCTGTAGTGTTGGAAGATTGAGCAATTACGGAGAAATCATGCATGATGACCCTTGTGTATCACAAGTAGGTGGAGACGAAATAAGCGACATGTAATGGAAAATGAAAGGGAATAGAAGCCACCGCCATGCTACAACTCTACTCCTTTGGCCAACACAGTGGCTCTTCGATATTCATGTATACGAAATGCATTGCAGGGCGTGTGGGAAAACATTGGGATGCATTGCGTTCTCCGTGACCGTCTCCGAAACCCAACTCTGAAATACAACCGAATCAAAGAGATACGAGTACAGACGGGAACACATTCGACGGCGCAGCATTGCCCCAGTAAGGTTCCTTCGCTCCGGCCGCGTAAAGACACCGTGCTCCACGGCTGTCCTCTGGGGAAAGCGCTGCTGCGAAGCCGCTTCGACAGTTGTACCACTTCGACTTTGAACCAAGTGCACCGCACTAACGAACGTGACGCGCCACCAACAGATGTGTGGCACAGTCCAAACACACGGACGTTTTGGGCTGACTGCGAAAGGAAACAGGTTGCCGTTTCGAACCCGACGTGCTGGAGAACCTGACGCACGGCCCAGCGACGCACGCGGCGTCCTGCCGTGTCTCGAGTGAACGCACCCTTTGGCCTTTACAGCATCATCACAAAGCCGGCGATCCTCTGAACGCTCTTTTGATCTGCATGGCATCCGCCCTGAATCCTCTCCGCATCCCTCTCTGTGCATTATGCTACCCCCCCCCCCCCCCCCCCCCCCCCCCCCCGTGCTGTATCAAGACAAGTCATTTGCCAAAAATCCCTCCCGAAAAACCTGCATTCCCAAACGCATGGAAGTGTCATTTTGAATTTCCTTTTCAGTACCGGGGCCTTACGGTATCTGACTCAGAATACTGATTTGAAATGAGAGTAATTGCCTCTGGCGGGGCTATTCAGGGCTGTGTCTCGTGTTGCAAGAGCATCCTCCCTCCTCCCAATGAAGGAGACGGGAGGAGGAAAAGTCACACCAAGAGCCCTCCTCCTCTCCTCCTCCCAGTTAGATGAGGTCACCACCAGCCTGCTCTGTATATTAATGATGCAACAGCGTGGGTTTATTGGACACCATGCCCCCCCCCCCCCCCACCTCCAGTGAAGAGATAGAGTCACAGAGATAGAGAAAGAGAGGGAGAGAAAGATGGAGAGAGAGAGACAGAGATACATAGAGAGAGAGACAGAGAGACACAGACAGAGATACATAGAGAGAGGGACACACAGACAGGGAGAGAGAGAGACAGACAGATCCATAGAGAGAGACACACAGAGAGACACAGACAGAGATACATAGAGAGAGAGAGAGAGAGAGAGAGACACAGACAGGGAGAGACAGAAAGACAGAGATACAGAAGCAGTGAGAGAGATATAGACAATGAGAGAGAGAGCGTGAGAGAGAGAGACAGAGACAGACAGCGATAGACAGAAAGAGCTACAGAAGCAGCGAGAGAGATAAAGACAAAGAGAGCGAGATAGAGAGAGATAGAGAGAGAGAGAGAGAGACAAAGACGGAGACAGAGAGCACGAGACTGGAAATGGCTTGCTACGTCCTGATACAAAAGATAACAACCTGAGATAGAACGAGTGAGAATAGAGCACGATAGGAAGAGTGAGAGGAGATAGGGAGTGTGTCTGTGTGTGTGATGGAGTGAATGTGTGTTCACGTGCGTGTCTGTTCGTGAGTGTGTGTATGTGAATATGTGTGTATGTGAATGTGTGTGTGTATTTGAATGTGTGCGTGAGTGAATGTGTGTGTGTGTGAGTTAACGTGTGTGAGTAAATGTGTATGTGTGTGTGTGTGTGAGTGAATGTGTGTGTGTGTGCATGTCTATATGTGTTGTTCACATGCATGCGGTGTGTGTGTGTGTGCATATTTCTATATGTGTTGTTCACATGCATGCGGTTAACATGTGTGTATGTGTGTGTGTGTGTGTGTGTGTGTGTGTGTGTGTGTGTGTGTGTGTGTGTGTGTGTGTGTGTGTGTGTGTGTGTGTGTGTGTGTGTGTGTGTGTGTGTGTGTGTGTGTGTGCGTGCGTGCGTGCGTGCGCCAAGCAGACAGGAGAGGTGTTTGACTGTGGAGGCGATGAGGTGGTGGTGTTGGGGGAGAGAAGGAGTCTGGTACAGTGTGGCTCAGTACAGGCGCTGTGCCTTTAAAGCTCCTGGCCCCTCCTCCCACGGAGCCAAGTGGAGCAGCGGAGTGGTGCTGGCAGGATCCGAGCCCCGCGATCAACTCTGGCGTCAGCCTCCCTTCAGCAGCGAGCGGCGAGCGAGGAGGACACCGCCAGGGAAGAGGGAAGAGGACGAGAGAGAGAGACACACACACACACACACACACACACGGCCAGGTGGAGGCAGAGACACACACACACACACACGCACGCACGCACACGCACGCTGAGCAGAACGCACCGGAGAGGCAGGCAGCAGAGGGAGACGAGGAGAGAGAGGCAGAGGAAGGAGGGGGGAACGGTTGATTAGAGAAAATATAAAAGCATCAGAGCGAAGGACGGAGCGGCGTTCGGCGGAGTCACATGAGCGGTGCGTCTCAGCTGTCTCCTCCTGCCGCCTGTTCCTCCTGCCGCTCCTCGCCATGCGGCCCACGCCGGCGGCTGTGACGTGGGCTACCGTGTTCGCAACGACGGCGCCCTCCTCTGAGCGACGGTAGCGACCAACAGCGCTCCCATTCCATCCCTGGGCTCGCCATTCTCCCTTGGCTTCCTGTCCCTCTCCCTCCCTCTCTCTCTCTCACTCACTTTCTCCTTCTGCCTCTCACTCACTCACTTTCCTCTCTCTCTCTCTCTCTCTCTCTCTCTCTCTCTCTCTCTCTCTCTCTCTCTCTCTCTCTCTCTCTCTCTCTCTCTCTCTCTCTCTCTCTCTCTCTCTCTCTCTCCTCTCTCTCTCTCTCTCTCTCTCTCTCTCTCTCTCTCTCTCTCTCTCTCTCTCTCTCTCTCTCTCTCTCTCTCCTCGGAGTGACATCAGGGCCATTTATTGTTCTGTCCTCCCTGTCTCCTCCACAGCTTCATGCTCCACTTCCACACCTCCACTGATGAGACAGTGCAATGAAATAAACCGCCGTTGGAGGAGCAGTTAGCTGTCACGACAGTAAGTAGGGGCGGGAGCCTACGTGTGTGTCTGTGATTATTTTGTGTGAGAGCAAGTGTGACAGAGAGAACAGCAAGACACTGGAATGGGGGGGGGAATGTCAGTGTGTCTGTGCGTGTGTGTGCGCACGCGTGCGTATGTGTGTGTGTGACTGTGTGACAGAGAAATTGAGACTGCTGAAAATGTAGCAGGTATTGTGCAGCATTGATGAGCTATGGACATAACTACTAAGAACTACTAAGAAAAGGTAAGTGAAAGTGTGTTAGTGTGTTTATGGTTTTGTGTGTGTGTTTGTCTTTATGTGTGTGTGTGTGTGTGATTGTGTGTGTGTTTGTCTTTATATGTGTGTGTGTGGGGGGGGGATTGTGTGTGTGTTTGTCTTTATATGTGTGTGTGTGTGGGGGGGGGATTGTGTGTGTTTGTCTTTATTTGTGTGTGTGTTTCATGTGTGTGTGCAGGAGTGTGTTCTCTGTATCCGTGGGTAAAGGTGTAGCGCTTAAGGGGGAACGTGGTGTCGGATGGGAGCTCTTCTTTACGTGATCGTCTCTCTGTCCTCCGTCGTTTCATGGCGCTCCAGCCAGAGGGACGATCCGTTCCAGCGATAGCAATATTCACAGAGATGGTATAGATAGGACGCAAGGGGAGAGAGAGAGACAGAGAGCGAGAGAGAGAGAGCGAGAGAGAGAGAGAGAGAGGTTGAGCCAGAGTGAGTGACGGATTATAAACGAATGCCTTCTCGTCCCATCTGTCCAGGTGCCACATGTGATTGGCCAGCATACACTGTGCAGTAGCGTCGTCCTGGATGTGGCAGCCAGCTCCGGTTCGCTCGCTGGTTTCGTGGTGCCCCTCTGGGAGCCTTTCATGGGATTTATCTTGTCCGGCTGGACAACACACGGAGCTCCCCTGCTTCCCCTGAAACGAGTCTACCGAGGAAATATACAGTACACGGATAAGAAGTGAAATAATTAACCAATCACAGTACACGGAGGCAGACTGGGTTCCCTTAGCAACAACTGAAGGAGAGAAGAGAATCCTTTTCTTTTTCTCCTCTCTTTTCTTTCTCCTCTTTTTATTTTCATCTGGGCACGCCCCTGCGGACCGGCGTGGGCCAGATTCGGGGGGGGGGGGGGGGGAGGACGGAAAGACAGACGAGAAAGACGGACACTTCCCGCCCTTATGTAAGAGGAAAGTCCACCCTGGTGTTCTGGTGTTTCATCGCCACCATGGTTTGTTATAAAGATACAATCTTGCCCAAAGTTACATCTTTCCAAGTGAGAAGTTGGCGGATCCTTTCCTGCTGAAAGCAGATCCAGTCCTGCTGAGAGTGGATCCTGTCCTGCTGAGAGCGGATCCTGTCCTGCTGAGAGCGGATCCTGTCCTGCTGAGAGCGGATCCTGTCCTGCTGAGAGCGGAGCCATTCCTGTTGATAGCGGATCCAGTCCTGCTAAGAGTGGATCCAGTCCTGCTGTGTGCAGATCCAGTCTTGCTCTGAGCTGATCCAGTCCTACCGAGAGTGGATCCAGTCCTGTTGAGACCAGATCCAGTCCTGCTGAGAGCAGATCCAATCCTGCTGTGAGTGGATCCAGTCCTGCTGAATGCGGCTCCAGTCCTACTGAGAGCGGATCCAGTCCTAAAGAGAGTGGATCCAGTCCTGCTGAGAGTGGATCCAGTCTGGCTGAGAGTGGATCCAGTCCAGCTGAGAGCGGATCCAGTCCAGCTGAGAGCGGATCCAGTCCTAAAGAGAGTGGATCCAGTCCTAAAGACAGTGGATCCAGTCCTAAAGAGAGTGGATCCAGTCCTACTGAGAGCAGATCCAGTCCAACTGAGACCGGATCCAGTCCAACTGAGAGCCAATCCAGTCCTACTGAGAGTGGATCCAGTCCTAGTGGACATATTGAAAGAACTCTAATCCTAGTAGACGTTTGTCCTTCTCCCGGAGGAGACACACAGAATATTCATTCATCATTTTCAAGGAAAATGGAAATGTTGGGCAGTTAAATTTGATTTGAGCCGTTTCTACAGAATCTGGATTTCTCATTATTTGGCTCTTTTTCCTCAGGAGAGTGGTACGCTGGAAGGAGGAGTATTCTTTCATTTTCAGACACCCCCCCCCCCCCCCCACACAATAGAGCGTATTCTTCACCAAAGGTGCTCATTAGAGGACAATGTTTTCCCCACTGACAACCAACAATGTAGAATGTGATCATTTTGCGATTTAATAAACTGCGTGGAGCTCTATTTTTCTATCTCCTGGCCTGGACATCTTACTCTCATGGTATGACGTTCCACTGAACCTTTCCTTGACTTTCTTTGCTTATTTTTATTAATTTTTTACACTAACCCACCGTTATGACACTGTGTTTCACCAATACTACAAAATAAAAGATGATGACCAGGGCTGGCGAAAGAAAAAGTACTTCCACATAAAATACAAGAATCTTAAAAAGCACTTCCTGTGGGGCCGACCCAAACGCACACACTGACGTAAGATGAGTCGGCACCTCGTGATGATGTGAGAGCTTCGTCCATCCTCAGCCCCCGTCCGTGCGTTCCTCTCTCTGGATTAAATATTTTAACCTTCCCCCTCCCCGTGCTCCTCTCCTCTTCTTATATGGAAGCACCAAGCAGAGGCTATGGATGTCAGAGCGTGAACCCGGGGAGGCAGAGCGGGCTAGGCAAGGTATTTCGGCTGCCCGGGTGCTTTTTAAGATGTTGAGGCTTCCCAGTGCGCGAGGGGCCCCTGTTCGGATCATTTGCACCGAGGCTCCCTGTGGCCAAAGACATGGACCCCGAGATGGCTCCCCCATGCCCACCTCCTCCTCCTCCTCCTCACCCTGCTGGCCCCTGGCCCCACGTCACGCTGTGAAGGATGTCCCTCAGCAGAGCTCCGGCCCGGGACACCTATGAGAGCCCAAGCCCGCGAGAGCGCATCCGCAGCCACATGAAGATGGTGATCCAGCAGCTGGACGGCATTCTCAAAGAGCTCAAGGATGTGGCCAAAGAACTCCGGGAGGTGAGCTTCATTAGCTGGCCCAGATCAGGCTTTTTTGTTTTTTCTTCCAGTAAGGGGAGGGAAGGGTGGGGGAGGCGGGGGGGGGGGGGGGGGGGGGGGGGGTTAGGGTTTTGACATGCATGTGCTCCTCAAGAGAGGGCTGCGTTGAATTAAGTGAAAAATTCATATCTGAGCCCTGGAAAGATCTTGATTAGGGTTGAGAATACATGAGATCCTCCTTTAAGATTCTCCAGGCTGTCATTCACTTGGTATCAAAGGGCTTCCTTATCGGCTAGCATGCGAGTGTTGTCCATGTCTTCAGCATCCTCTGAAAGGCTCAGTAGATAAAAGACCTTAATGAAGAGGTATTGAACAGCATGTAGAAAAGGAGATGAAGTCAGTCTGGCAGGAGGTGGGCTTAGCCAAGAAACAGGACGTAGCGCTGCATTAGTTATATAACCATTTTGTTAACCTCTGCTGTAGTCCTACTGTATTTTTCTCAACTGCCATGGTAACACATGGAAGTGATTGGAGAGAATGTGTCTCCGTACACACTTCAGTGGAAGATCAACAAAGAAATAGCATCTGTGTGTGTACCGTTACCTGTGTGGCTGGGTTGCAGTTGCAAATGTATCTGCCCACGAGATAGTGTCCAGAACTTCATTTATATAATGGTTGACACAAACAGAGTACATCTGGGTCGGCACTCTGCCGAGCATGCGTGCGTGCGTGCGTGCGTGCGTGTGTGTTTTCAAGTAAAAACAGTATTCCTTCTGCCGTGTAATACTACTTGAGCTCGTCCCGCAGAGATCCACAGCAATGTTAGAAAGACAGGCTGATTAACACAACCACCTCCCTTCTCTTCACGGCCCATCGCGATCACAGAGAATATGTGGAGGGCTGTGGTTAAGAGTCGACACAGGCCCACATGTGGTTTGTCAGCAGGTGTGTACGACACACGCGTGGATGTTCATAGGTGTGTAGGGCTGCATATGCATGGAGGAAGAAATTGTGTGTGTGTGTGTGTGTGTGTGTGTGTGTGTGTGTGTGTGTGTGTGTGTGTGTGTGTGTGTGTGTGTGTGTGTGTGTGTGTGTGTGTGTGTGTGTGTGTGTGTGTGTGTGTGTGTGTGTGGGGGGAAGGAGGTGATGTTCAAAGATGAATACTGTTTCCTGACTAGCTGTGGAAGGAGGGCTTTAAGCTGACTGTGTAGTGCCATAACTCACCCCACCACCACCACCACCACAGCTCACAACCCCCACTGCCCACAACTCGCCCATCCCTCCCATCTTCTAACATCACACAGCCCGCCCCTTCCCCAGTTCCCCGGCTGCCCAGGGCCGCTCCCCTCCCCTCCCCTCCCTCTTCTCTCCACACTGTACTCGCACGGGTAGAGAGGTCCAAGGCCAGAGCATCCAGCACTCCCCTTCAGTGGCAGGCCGGGGAAGCTGACCCGCATGCTGCGGTGATTGATGGTTATATGCTGGCTGCAAGTAAAATAATGCTGGCTGGAGCTATTTATAAAACAAAAACACAGCCTGTAACTCTGCCAGCTCTAGCGCCTAACATGGTTCTTATCCCAGACCCTATTTGTGTTCTCTACAGTGCGGCCCTAGCACGGATCCCCTTTTTATGCTTTCTTACTAGGAAGCATAAAGTCCACAGGGGGGGAAATGGTAGGAATCAAAGGAGCTGCAGTGGCAGGCGGTGAGGTGGTGTCGATATCCTGTAATTAGCTGATCTGTGTGATTGCCGACAGTTCCAACTCAAAATGCAGAAGCGCCGAGGATACTCACTGTTGTACTCTGTGATGCGTGACAGCCTAATGTTCCATTAAATCTCTTATTCTTGGCCACATTAATGGAACAGTGTAATAGATAACAACTGTCACATAAATACATGACAAATCGCCGCACAGATGTAAAAATAAAGCATGGAAGGAATTGCAATGGAACGGAAGCAAGTTGTAGTTGAACTGGTTGTGTGTGGGGTTTCTGTGGCGTGTGACTGGTATTTTATGGGGAATGGAGCACAGTAATCCATTGGAAGAGATTGGGAGGATTATTACCCATAAAGTCTCTGGGGAACTGGTCTTCTTTCAGAGCGCTGTGGGGTTAAAAGCACCACTTTCCAGCCCGGATGGAAACTTGTGTACTCGTCGATTCACCCTGACACGGACCAATGTACGTCAAAGTCTCGATACAGTAGTGGTCATCGCAAAAAACACTTTTTATTACCTTTTTACAAAAGGGGTCTATTTCTAGTTGTCCATACAACGAATGTTAAAGACAACTAAAAGCATCAGGCAGGGCCAACTGAACTATGTTAGAGTCATGCCCTGCCATAAAGTAAAAATGACTTTAATAGTCCTAATGTAAAAGGACTTGCTGACCAGCGGAAGTGTCACGATCGCAACAATGCGTTTCCAGCCCAAACGTACACAAAACCCCAAATTCTGATACGATTTTTGAATAATGCCTTTGACATGGTAATAATCAGCTTACAGAGACTGCACACTCGGTCCATATTCCCCATAGCACATTTGTCAAACATTGTCAGCCATTTTGAGACTACAGAAATAACATTACACAAATGCTAATTCCAATGAATGCCAGGAGGAAGATCTGTCTACCCTCTCTCATCTGTCCACTTCAAAAGAATAATAACAAGATGTCACGTAATTATTAACATTGAGTGACAGATGCCACTGAAGCTGCAAAACAGGGCCATTCTATTGGTCCTTACTTCCCTGCTTTGGTGTCACAACTTAACAATAATGGTTCAGGGTGTTACATGAGTGCTGGCGGCTGGCTAAATAGTCCGCTAGTCTTTGGCAGGCTACCTTTATGCACGACATCATGTCAATAGACTGAATTTCTGAAGTGGATTTGATTTCTATTTAGTCAGTAATCATAACATGGCAATTGATTGGACAATGTGAGACTAGTGATTTATTTATTTACCGTTCACTTTAAAGTCTCGTACTAGCCTTGCAGAAGTACTTTTTTCATCCAACCGTTGCTTCAAAGAGATCCCTCTACAGACATGGTGGAAGCATATACTGTGTGAAATATCACTGAAGACACAATGACTAGGGATAAATTAACAGCAGTACAGCAGCCAAGAATTGCACAGTATTAGCAAAAAAGTACTTAGTATCGCCGTCTTTTAAGCGTTAAGCTTAAATATTGAAATCTGTCTTTTAACGATCTGCTGATTTTGTTGTTGCATTAGCAAGGCTTTAACCAACTTCCGTTTAGTGTTCATGAATCACATAGTCCTGTGTTACAAACATTTATTCCTGTCTATAGTGGTCTTCTCATACATTCCATTGTTAGAAAATAGGAGGTTATACATAATCTTGTAGGACGCCTGTTACAAGGGACAATGAAGCTCAATGTTTGATTCCCAACCTTTCGGCTGGAGATCAAACACCCTAACCACTATATTCGTCCCTCTGATTTGATTATGTAATTGACTGATGAATATATGAAATGAATGATTAAATATGCATTTAATTTAAAAGGTCCAGATGAGAATGAGGAATATTTTGGTTCACATCCGGTCAGTAAACTATTCAATGTTGATTGAAATAAGCATGCTCATTTGTGTCGTTTGTGATGCTTTCTTGAAAACCTCATTATATTCATTGGCAGTTAAACAGTTTCTAATCATTTCAAAATCCTTTAGCTGGCTAAATTCTTTATCTGGCTGGCTACAAAAAAGGAGGAACACACTGAATAATGTCTCACACGTTACCCACATCTGTGATACAAGGAAGCACAAGGTTTTTGCACGGTCAGGTTTTTTTTATTCAAGCTTATCATAACAACATAAAGATAGCAGCTCCTCATTATGGTGAGCTAGTTGCTTGAATATTGAATTCAATATTACTCTCAGCGCAAAGCCAACGATTGAAAACACATTGAAAAAGTGTGTGGATTGTGTACATGGCTGTTAAGATCTACACCCGTCATCCATGCATCATGAAGTAGCTCATCTTAACCACAGGAAACATCTCCTCTTCATTGTAAATGTCAAAATCATGCATTTAAGCACAGACAATAGGCTACAGTCTTTTGTGAAGATGGGGCGTTTATGGAGAGATGGAATGGGCAGGATCTGGGGGGCATGACTCCGACGGTTCATACGCTGATAGTCTATCTGCTGGGCATCGAGCTGGCAGCAGCGGCAGCGGGGAAGGAAGTCATTCATTCAGGTATCATATCAACATTTGCCTCCGCGTTCCAGTTACCAGAAGGAGGAGTGTGGGCACCACATCAAATACGGCCCGAAACACCTGCTGCTGATCACGACATGGAGCAGTTTGTAAAAGTATTTAAGTATTTTAACAAACCACAACTAATAAAACAGGAAACTGGGAGCAGACGGGGAACACAGCACCCCCCCCCCCCCCCCCCCCCCCCCCAAAAAAATGGTTATTGGGGAGATACAAGAGTGTCAATAAATGAAGCGGAAAGGACAATGAAATAGTGTAAAAAGACAAATGAAAAAGGGGGGGGGGGGGGGGGGGGGCGTGCCATGGAGCAGTTGGGAGGGGGAGAGGAGCACTTCTTTGTGTATATATATAGATATCGAGATATATATATGGAAGTCAAAGGGTACAGGGAGCCGTTATTCTGCTGAGTGTCGAGTCTTTATGAGGACTCATAACGGGAGCAGCGGTGGAACCACGTCGGTGGTCGCAGCGCGTCAACGCACAGAGTAACCCCACCCCCACCCCACACGCACACGCACACACACACATACACACAGAAAGGCTACCGTCGCCAGAATTAAAGCTCAAAGCACAAAGAGCAATTATTAGTGGCAGAGAACAGTTTGTCCGCGGCGCTGGCCTCTCTCGCTCAAGTGTGCGACGGGCGTGCGGCCGCTGTCTGCGCAATCTCTGCTTCATCCTAGTTGCTCTGTAGCACGGGGCACTCCGCTTCTTGTTCCCGCTTAACCCCCCCCCCCCCCCCCCCCCCCCCACCCCCCCCCATCCCCATCATAAGATACAGCGGAAGAGCAGCAGCACAGCACTGCTGTTAGATTCAACTGGGAATCTTTCAAAGTGCTCTTTTTTTCACGAAGGATTAGAGAGCAAATCCCTCTTTCTTAGTCCATTGACTAGGCTGAATTTTTGGAAAGGCACATTGGGTGTTCAAACGCACTGGGTAAGTGAAAGGGGAGAGAGAGGGTGCCCTTGAGATCCAAAAATGGCATATAATACTCAAACTGAATTAAAAAACTGTGGATTAATGTGAAGAATGATCTACAAGGTGTTGGACCAGCGAACGTAGGACCAGCTCTCATCCCTTCGTCTGCTTCTGGAACATATGGGCCACTTCGGGCTGCATCAGCTTAGCCCACCAATAGATACAGGGAGGAATAATCTTTACTTAAAGTTGCAGCTATTCACAGTCCTCACTGCAGATGCGGTTGAGGAAATAGGCTGATTTGGTTTCCATTCACCACCCAATACCAACTCCGATCCCATTAACCCGGTCTTCAGTTCGAGGCATTTGTGCCGAAAGTGATGTCTGGATGTCTGTTATGGAAAACCGCAATGTAAATGATTTGATTAGAAACAGTCTCTTATAGTGCACTTTGATTTCTGAGGCGTGCTTGTGCCCAGATAAGCTATGGGAAAAGCCAGGCATGCAGCGACCAAGCAAGCGAGTACATCTTCGGCTCTTGTCAGGGCAGCAGTGAGAATGCCCTTCTAAACACCACCAAATACGGTTGTACTCCCGTTTGGGTTTCAAGTGAGATGTGAGAATCAAAAGCAATTATCTCCTGAAATATCAGATGATAGAAAATACAATATTGAATTGTGTTCATGTTTTGAATGTCCATTGGTTATGTGTTGTTTTAGGGTATATGTTTTTGCACCATAACCATGTGAACTGAGAAATCCTAAAAATAATCACTACACACTAAGTGGTTACACCGGACGCACTAAATATAGCACAATCCGATTTATTAAATGCAATTTCATTTTTTACTATTAATTATTCGCCGTCACAGAAGCTCTGTGGGTGGCTGGGATGCCTTCTGGTTTTTTCATGGTTTTTTTTTCTTCAGTCGAGTGCTCCCAATCAGAAATAACAATCACTTACAAAGCTGTGACAGAATGGACCATTTCCCAGAAAGCAACCATTTTCACTTGGCTGTCAGTTATCGAACGTTGCCTGCCCAGTCTGCCACAGCCCACTGGTCTCTCCTAGCAAGGCCGCCATCGCCAGCGGTCCACTTGGAAATCCATTGAGGTCAGATTAAGGGCGGGGTTTGGCCCAGGCTCAAACCTGTAAACACCTCGGAACAGCTTTTCCTTCACGCGACCACTGCTCTTAGCGGTTCATGGGGAAAAGCCTAACACAAAGATACTCGTAAGGCAAGATTAGACACGGTATCAGACACACCTTCCTCAATAGGTGCCACTGCATTATAATCACAATTCTAAAGAACTGACAAGTGCCCCCTTGCTGTGTCTGCCAATGTATTCCTCCTTTGCCTGACGTCTTTTGTGTGCCAAAATGAAATCCCTTAAACTCGCTGATGTACCCCCAGCGGCGTTTGCACACACACACACACACACACAGAATAGAAAGTCCCTGGCTCCTAGGGACAAATGTATTTCTCACTAAGTTCAACACAACCACGTCAGATCGGCACCTGAGTTGTTGTCTTAAACTCAGCAGAATATACGTTTTGTCCACTCGAAAACTGAATTACACATAAATAATGTTGGTGTAAATATGCCATGGCATATTTAATACTTTTTTTTATAAGTGGGAATATACGCTTTCCCACTTATAAAAGTGGGAAAGCAGTTTTATTCGTTTTCTGAACCGATATGATAGAAACATGTTTGATCTGCTAAGTTCTCTGCTGGATATTCAGTTAAAAATGTATGTATGTATGTATGTACGTACAGTATGTATGTATGTACGTACAGTATGTATGTATGTACGTACAGTATGTATGTATGTATGTATGTATGTATGTATGTATGTATGTATGTATGTATGTATGTATTAATTAGTTGAGACAATTTGATTTGGCTGTCTATAATCCTTCCAGTGCACTTGGAAGAGGCCTGTGAAGGGAAAGGGGGGGGGGGGGGTTATAAAGAGGTAAAGACCCCCTTCCCTGCCACACAGTCTAACCTTGAGCATTGAGGCAGGAAGAAAAGCGCACCAGGAAAAGCATTCCCCGGAGTCTCTTTTACCCAGCTCTACGGCTTATTTAGGAAGCGGGCGCGGCGTATTGACTGGCCCATCATGCCTGGAAAACCCACTGGATTATCTGGCCCTCCGAGCTCCGTCTGCTTCCACAAACCGTCGCACTCAGCATACACTTTAATGAGGAAGTTTGGACTGAGCCGCGCTGAAGGAGTGGGCAAATTGGGTTTCCCTCACTGATCGAGTTCCCTTTTTTATTTCTATTATTGTATGAGCTCATTAACACTCATAGCAGGTAGTTAAAAACAAGACAAAATGTGTGCCGTTGAAACTATATTATATATTCCACCTTTTGGAGGTAGAAAGTCAGACAAAGAGATTGTCAGGCAAAACTGTGAATTCTAAAAGTTGTAGAAAGAAAATGATTGGAAAGAGTTATGCCAAAAATTATTGGAAATGGCAAAAAAGAAAGGACATGGAGAAATAGATGTAGACAGAGAGAAAGAGAGTGAAGCGGTGAAGGGAAGATGGAGTTAATGGTTCCTCCTGCTGCACACAGTAGTGACAGACTGGGCGGTACAGTTTAGATCAATTGTTAAAATTGGGCTTGTGGGCGTGTTTAGGATTGTTTTGGTCTATCTGTGCGCTGTGAATAAAACCAGTATGTTGAAGCTAATGGTGTGAGAAATGGCATCCATCGGAGCACACGATACCCCCCAGAATACAGCTACATCACATTACGGTGTGGGAGCATACGGCGCGCAGTAGTCAACAGTAGCAAACGGTTTGCAAGTAGGTATTTCAAATGTGTGTGCAAATGGTAAACGATGCAATCCAAATGAATGGTCCGGTCCAACATCTGCCTTTGATTTGTCCTTACCTAGATTGGATTAATTTGGAAGGATTTGCATGAAGTGATGTCAAATTTTCTATTTTCTTACGATGGCATTATATGCCTTGAAACTTCTGAAGGTAACCTTGTGAAATATTGGTCGTTTTACAGTCTCATGCTCATGAATTTGTGTTCTTTTTCCAACGCCTTTGGCTGGCTTTAGCTGCAGGTCTTGACTACATATGCAGCATACCAACTGTGCTGTATGGAGTTGGTTAATGCCAACCATTGTTTGGTTAATCAACCTTTTTGTTGATTAGACACAATAACCCCAACATGTAGTCTCTATCATTGTCTGAAAATACATAAATCAATCAAGGCAGAAATCATTACATTTAATCGTTTCTGAAAAAGAAAACATTTGTGTTTAGCAATCGTGATTTATTCTGATTCCAGTAGGACTCTATGGTTTTTGAAATCAAAGACATAACTAATGCCAACTAGGTGCATTTACAATTTAAATGTGAACAATGACCTTATCTACCAGCTCTTAGTGTGTTATAAGTTACCATGATAGAAGTTACTACTCCGTCTCTACGGCTTAAACAAAACCTGTTATGCCTAAACAGAGCCCAATGAACCACCATCATGCTATGAAACTGCTCTTCAATTCCCAAACTCCCTGTCGTTAGCTGAAGGTTCTCTGATCAGGCCAAAATTGACTTTGTTTTTTTCAGACCTGGAGGAATTTGATTGTTAGGCCGTTTCAAGTGGATGACATTATTCGGCATTTATTAGATCATGAAACACGGACGAAGACAGCAGTAACTCGGTCAGAGTAGCCCGATCAAATTGATTAAGGAAACCATACATTTGAGGAAGCGGCCTCGGAGACTGCAACAACCACCCAATTAATGGATGAACATAGTTGTACAGTACAAAAAAAAAAGAAGAAAAAAAGATGTCTACACGGTTGTTTCTTGGCTTGTATCTTTTCCAGACACTCTCCGTCCGTCCGTCCGTCTCTCTCCTCACTCTCTCTGCGCTCTCTTAAAATGTCAGTTCATAGTCCATCACCTGGCTGGGCATGGATGGCTGCCACGTCTGTCATTGTCAAATGCGTAGCAATGCACTCTGCGGCGTAGGGCAGGCTAAGTTGAGAGAGGCACGCGTGAGAGGACAGGGTAATTATTCAGACATGCACTTAAGAGCAGACAGCGACCCAAACATGTCAACAAACTGTTTGGATGATTAATCTTTTTTGTCACCTGTGCAGTCACCTGTGTAGCTGCCTGTTTGAACCCACACTCAGCAGAGTATAATATGGCGATGAAGCCGGGGCAAATAGAGGGCACCAAGTAAGGATTCAAAACTAGCAGGGCTTCTTTTTATGATAATGTTTGCGCTTTTCTCTCTGTGCATTTTGTTGGACTTGTGATAGGCATTTTGTAAAGGTAATTGTAATGGATTTTATATGCATGATTCACCAACCACAAAACCTGGCAGGGGCTCCTGAACTACAGTACTACCCAGACGATTGGGCATCATAATTACCATCCATGATGATGGTGAAGACCTCAACATTTGGGTGATGCATCGTATGCCATCAATAATATACCACATTTTTGTCAATTATTGATCACGTGTCACCTGGAACTTATTTCTGTCCAGCAAAACTCAATGCAAACACACAAATTAGTAAATAACTTCTTCTGCAAGGCAAGGTCATTAGCTTCGCTTCATAGAACAGCATTGTGAAAAAATTTAAATAATTTGAATGTTCACTCTGAATCATGCTCTGCTCACACACAGGCAACGCACACACCGACTCACACAGCTGGCGTGAGAGTGAGTGGTGAGCAAAAGAAGGAGAAGGTTGATGACTGAGGAGAAAGTCAGCCGCGCTGCTGTCCTCAGTTCAACTGTGTGACTCACTGTGTGGTGGCTTACAGCGAGTGAGCACAGATTATTCAGTGGAAATGAGATTGTTGATGGAGATACCACAGAAAGAGAGCGAGAGCATTTTTAGCAAAGCATAAGCCATTGAAGGCTGTTTAAGGGTGAAAGGGGTAAAGGAATGAGTTACCATGAGTCACTTCTTAGCCATTTCCATCAAGTGTGTAGAAAGGCTTTATGACTCTTTGAGATGACCACTATAGGTTTTGCACATTTGGTCAATGTCCCCTTTGAGTCAAGACCACTTTGCATTGAATGTCTATGAAATATAGATATGTATAAATAAATATGACTGCAACATGACATCACTGCAAAATCGCAACAGCTGAAATACAAATCAAAAACACTGATTTGTGATTGGAAAAAGAGCGCTGAACACACACACACACACACACACACACACACACACACACACACACACACACACACACACACACACACACACACACACACACACACACACACACACACACACACACACACAGCCCTACTGTTGCAACTCAACAGAACTCATAGGAAATACGGCCCAAAACACTGTCATTGATAAGTACCGGCGCTAATGAAAAGGGGAAAAGGACCGTTTTTAACGGCAGGGTATTGCAACACTTTTCAAGCGGCCGGGTATTGCGAAACCTTTCTAGCAGGTTTACCGTGCAACACTAGGTTGAACGAGGACAGAAAATGAGGAAGGTGTTGGAGCAGAGCAAGCATCGGTGACCTCAATTTTGTCTATCAAGGCCACAGCCAGAATTATAACTCTCAGAATCAGCTGTTCGCTTTGGCATAGAGGGCATGCTTGATGGAGAGGTTTGTCCACCGTAAGGATTTTCTGAGGCAGGCAAGGGTAAACACAGACGGCTCTTCTGTGGCGTGTTTCAATGTGGACACTTTAGTCAGCGCAAAACAATGAGGATAAAGAGCAGGGCACATGTATTCACATAAGTCCATATTAGGCAATGATACAAATATAGGTGAGCAAGCAATCAGAAAAGACATTGCGCGAAGATGGATTGGAGCAGGAGGGAGAAGTGTGAGGTTATAATGATAGATAGAAGGGGGAAGAAAATGACTGAATTGAGAGAAAGAGCTTATCTCATTGGCTGCAGACGGAAGTGTTTTCCCTGCATGCCATGGCTAGAGTGTTTTGCTCATGTGGTTGCATTAACCCCAGAGGGGCACCAGTTCAGCCTGTAATTCTATGATTGTGAGTCATAAAGAAAAATGACAATACCATGCAAAGATGGGTCCATCTATTTAGCATCTGTCATTACTGAATGAGCACTGAGTAGAGTGCTTACCAACCAAAAATTTAGACACAGGTCCGTTCTCCTGTTTGATTGATTTTTTTTAAGATACCTCACTGAATTTTCCTCCAAAATGTATTTTTTCCATAACACACCTATTATATATGTATCATAAGCAATATCATTTATTACGCACCAAAATAGCCTGGTTAGTCTACATTCAGCCTATGACGTCCGCTGTGACCTAAATAGATGCTAATTGGGTGGTGAGAGTCTAATTTTACCTTGGCATCAATAGAGATAGTGCACTCTAGTCATAACAGCCCTGTCCGTGCACAGGAGTTGGGGTGCTACAGTCCACACACTCTGTCTGTGTAAACACAAAAGACATCATCGCAATTTCTGCTTTAATTATGCCCAGAAATGGATATTCATCACAAAGGGCTTTAAATGTCAAATTTTCTCTTACCTGTTCACAGTAAATGTCCAACCTAATAAACAAAACCAAAACGCTTGTAGCATAAATTTACCTTGACATATCTGTAGTCAATGCTGATCAATAGGGATTTAAAAAATGTTATAACTAAAACTCCATGCTATAACTGACGAAAAATGCTGGCCAGCCCGTACCTCTCTCTTTGTTCATCATACTATCATCGTACTATCGACACTCACAGAACCCCCCCACTCATGCCACCCAGCCAGCCGAGCTAAGCTAGTTCACGACATACAGTTGTACAGCCAGTTAGAGTGGACAGAACTCGGTTATTTAACCCTCAGTCTCAATTGTATACATTGAGCACGTCGCGTTGCCATGGATGTGAGTCTCAGAGAGCGATACCCGCCACACCCACCCACCTCCACCCACCCACTCCCCATAATTGATGCCAGTGGCAAAATGGAGGGACATTAATCTGGACTTTTGTTATTTGACACCTGCATTTGAAATGTTATTGGCACTCCTGGGGGGGGGGGGGGATCTGCACTGGGAGGGGGGGTGGGATTTGAGCAGATGTAACACCACCCAGACACCTGGAGGCGGGGGTCCGTGGGCCCCTAACATCTAGCCTCTGATACAACGGGCAGACCTTTGAACAGATGTGGCAAATAAAATAATTCAAAAAGTGGTCTGGGGTGAAAGTGAACATTACCTTGTGATGTGTGAGCTGTTCCCGCCAGATGACTGACAGATCGATGAGGAGTTGGACCAGATCCTCTTCATCGTGGATAGGGAGAATATGAGACCCCAAACGTCGGCTCCTGGGTTGAGAAGTACAAAAAAATAACACAATTAATTCAAACCATATGTTGAATTTGAATCTGAGCATCGCTGTAAGTGGTAAGGCAATTAGAGAGAGAGACACACACTGAGTGAATACCAACACAGCACCATGCTGTTCTGGGTCCAATGCCTGATTCCCACAATTTAAGAGTGTAAAGTGATATGTGAGAGTGTAAAGTGATATGTGAGTGTGTAAAGTGATATGTGAGAGTGTAAAGTGATATGTGTGCGTGCAAAGTTATATGTATAAGGGTAAAGTGACATGTGTGAGTGTAAAGTGATATGTATGAGTTCAAAGATTGAGGCATTAGTGTAAACCGAGAGAACCATCATTTTTTACATGCAGAAATAGATTAATTGCTTGGACATAATATTCATTTCCAAGCCTTTTTGATTACTGTTAAATTTCTTAATAGACTCAAATATTATCAATGGTTAGTGAAGCAGATAATAAATTGTGGGTTTTGTCTTCTAGATATCTTTACCCGGTTTACAATGAGGATTAGGAATCAGAAAGCATTATCAGTGGTGATCATCTATTGAACGTCTCTCTCCACACACACCATTTTAATAAGCTAAATATGTTTTAGGTACTTGTTTTACTTTTGTACACGCCTTTTACTGGGATAACATTTACACAAACGGCAAAGCTTATTCTGCCTGATTCATTAATACATGTGAACACAAATGTAGAAAAAAAGGACAATAATGAAAGGCTTGCCACAGGCGTTAAATCTTTAACGGGGCATTAAGCCATTAAGGAAAGAATAGCATTAGAGAAGAGAGGAAAAAGAGAAGAAATACATGGCTGACACTCATAACCACATCATCAACCACCCCCCCCCCCCCCACACACACACACGCACCACTCCTTTCCCACCCCCCCCCCCCCCCCCCCCCCCCCCCCCCTCCCCATGAGCTCATCGCAGTAGCAGTCACCACGAGTGCTTCACGCTTCGAGGATTACGGCCAAACTGTTTGACTTCTCCTGGGTGACGAACACTCTGGATACGAACACAGAGGAGGGATCTCAAACCCTGACGCAGCACTTCCATTTAGAAATAACAAGTCGTCTGATGAACGGCGCTGTAGGAAGCTGCCACGGAATAATCCTCACGCAAGCCGAGCAGCTTTAAACCAGGGAGACTCTTTTCCTTTTTTCAGGGGGTGAATTATGCCCCAGAGAACCTGGTGTAAAATCTTCCTGACAGCCCATAGCTGTATATTCACCCGTTTCTTTTTATTTGCTATTGCTTATAGTTTTTGGAGTTAATGATTTGCAATGAGAGAGAAAAAAGGGCTATTAAACTCCCTTAATTTAACACACACTCCGTCATTCTGCTGCCCTTGTGTAATACTGCTTTTTGTGTGGCTCCTGCACTCCCCATAAGGTTTCTATTTCAATACACTTCCATTTCTTCGAGGCTGAGGGGCTAATATGCTGGGACCAGGACATGGTTTCCGAAGGCGGTTGAATTGAATTGAATGAGGCTGAATCTAGTGAATGTGGAAGGAGCGGCCTTTATTACTTCAGGATGTTTGACAACTTGGTCACAGTGACAGGGTGGAAGTAGAGTGACCTGAGCTACTGTTTCCAGGTCACCAAATGTCAAAGGAGTTCCGGCCAAGGCACTGACACCCAACCCTATGGAGCCAATCAAAAGTCATCTTGTTAAAGTCTAATTACGCATCATATTTCTAGGGGTATGGAGTTTTCTGCCAGCCAAAAGGTATTGGGTTTGATCCCTCAATGGCAGGAGCTTACCTTTTAACATACTACAGCAAGAGCCTAACCCATACCTGTGCCTTTATGACCTGTATCTGCATTCACTGGAATCCTCTTTGGACAAAAGCATCTGCTAAATTACTAAATAGTACATTTATGCAATGTTCCATTAAAACAATCATAAGGGAACTTAGAAGAGGCCATTCCATTAAGGCATCCATGGTGACCTAAAGCTATCCACATGCACATGAAATCTTACGCATTTGAAACGTACATTAGTGCATCCGCATATTGGGGACACCTGAGGGAGGCTCTTCCTTATGTCATCAATGAATTAATTAGATCAGATCCCAGCTCCGATTGGCTAGTTGTTCCCACCAGCCCAGCAGCAGCAGCAGCAGCAGCAGCAGCAGCAGCGTTAGCAGTGCCGCTGAGTGTGTGTTGGCAGCCTCAGTGATACATGTCATTAGGAGGGCCCAATCAGGACTCTGGGTGCCAGCATTATCGCCCCAAACAAAAACCAGAAGCTTGATCGCCAAGCAAGCGGAGGCAGCACATGTCCGGTCAGCCCTTCTTCAAATACATGGGTGGTGCTGCTTGCCACTGCTGAGCCCCGAGCATGTTGTTCTTACTGGATGTATCTATATATAGAGCGTCTTCCTACTCAAACAGAATAGCGTCAGGCCAGCACAAAGTTGAATGTGTACGGCTGCATGCAGTCACTGGTGGCTCATCACTGCTGCTGCATTACCAGCTTGAAGCACGCATCAACTTTAACATTTATTGTCCACATTGTTTCCCATCGTGATGAGGGACATTTGGGTTCTTCATTTCATCATTTAATATAATATTTTATATAGTATATAGAATTTGAGCACATGATTAACATTTTTTTGGGAATATATGAGAGTACATAAATTGCAGTTATAAAACTGAAGGGCAAGCTGCAGAATCCTTAGGTTGGACAGGGTTGAAAGATATTGATGGCAAATCACGATCGTTTCAATAATGCAAACGTTCTGTCTCTCTCTACCTCTCCCTCTCTCGTGCTAAATGAAACAACCAAACAGTAGCGGCTGTAACCAGGATACACCACGTGAACATTTAGTGATTTTAGCATGCCATTTCATGTTCTTCCAGGTGAGATGTATTCCCTGATCTTTCACTGAGGGGAGTAATAAAGGGGCTGAGGATACCAAAATGGAGTGGTGACAAAAAAAGGGTGAATGGATAAAGTGACAGACATTAGCAAAGATCATAGTGGTTCAGCCTCTCTTGGTCTTGATTCTGCTTTTTACTGTTCAGTTCTCTCTCTCTCTCTCTCCCTCCACACAGTTTATCCTTGAATTCCCCTGACTCTTGCAAGCAAAGCCATCCAGTGTTAGTTCAAAGGTCAAGGGCCAGAGATGATGCAGAAGTGTTTCAGCCTGAGCTGGAATTGGTGACGCCATGGAGAGAGGCAAGAGAGACGGTGGTACAGATCGGGGGGGGGGGGGGGGGGGGGGGGGGGGGTGTTCGTGCAGAGAGGGTTTGATATACGGTCAGAAGAAGAAGCAGCAGAAGCCAGAGGGATGGGGGGAGGGGTGGTGTTACAGCTCATCCCCAGAGATAGCTGTGTGCTTTGGGGGGGGGGGGGGGGGGGGAGGGATGAGGAAGAATGCAGGCCATGTCCATGTCATAGACCGCAAACAATATGGACGTAGCGATAGCGCAGTCCATGACATCACCCATTGGTTGATACTACGTCCACTTCTGAAGCTGTAGACTTCACGCTAAGGCACATTGAGGGTGGGAATTGAATTGCTCAGCTTAATTCCTTAATATGTTTTGTTGAACTTAAATTGTCAAACAGGACCTCTCTAAATACATAATATAGAGATGAACTAGCCACTGAGATCCTGTTTTTTCATTGTATTTTTTTCTTTGTATTACTTGAAGGAAATCCCAATTTTCCCTTTGACCGAAAGTGGTACCAGGTCTTTCTGTATCTATCTATCACCGTGAAACACCTCCAGGTCGTTAGAGGAACTACCCGTTAGTCGCTACTGCCAGGGCTTCATGAACAGGCAGTCATGGCTGCCGCTCGGTCCATGTAGGATGCCAGCTACACCACCTCGCAGATGTCTTCTCTCCATCGGGGGGCTAGTGGGATTTTAATTGCATTCGTGTTCTGAGAGAGGATGGTGGCGGAGGGAGTGGTGGATGAGTAGGTGGGGGGGGGGTGGGGGGGGGGAAATTCGATTGCATTTACATTTTGATCATGACTGCCTGGGCTCACAAGGTTCAGAGATAGGGAGTGTGGAAACACAACGGGCGTGAGACTGAACAACCTTGGGGGAAGCTCACCTGCGGTCGTTAAGGCATAATATCTTTAACTCAGGGCAGCGGCTTGGTGCGCATCATCAAAAAACTTGGTATCATCAAAAAATCGCAAATGCATGAATATAAATGTGTCTTTTCTTTTTATTACATTAATAACCTAGTAACACTCGACACACACACACACACACACACACACACACACACACACCCACCCGCTGACACGCACACTTCACTGAATCTTGACAATTCTGCGGAATGCGCCAACATCTGCATAGTACAACAAAACTAATTTGCCGTTTCCCCACTGTTCTTGAGACCTGCGAAGAGGAACATGCTCATCGCTCTCCTCGTGAACACAGCATAATCATCCAGGATTTATGCTTCCAGCTTGTATCAAATTAATTGTGCATGGACTGTGAAGGGTCGAGAGAATATCTCATAGAAATGGATTTCACCTTGTCATCACACAATCACATGGACTAAAAGCACCCGTCTCATTTTACTCTCTCTAGCCCAGGAAAGAGTGCACTACTGCTGGCAGCAGGCTGCCACTGGATACATGGCTCATTTACAATGTATTGTATGTGAACGTTAATTTCCATGTTGCTGTGTTAAATCATTATTATCATCATCAGTATTATAATTATTAGCAGTAGTAAAATGCAAAGTAGTAGACGTAGTAGTAGCAGTAGTGGTAGTAAAGTAATAGTAGCAGTAGTACTTTTAGTAAAAATATTATTTATGTTATGACTAGCTTTTTTTTGTTGGGCTGTTGAGTTTCTTATGGGTTACATATCGATTCCCGAGGATAATATACTTGCATTAATCATGTTGTGACGGGTGTCAGGATGATGACAGATGGCATTGTTTGGGCGTGAACATGGTATCGATGGTTCAGTCATATCCAATCCACTCTACTACATAACCAGGGGAAGACTTAACCTATTGGCACGTAGAAATGTAATCGCTTCAAAAAAACCATTTAGTTGTATTCAATAAGTATGTTCCTATGATTTATATGTATGGTTTGTACAGGCTTTACGCCATTTCATATACTTGTGTACTTTGGCACACTGAGTATAAAGTCCTGTCCACACTCATTGGTTCAATGAGATTGGACCAGAAAACCGTGTCAACAGTACTACTTTGACATGGGTTTATAATATGTAATGTTTTCATGCTCTACAAAGCAGTGTTCCCTAGCAAGGCCTTGACAAAGTAGCTGGGTAGAAAACAAAAGAAAAGGTGTTGGGTGGGAGGGAAGTATTTCTTCGATCATTACCAATTAGTTCCGTGCAAAAGATTGTTGTTACTCTTAATGCAGTTCCTTTGTGGAGAGGGGACAGGGCACCCTGGGAATAGACTGGTGCACAAGTCACCAGCATCCCTCCCATTCATTACCCTTGTAGATATTTACATTGTTGTGGAAAGTACATCACTTAAACTCTAGTTTGAATAGAGATCGGGAAACTGCCGATTAAAGTTTAAGACTTTTATTTAGAACTTTAAGAAAGTAGTACAAAAGCCGAGCTGGTCTACAGAACACCTGCTTTTCCAGCTTCGGCAAACAGTTTTTATTGTCTTGCTCTGTGATTCCTCCCATAAGCTCCAAGCCAGGGTTATTATCAAACAATGCCCATACATGGCTTCAACATAAACCAATTCCGTTTTTTTCCCTACTGTTCATGGTCTTCATGCACAACTTTGTTTGCCACATATTTGTGGCAAACCTTTCACCCAGTTTTCCCTCATCCTTCAACCTTGCCTCCCTTATCCATCAAGGAACACTCAGTTCCCCTCATCCTTTAACCTCACCTTCCTCATCCATTCCTTGCTAACACTTTCTAACCATTAGTCTCAAACCGTTGTCTCGACCTCATCAGAACAATTATATTGTACAAGGAATATTGGTACATACTGGTGGCACAGAACATCGGATGATATTTTTAAGAAGCCAAAAGTCCCAAAGACACTGAGTTTTTCTACACTTATCACATTCATATGGCTTATAAGGCAAGATATTGATTATAATCCTTCTACGGGTATAGTAAAATTCTCCCACAACATCCAGCTAGTTAATAGTTGTGTGTGCTGATTAAGCCTGGTCTAAGTAGCTTGACCAAAGGATTTGTAATTTTGATGGAAAAATGTTAACCCTCTTCAGTTTTTACTAGCGGGTTTGTGATTTGAAGCAGCAGTTGGATGTTTCAAACTGTATTCTTTTACCACTCTGGTTTATTTCAGTTAAAAGTAAAGTATGTTCCGTGTATTCTGCTTCAAAACTGGGCGAGTGGAAGCAGTCTAGAACTCATCAGTCTTTGAAAGTGTAACATGTAGAAACACTGTTCACTTCTTACAATTCAAAATACTTACAATTCATCATAAGCGACCTTCTGATATTTGTAGATGTTTCTTACGACAAAAAACAACTTCATTGGAGAGGGTCCCTCATCAACATGGATTCATAAGGCTTATGAGGCCATCTAATGTGTGAATTAACTGATTTTACTAACTTAAGAGGTCGGTCCCATTTAATCACTGTCATCAAAAAGTATATATTTAAAGTTCTAGTAAACTAAATCTAAACTAAATCAATGACCATCATTTGCAGATATTAATACAAAAAGATTACTTCCGTACATAAAATGAAATCCATAAGAAGTACTACTAAACATTTGTGTGGCTATGCCAAGGAAGGTAAGGTCAGCTGTGTGTTGGCGATATTACAAAGAGAAACATGTCAACTGGTCATTCAAGCTTCCTGGGTACGACGGTAGTAGTAAGCGATGCCAGGACTGTTGTCAGTAGCGCAGACCTCATATTCTTCCTAACCCTTTGCATTACCACAGTGGCAAAGTTATGCCCTCTGTCTTTAAAGAGAAACCAGACTGCAAGCCCCTGGTCTCCTGCAGCAGGGTGTCTGGTCTTCATCGGGGTTTCCAGCTTCCACAGCATCACAGCTGGACGTGCACATAGGCTGAAGTCACATATGTATCGAGGTTACAGGTATACATACACACGCGTGCATAGCTACTAGAAGTCAAAGACAAAGACGTATGGAGGGAAGCGGGGAAGAGCCGGCTTGGCAGGGGCCCTGTAATGAGAATAATGACCGTGTCAACATGAAAAGATGGATGGCACGGAGAGAAAGGAGCAGAGGAATAGAGGAAAGGAGCCTCATCCACGAGCGGGCAAAAGGGAGTGGTTGACGGCAAAGCCTGTAAATCCATTTGGTTCTTCAGACATGGAGGAAGAATGGAACTGACAACGGCTTGCGGGGCCTGGCGCTCCATAGAGTGGAGACCAGAAGGAGAGAGAGGGAGTAGAGGCAAAATAAATAATGTGTCACCAAGCGGGAGGAGGGGAAACCGACGCAGGAGCTGTCAGAACTCTGCTGCTGTGTGTAGATTAAATCTGTGGCTATTTAAAGAGGGAAAGCACGGCAGAGCCCCAACCCAGCACTGCCACCGTCCACACCCCTTCCACCCCTTCGCTGTGACATCACTGGCAGTCATCGCCTAACTGAGATGGAGGTGGTGACGGAGGGGGGTCGGAGGAGAGACAAGAGTTAGGGATTGTATGACTAACTTAGCTAAACTGTTCTCGCTGCGCACTCACTGATTTCATGTTTATTTTGTGCAAGCGTTGCATAAAACCCAAGGTCAGATATATGGGACTTTTGCCTTATGACTCAAAGCAGGAGGCGGTCATTGAAAGGGAAGTACAGAGCATCGAATGATTCACACATTGGAGGATTTATTTTGTTAGCTCGTTTTTAAATATCTTATAGCTGCCAGGTTGGACGCACGGATCACTACTGGTTCTATTTGGATGGTGTATCCGTGGTGTTTTCTTACACAGAATGTGTCTTAATCTGGCAGACCCCGACATCGTTATGCGATGGATGCTTGTGTTTGCTGTGCATCACTCAGGAGATGAGAAATGTACGTGCTACATTGTTTTAGTACACACACTTATGTTTGCACATATTGTTTGTTTCCAAGGTAATGTTTCAGTGTGTGTGTGTGTGCGTGTGCGTGTGCGTGTGCGTGTGTGTCTGTGTGTGTAGGCTGAGCGTGCGGGGATGTGCATCAGTGTGCATTTGGTGACGGACTAGGTCGATGGCTGTCAGCAGAGGCTCACCATGCAGTCACATGGCTGGGATTGTTGTTCCCCATCCTTTACGTGACCCCCCCAGTCTGATGACGCAGGCATCATTGCGTCCTGCTCTGCCAGCAGAACTGCAAGGCCTTCACCCCCCCCCCCACCCCCTCTCTCACTTTCTCCGTCACTCCATCTCCTCCTCCCTTTCAGTCCGCGGCAGTCGAACTCGCCGAGCGATGGACTCATTTGGACCCACTCAGTTATCTCTCTGTTCAGCCCTAAGAATCCTTCACGGCTTTTGTTGCCATCAATCAAAACCGGGCTGCCAAGGAGACAGAGACACTGAGGGATGTCAAAACACTGTCCAAACCAAGAGGCTCAACCGTGTAGGGTTTGGCTCCGCATTTACACATACACATACGATTCTATGTTTATTTAATGTGGACGTTTTTCGAATGTTTTCCTGAAGCCGGTGTGGAATGATGTGTGAAAGAGCAGGGCTTGCATCAGTGGGTGCTCAGAGAATGACAGTTATTGCATCATCATGCCGAAATAAATAAATAAAAGCAACTAAGATTGGAGGAGGCGTTTTCACTTGCAGGCTGTGAACGGGGGGGGGGGGGGGGGGGGTTTTAGGTTCCACTGAAAATTGCAGGCAACGACAAATAAAGTAGAGGCTCATCTAAAAAGCACTTCATGAATGTTTTCCAGCAAATGGCTCGAGCAAGCTTCCCTGCTTAACGTCTACCTGCTAATTGGATGCTTTGTTTGACCTCACACTAGTTTGATTTCAACGCCAATGTCGTTTGAATTATGAATAAAGGTGGAACAACAATATCCTCCATCCTGTAAGCTTTTCTATTTTTGTCAAATTCATGGGACAGCAGAGACCCACATGGAGCCAGCTGTTGTCAATGTACAGATTCATAAATCATGCATTTTTTGTTCAATTGTTTTTCCTTAATCCGTTAATTAATCGTAATTACAATACTCAATTGTTCCGGAAAAATACACAAAGATTGAATGCATGGAAGTGACTTGCCACAAGACTTTGGTGAAGTTTTGGTGTATTGACGGATTTAATGCCTTGACATATATTCGGTCAAATCCGACTGTACTGCCAAAACCTCCAAAGTAATCGAAGCTTTAAAAAAGATGCATACAATTGTAAGCACCCTCTGAGAATGTTGCATTGTAACATATGTGTTAGTCAGTCTGTCAGCAGGACTGTCAGTCGGTGGGGTGAAAATGTCTAAAAAAATGTAAGGATGAACTTTTGTGGACATTCCTATCCTCGTCTATATAGTGCTTTTTATTAACAGTGTATAGAAATATCGACAATATGGTTGTAGACCCTGTAGCATTTGACTACACAGTAGTCATATGCTTTCAATAATGGATATTTTGACATCTATCCAACATTTATATGTAGTATTATGGAGACTACTTGTTTCTTTGTTCTTACATTTTCACTTTGAACTACAGGACATCATATTCTGTTCACACAACGCTGATTCTATCACGAGTAGTGTGGGCTCAGCTAATCTCATGAATTACCTGTTGACAAAATCCAGTCCATCCCATAGGTCCTCTCAGTTTTCTAATCCCAGGCCATACATATAAAGCGCAGATTTCAAATTGCAGTGGATAGGTAGTATTGACAATGTCTTGTATATGGACTTGGACTTGTATGGACTTGTATCTGGGTGTTATATTTTAGGATAACCTTCAGAAAAGTGATGTGGGATGCAGATTCCCAGCCGGATTGTTTACATGGTGGCTTTAGGGGATACTGTGCTTGCGTGGTAACAAATTGATAGGGTTTTTTTTCATGACATTTGTGTTATGCTTTCATAAAAGGATGATTTTACCAAACCATTATTCAAAATTGCTGTTTAGGATTCACGTACAACCGATGCAGTATCCACTCAGAACTAATAAACATCAAGAATACATATTTGCATGCATGTATGCATTAGGGCTGGGGGATTAATCAAATTGTATATTTTCAATTAAGATTTTGACTTCCAACGATTATGAAAACAAAATAATCGAGATAAAACGATGAATGTACCCTTCATTTTGCCGTGGTGTTTCTGGCTAAAAACGTTGAGTTTGATTTCACTTATACTATTTGCCCAACGTCCCTGCTGCATGGATATAACATGGAATGGCATTAATAAGATTATACATTATGCAAAACGTTTTTGTTGCATCTGATTGGTTGGTTCATCGTTCATCCCGTTGTTTGCTGACCTCCGATTGGTTGGAGAGTTTTGTCCCACCTTTTTGGGTGGGACAACTGAATTCGACGCCCAAATCGAACCCAATTTCAGGAGAGTTTACAAAACCTTGACAATATTTTGAATTTCAACGCATTTCTAATCCGTTTTAAATGCTTTCTTTTGTGAACATAAGACCCTGAATGACATACTGTAGTTAGAAGGCTACTGTGTATTTGTGTTTCCAGTAGCTTTAAGACATAACATTACACAAATCCAGTAGCTTTACCAGCATTGCCATGTACCCCAAAATCGTTTTTATTTGGTTTTAAGTTAGAGTTGAACATTTATTTTATATTACTTCTGGGCCATGAGAGTGGGCCAGTCTTTTATTTCCTTGGACTGAGTTATGGTTGGAGTATGTTTTATATAGTTTACCAAAATGTTGAATATATGTTTAGGAGTTGTCAGTAGTGTGCAGCAGTGCACACATTTATTTTGGTCTTATTTATTTGTATTTATTATTTTTATAAATTAAATATATGTTTAGTCTTTCAGTAGTGCACCAACGTTACAACAAGTTATTTATTTATTTTGATGTAATTTATTTACATTGTTCATATTATTTATTTAACTGTTGAATTCATATGTATTATTAATTGTGTTTATTGATCTCCTTTTTAATCTTTTTTTTAATCTTTTTCTTTCATTTGAATTATTTTTAAAGGAACATTATTTATCATTGACACCGAGAGTTTAAAATGGGTGCTCCAGTCCAAACTCACAAGATTAGAGAGAGATGTCTCCACCCCCTTCTCCCCAGACTTGAAGCTTACGTGGGTTGCCAGGTTGAGCAGAGCACAACATTATATTTGAGACAAAGGCTATTATTCGATTTTGACAATGACAAGCGACGACAAGTCCTGCGTTGAAAGTTTATCTTATTTTTCATTTGCAATGTATTTGTTGTTTTCAAATCATACCAGCTAATGTGGCATCAGTCTTGACATCCTTCTGGGCTCTAAGCTGTCTCCATGTTTCAAAAATGCAGGTAGAATCTAGTACAATCTCAGATGATCCAGTTTGTTAGCCTGCTTCCATGGCTGTAGCACGATGTGTTTGTGTGCCAATTTGTTTCATATCTGGCAACCCGGGGTACTCTGAGAATAGTGAGTCATAACACACAGGCCAAAACAAAAACAAACATTCTGACCCGGAATGGAAATTTCAAAAGGAGAACATACTGGCTGAAGCATAGTTGTTGGAGAAGCCAATGTTTCTACATATATCTACTATTTCAAGAAAATCCACTGTTAAAAAGACACGTTAATTTTTTTTTAGCAATAAATGCACGAGGTTTGCATATGTATGTAGGTAGGTAGGTAGGTAGGTAGGTAGGTAGGTAGGTATGTATGTATGTATGCATGCATGTGTGTGTGCATGTGTGTATGCATGTGTGTGTGTTCGGATGCTGTATGTATGTATGGATACATATGGATATGTATCTTTGTATATATATACAAAGGGGGGAATAAAGGTAGACTGGGACCACAGGCCTCCTGTTTTCCTTCTCTGTTGCTCGGTTTGTCTAACAGGCTCCTCTCGCTGGGAGGGGCTGGTGTAAGAGGAGCGCTTCTCACCCACATCACGCCCTCCCCCATGCCAACTCTGTAGCCTATAATTACAGAGAGACACATTCACCAAAAAAGAGACAATCATAATTGTTGCAAGGAAAATAGCAGGGCAGAGTACGCTGTACATGCAGTGGCCTAGCTCTCGCTAAACACACAAGGATTTCCCCATAGCTTCCAGGAAGGCTTCAAGCAATCATTATGTTTCAGAGCTTATGTATTTCCAATACATCATGAATGGAGGTGATGGATACGCATTGACTCGTGGCTTTCACAATGTCACTGCGGGGTAGGGATTAGCATGATGCTAAACATGATGTACCATAGGAAAGTGTTATGCTGGCCCTTTGAGATTTAGCATTCAAGGCAGCCTTTTGCTTTCATGTGGTGTGGCATCAAAGGTGCTTTTGTTGCAGAAGGGCTAAACCTTGGTTCTGAAATACAACACAGCACACATCAGACTCCAAACTCTCCAGCAGACATACATATACAGACATACAATATTCAAGAAGTTCTCTCATGACAAATGCTTGATCAATAAGAGCCTCGCTTGAATCAGAATTCACCCCACTACCCTACAGGGATCAGACGCTTGTTATTGATAACTCATGGTCACCGGCCCTGGGAGCTGACAACCAAAAGAAAAACTATAGAAATATATGTCCAGTCCACCTAGATATATGTTAAGATCTTCACCTGGATATATGTTAAGATGACCACCTCAACACACACACACACACACACACACACACACACAGAGAGAGAGAGCTGTCGGCTGAGAAATATTCTGAATATGACCTGAATGGCCAATGCATGCTTCTCTTAACAACATCAGTCACAACTAAGGGAGAACCGACCGATTCCTTACGCGTGCTCTGGACAGCATGCGGTAACAACCCCAGCAGAACACACTGCAATAGAGGGCAGGACTAGCGAGTGAGTACGTCACACCAGCAGGCATGCAGGGCTGCCAGATGGTGGCCTCACGGGGAAACGTCTCCTTGGGATTTTATTTGCAAATAGGTTTCCGTAAAAAACAGTATGCGGCTTCTCGCGGCCCCATCGTCTGACTGGCGTTCTCAAGGCCTCCCTTTAGAATGCGCCGTATATATAATAAAGTCACAGGCCGGAAGACGTCATGTTGCTCGGCAGAGGCAGAGGGAGAGAGAGAGAGAGAGAGAGAGAGAGAGAGAGAGAGAGAGAGAGAGAGAGAGAGAGAGAGAGAGAGAGAGAGAGAGAGAGAGAGAGAGAGAGAGAGAGAGAGAGAGAGAGAGAGAGAGAGAGAGAGAGAGAGGCAGAGAGAGAGACGCTGTGACAGGTGTGTCAGTCCACGGCCGACCGCTCCACACATTGTCACTGATAGAAAAAGCGGAGAGCCGCTGGAAGCATTGACAAATTGTCTTGCAATATAGAAGTAGGATAACAGCGCAACGCCAATATCAGCCAGCCTATTGTGGTGTGGATTGTGGCGCTGAAAGAGGGGTGCGCGATGGATTCCTGAGCCCCTCAACTTCTTTCCGTTTAGGAGCATGCGTCGCTATATTGGTTATTTTCTTCCCACTTCTGGTGGGAGCGTCAAGCCCCCCATAATTGACTGTGGAGCAGTCTTTGTCAACGCGAGTTTAAAGCCTATACCATACATGCACATTTTGTTAAGTTTAATGAGCGAAGGAGGCGACACCATGCATCTTGTCAATATTAATTAACATATGTGCTGTGCATTATAAAACAAAATCGATATTACAGACACCATTGGTGGTAAGATTTTTGCTTACAAGACCTAGTAGGTGGTAAGTTATTATGGATGTGCTATTTTCTCTTCAGAGCAATATATGTTAAAGAATTGTCATGTGCAGGTCCTATTATAAAGAATGTACTAGATTCTTCAGATTTGGTAACCAACATGTTTGTGTTTTTATGACCTTTTGCATGTAATTCAGTATTTAAATACATCCCTGCCTCAGCATGATAAATATTTAACTAAGCTACTAATTGTTTCAGGACAATGTCAACAGCTGTAGAGCTTGAGAGGGTTGACCTTATCCTTCAAATCCCTCATAAGTGATTTGAAAACAACGAGCGTGTAATACCGGCTCTCACTCATCGCAAATGACCAGGGATGTTTTGTTGGGTTAAAGCCTCCTGTAAAAGCTTGTTAGAATATAAATAGCCGAGACTATAAGCAAGCCAACTAAAGATATACACTCGGGCGATGCATTATAGGATTTGTGCATGAAAAGGAAAGCACACTCCTACATAAGCAGTAAACCTCCCTGCAATATAAGCTGTTGGTCCCGTATTAGCACTGCTGCCCCGTGCTTTGGCCAGGTGCTTTCAGTCCCAACCCGATGTTTAGCTAAAACAAAATACCTGAAGGTCACCCGAAGTACACTTATTACAGTAGCAGTTTGGGTGGTAATGATATCTTAAGTGTCCTTGGTGTTTCAGGTTTAGAAGTGTGTTGGTTCTTTGCCGCTCTATATGTTGTTTTTAGGATTACTGTGTACAGGTTTGGACAAGTGACAAGTGTTGGCAGTAACAACACTTGTCACAACAGCTTTCAGATTATCACACCTCCTGGATCTTGACTGAGACTAGTAAAATAGCCTAAAATAGTGTTAGTTCACAACAGGGATAACAAATAGACATGTTTTGTTAACCGGCATAAATCATTAAATACAGAGACGATAGCAAACAAAAGCCTGAAGAACACATTTAAAATAGATTAATGTTGACATGGGTCTTAATTCTCCATTACTTTGTTTGTGCAGATGTGTGAAAGTTGCCTGACGCATGCTGGAAAGTATTGAAATATTTAACAATAAAATTGTGTATTTAAGGAAATACAATCTTGCACAGCAACTGATCGCAATACACAATGTACTGCACAATGTACTGAGATCAGACACCAAGGTAACTCTGTTGTTTATTCAATATTGTATTAAGGATAAGGATAAGGATTAATAAGGTTGACTTGGTGATTCTATGCTCACTGGTTTAGCTTTGTCTTAGAGCGGGACTGTCATTTATGACTGCCAGAAATGTAATCACTGGATTGGACCGAGCCTCTTCTTGCAGAACTTCTCCTGCTTCCAGAGAGATTGCAAAGGCTCAATACCTTTTTCAACACACATAGAACCAATGGAGGAGAACCTCAATAAATGGCCCGTGTACAGGGCTAGTAGTTCAATGTGCTTCACCCCAAGATGCTATACTGTAGCTGCCTGTATATGCTAACCTCCCTCTCTGGCTTGTTCACCAAGTGTAACGCACAACCTTGTTTTAATTATCGTCAAAGCCTTCCAATAAACTCACTAGTTGCCAAACAGCGGGTGGGATAAGTGGGGCAGCGTAATAGCCTAAATTAAGCAACGTAAGGCTATACTGAAGGTGTGAGTATAAATAAATGGTTGGTTTTCCTTTGCCTCCAGGAAATGGTTGACCTCTTAGCGCCGTTCCCAGGGATAAATGACGCCCATTACAGCCCTGAAGTTGGTAATGATGCTTTTGATTAGCGGGTTGGTCCTGTGCATTCCGACCCTTGCCCTCTACGATCTCCATGAACATGAGTGATCCCAGATAGATGAAAAAGCTGGAGGCATGTGTGTGAAAAAGTCTTGGGCTCACAGCCCCTTTTTCAAGACAGGATGATTACAGCAGCAATGCATCCAGAGTACCCTTCAAAAGACCCCTTCATTCCTTTTGAAGACCACAAGCATCACATCTCACCAATCCCTCTCACACGCACACAAACACATACTGTTGGGCGGCAGTGGCTCAGGAGGTAGAGCGGGTTGACTGGCAACCAGAAGGTTGCTTGTCCAATCCCCGGCTCCTCCTAGCTGTGTGTTGAGGTGTCCCTGACTAAGACACCTAACCCTAACTGCTCCCTACGAGCTGGATGTCACCTTGCATGGATGATACTGCCGTCGGTGTATTAATGTGTGTGTGAATGTTAGGCAATAATTGTAAAGCACTTTGAGTGGACACTGGTTAGAAAAGCACTATATAAATGTAGTCCATTTACACACACACACACACACACACACACACACACACACACACACACACACACACACACACACACACACACACACACACACACACACACACACACACACACACACACACACACACACACACACTGTATGATAACTGATTTAATATGATCAACAACTCAAGCCACCAGTTACAGGATGTGAAGAGACCAACATTTGAGTGCTCTGGGACTGCAGAAGTAGACTTCAGTGACGGATGTTACCTATGTTGAACTACTGCAAATAGTACCTTCATGTGAAGTACTCAGAGTCCTTAAAGGCTGATGTGCACAGCACAAACGACTGGGTTCAAACCAAGATTATTGGCTTGAACACAACGGGAGTGTCTCTTTATACGGTTTCATGTGCTCCTTAGGCGCACAGTTCCCCAGGTGTTCTGCTTTCTCCACCTCAAAGACATAAAGGCAAGGGCACTTCACCGTTGTGCCGCTGTAAAAAGCCTTCCTGCTCATCGACCCCACGCTCGCTAAATAACGCGTAGGTAAATAAAGGGGGGGGGGGGGGGGGGGGGGGGTGGTTGATGGGGAACGCTGCTGCCACACGGACGTGATATACTGGGGTTTAACTCTTTGTTTTTGTTGTAAGTTGTACCTGTGTGCAGGTGGGTTGCTTTCTAGTCCGCCGCCCCCAAAGCCATGCATCTAAGGGCAAACAGCAGGGGGGGGGTCCTGTATATTTTGCGGTGTAGAACGATCGAAAACACATTGGGAGGGTTAGCCACTCCGTCTGAACAGTTTGTCGGACAAGTCTGTAAGGAGAATGTACTTTTGGTAAAGGGCCACGCAAAAACATGTCAAATTATTTACACCTACGTTACAGAGAGCACGATTGATTTTGAAAGTAGGAGCCATTTGTAGTTTTTATTTTTGTGCGCATATGCTGAAGTGACTTCAGTAAAATGCTTTCCGCCACTGGGAGAGATGAAGTGGTATCAAACCAAATGGGAGCACACATTTGATTCAACCCCTGTTCTAGAGTAGAGCTCAATTGAGCGTGAACAGGAGAGGGCTGCAGAGATGTGGAGAAAAGCTGCAGGAACTAAAAACATTAAAACAATATTTGCAAACATTTTATCTTACAGCCAGCATGCCAGGCCATTTGGATAATTGCAGAAACATTTTCCTAACTTGCATGAACTGCTTGCAGCATGTTAAGTGCTGCGCAGGAGCAGGCTCAAAATTAATTGTAACGTTGAGATATGCATACACAGTTTATTTTATTCCTAAAAATGTATTTATATGGGTCCATTGATCCATATGGGAAATAAATTATTTTCTAACGCTGGAGGCTTGGTAATTAGTAGCCAATTTCTTTTTTTGCTTTCCTCAGTATACTTATACATTGATTATAGAAATAATAGGTGGCAGAGGAACAGATAGAGACTGGCAATTTGAAGACAATGTACTTATCCATTCTGTTTCTATCAATCCCAAAATATCCCAAAGTTTACAGTTTCAACAAACTACATGAGACAAGAAAGTGATTACTCGCCTCTCTTTAAATGACTCCTTGTGTGTCTGATTATTATGGCAGATGTTATTGATCAATAGGTCCAATATTCCTATTGTGCTTGGAAAGCTTCTATTTTCTGTGCATCAAGTGAAATGTAACCAGGGACCAGTCTGTTCACAGCGAAACACATCTGTTCCGACGTCGGTGGAGTAATGTTGGACACAGATGGTGAAGTTCTCCGACAAATCATAGAATGCTTTAGACTGTTCCACTTCTAGTTTTGAATGGATTTTTGCAACATGCATTACATATCACAATTGGAACTCAACTATTATTGGCGATGGTCATTTCTAATGGACGTCGACAAGAGTACCCGCAGCATCTTCAGAGGAAAAAAGGCAGGTATCCACTTGTGATGAGTTGAGCGTGATTCTAGGTAGAAGTGAATATTAGAGAGAAGGGGTCCTGTAATGGATGTGGACAGCACCCAGATCACTACTTTGGCAAAGACGAGACTGTTCAAAGAGGGTTTTTACTTTTTACATTATCGACCATCACTCAGTGTTAGATTACGTTCAGTCTGTTTTTCCCCATCACTGTACAAGTGATGGGAAAACTTGTACATCACTCCCCCCCCCCCCCAAGTGTCCTTCATTCACTCCAGCCCTCAATTACCCAGAGCAATCATAAAAGACAGGTGATGAGGTACAGCAACGGACCCAGGCAAAAAGCTACGTGGAAGACTTTCTTGTTAAGGCCCCCCCCCCACCCACCCACCCACCCCCCACAACAAGCTTCAAAATCACTAGATCCTGTTGGGTGCTGTAAATGGGTGCTGTAAATGTTGCACTTTTGATAGCTGACAGATACGATGGTAGAGACAAAACCATCATGTGTGGCTTTTATCGCTGTGCCAGAACCATAGAAAATAAAGGACAGATTATATGGACTAGGATCATTGGCACATGGAACGGTTTGCTAGCTTCTGTCAAACCAGCCTTTTTGTTCAAGTAAAAACCTCTAAATGTTGAGAAATGCTGCATGGATTCCACCAGATGTCCCTGCTGCATTCTATTGCTTCCTGCTATAGAACACCGAATGTTTGACATCATTAAAAGCTTCTAGACATTGAGGCTTTGATTGGTGGGCGTTGTGTGCACCACTGGGCATCTCTTGTGCACGCAAGGACAGGAGGAAAATACATGCTGTTGCTGCAAAAAAAAAAAAAAAAAAGCAGTCTGTTGGAGGAAGGAATTGAAAGGAAGCAAGCATAATATGACATTCAAGTTCTAGCGAGATTTGTTGATGGTGAAAAAAGTATGATGGTATAGAGAATGTTCAGTAGTTTTTGAGTTGTGTATGCTTTGCTATTTATCTTATAGTTGTGCCCTCTTTCTTGTGAAAGTGCTAAGACTAAATTATCATAATTATTGCACTAACCACTGATTAGCAGGTGATTTGCAGATGATGTCCGGACATAATTGTTTGCATTTGCTTTATATATTCTGTAATGCAGGACTATATATTTGTTTCATAGGTAGCTAAAGATTTCGTTTTTACAGATGTATTCTCACTCCCATGAGAAACATTTAACATACCATCCAGTCTTTGTTTTACCCGGGCCCTTCAGCAGACATTAATTCCAATAAACCCTAGCAGATAAGATGCAAGTTTAGTGCTAATCTCATAATTATTCAGAATCCTCAATTTGAGCATTTTATATACTCATTGTGTTGTTTCTATATCAAACACGGTGAGTCCCCTTGGTAATGTGATCGTGTTCGTTCAGCCCCTGCACCAATCTGCTTACACAATCATTCACTTTTATAGCACAATCGTCACATGTTCTCCTCCGGGACCCAAAGTCACAGATGATTGTTCAGTATTGCTGCATCAGACCCATCTGTGACCTCAAAAGATTGGGCATGCATCTCATTCACAGCTAAACAACGAACAAAAGAAGAAGAAAAGGTTCGCTGGTACGTTCATCAGGTGTGAAAGGTCTGTCATAGCTAACCGTTTGCTGTCTACCAGCACAAAAGGGATTTTTAATGATTAGAAAGGATCACTCTCATGATTGACTGTGAAATAAATGTAACATTCAGATGATGCTGAGCAGGATGGAAGGGACAGTTCCATTGGGTTTTTGTCCTCAAACCGTATTATTGCTCCAATGAAACAAATAGACAAAGAATATTGTAAGAGGATCTCTTGTTACAGGTTCATCTAAATAATGGTGGATGTATTAGCTCTGCTCTGGATGCGTCTTGATCATACATTTGACAGATTACCATTTGACAATTGAAGAAAATGAAATACATTTCTAAACATACAAAGCTGGTTAGTTCACCAAGACTTATTTTTCAATGACATCCATGAGCATGAAGCAAATCACACTGAAAACAGCACTAGAAGCATTAGCAGATTAGTACATTCATTCAGCCCTGGTCCCTTTGAGCGGTGCCAATGAGGAAAAGCATAGCCTAGATAGTCTGTAGTTATACCGTACCAACACTGGCAGACCCCCAGAGCTCCCTGGCTGAGTTTGCCATGCAAGCACACATTTCCAGCCAGTGATCCATGCAGACACACCATGCAGCCACCAGTATGGAGAGCTGAGGAAAACGGATCATATCTTGTTTCTATCCGATTGAAGATGGTTAATTTGACTTTGTGGTAAAGCAGTCGACTGAACTAGACCTAGAGAATGAGTTCGCTGAAAGCTAAATATACTAAAAGGAGAATGAATTATGTGATTGCATTTCAATCTAGGTAAGGAGTAATCAAGAAGCCAGTTTTAGATGTTCAAATTAGTCAGATGGCACCATAGGTCACGCTGGGCTGTCAATAAACAAAACAAGTGTGCCTCATTTAAATCATATTCTACTTTTGAAGTCTAGGTTAAAGGGCTTATAATCACTTACAATCACAAAAAAGGAATATGAATACCAATCCCACTGCAGGCGTGAAGCCGTAACACGACCACGGCTTCATTGTCTTGATGTGGGTGTGAAAGCGAACATTGAATCGAATTTCAAAGGTTCAAGATCACGTTTCACAAATCTCTGGGTAGAACCTCACTTTGGTTGGCATTCAGCAGCAATTATGTTCCAATTCCACTTGTGCGTGTTGTCTGAAAACTTTCCCTGTTTCAAAACACTTGGCTTAATTGCAAAATGGCTGAAGGAAATGTATCATTTAGCGGCGACAGGAAGCCTGAGTGTTTTCATTTTACAATGGATTGTTTTTGAGCCCAGAACATGCTGATTAAAGGTTCTAAAATGTCAAGTATTAGGGGCTTGAATGTGATGTGTCGTCAGCGAGTAAGCCGTGATTTGAGCGAGAGTGCTTTTTATTCACAACCGGCCCTGTGGCTGCTGATGCCTGAAGTATTGAGGTTAATTGAGACAACTGGAAAAAATGAAAATCATTTCACAATAAACGTTCATTCTGCACCGTACGTGAAAGTGCTCGCCAACTCTGCACATGAAATTATTTTTCCGACAGCATACGGACAAAAAAAATTATTAGGCAGTTCCATGCGCGAGCAATTGTGAAGGTGACTTTTTTTTATCAAAAGTGATCTGAACTACAGCAGGGAGCAAGACAAATTAGTAGCTCAATCTTTCAAGCCCAGTGAACAACAGTTTGGCCATTGGAGTTGTTTACCAACGCTTGGTGCTGGGGGATTCAATCAGTACACTCTCCCTGCCTCAGTCAGACTGAGTGGGTGGCTAATCCTGCACTCGAAACAGAGGATGTGAAGATAAGCGTAACCGCATGTAAAAGTAATGTACTAAACTCAACTTTAGCCCAATGCAAGCTCAGTTCAGTCATTGTAGCCATTCTCACCTATTAAGAACTTAACCAGGGCTGCAACGTTTACTTGATTAATTGAGTCAACAAAAAAAAGGATCTAATCTAATTTTGATAATTGATTCATCGTTTATCAAGTTTATCAGTACAAATAATAAAATTTGCTGATCAATGTTGCAGTTTTATAGTTTAGTTTAGTTTTTCTTGGCTGCAAGCACATTTAAGACATCACTTTGGACTCTGGTAACTTGTGATGGCATTTGCTATTATTTCCAACATTTGATAGATTAAATGATTCATTCAAAAATAATCATTAGATTAATCCACTATTAAGATTTCCGTTAGTTGCAGCCCTAAACTTAACGAGGACAATACAACCATGATCAAGGCGTCTGAAATTAAAATGCGACCCACTTGTACTGTACTAGAAGCTAATCCTCCTCTCTCTCTCTCTCTCTCTCTCTCTCTCTCTCTCTCTCTCTCTCTCTCTCTCTCTCTCTCTCTCTCTCTCTCTCTCTCTCTCTCTCTCTCTCTCTCTCTCTCTCTCTTCTCTCTCTCTCTCTCTCTCTCTCTCTCTCTCTCTCTCTCTCTCTCTCTCTCTCTCTCTCTCTCTCTCTCTCTCTCTCTCTCTCTCTCTCTCTCTCTCTCTCTCTCTCTCTCTCTCTAGGTGGTGGGTCAGATTGACAAGCTAACGTCAGACTTCGACTTCGACCAGGATCCCGATGACTGGACGGTGGCCACGGCCAGCAGCACGTCCAGCAGCGAGCGGGGCCTGGGCGAGGCCTTCAGGCTGGACCCCCTCAACCCAGATGTGCTGTCGGACAGCTGGGAGTTCTGCAGCTACCTGGAGGCCACAGGCGCCGCCGCCAACGCCGCCACGCTCAGGTCGGGCGAGCATCCGGGCGACACCGCTCAGACCCAGACGCCCGGCACCCCGCCGCCCCCCGCCACTACTGCCTCGGCCTACTCGCAGATGAACGGGGGGCTGCCCATACCCAACGGCCCCCGCATCATCACGCCGGACTCGTCGAGCGAGGAGGCTTGTAGCTCCACCCACAGCCACAAGACGTCCCGCACGTCCGGCCCGCGAGAACGGGTGCGCTTCAGCGACAAGATCCTGTACCACGCGCTGTGCTGCGACGATGACGAGGATGACGAGGAGCAGGCGGGGGCGGATGAGGAAGAGGACAAGAGCGGCCGGGCAACGCCGGACAGCGACACTGAGACCAGTCTCCTGGCCAGCTCGGTCACTCCGAAGCGCTCCTACTCTGAGCATTCGCTCCACTATCCTCACTTTCTGGACCCTTCCTACGTCCCATCCCCGGCGAAGGCGTCGACAGGAGCTCACACACTACCCAGGAAAGGTCTCTTGAATCCCGGCTGCCGTAAAAAACTGCTACGAAACAGCAGCACACAGACAGTGTCGGACAAGAGCACCCAAACTGTACTGCCCTATATTCCAACCAAACAGAAAACCAAGGACCACTGAGAAAAACCATTACCATAGAACACACGACAAGGACCGTGTACTATTTAATATTAAATACATAGATCATAGATTAATACGCAAATAAATTGATTACTAAATAAATAAATGATATATGGGAAATCACTTGACTACCTAAAGTCATTCCAAGGCTCAGGGAAAACTCGACAATATAAAGGCAGTGAAAGAGAAAAATGTATTGGAGGACCAAAAGGCTTGTGCCTATTATAATGTTGAAAAGATATGTTGAATGGATTCCCTATGTGTAATTATTTGCAAAATGTATTGAAATAACAAAAGCAATCTTCTTCTTTTTCTAGGTCTGATGTTTAAAGTGTTCAAAAAAATTGCAAGTGTGAAGAGGTTATTTCTCCTCCTGATACACTAGTATAAATGGAAGAAGAAAAAAAACATTAATAATATAATGCTTGTTCCCTTAATGTGGATACAAAACTCTGCACATCCTTGTTCTCTGAATCTGTATAAACATTGTCTTTTTCATGTTCCAATTATTTCAAATGTCAAGGGGGACTGCTGCTTTCGCTGGGGGTACGTATCAAGATGCACATCATGTGAACACTCCTCTCTTTGATGTCGGCCAAACTCAGTTGAAGAGCAGGAGTGCAACACTGTTTACTTGCCCTTGACTTTTATAAATCATTTTAATAATTGATCTCTTCTCGGTCTACTGATCAAAACCTCTCACTAATACCCGGTAAGTAGGAAGATGAATTAATATACGTCATAAGAAATATATATATATATATATATTATATATATATAAATAATATATATATTATATATATATATATAATATATAAATATAAAATATAATATAATAATATACACATGTATGACTATACTTTAATAATCCGCCATCCACACAAAAACTGGTCAGTGTTGGTTGACATTTCTCCTCGCCCGGTTCATTTTTCCTATACGTGTGCAATGTCCTTTAAGCCCCCGGTATTGAACTGCGAGAAACAGTGCAAAGAAAGGTTTTTGTCTCTGCTTTCAGTTTCTCGGCGGGGAATTCAGCTCAATAGGGCGGTGTTTTATTCACAGGCTAACGCCAATAGCCGCTGTGATCAATATGCCAGAAGGAGGCAGCGCTGAGAGGTCTCTGGAGCCGGCCATGGAGGGCGTTCTCCTGGGGTCCGGGAACAAAAACCTCACAGTCAGACCAATTTACTTGAAAAAAATAGAACAAAACTCATACAGAGGATGTGGCTCCAAAGCTGACATTTTCAAAATATGTTCCACATAGTTTGAGTAAATGGCAAACAGATAGTGTCCCCGTCCAGAGGCCTTTGCCAAGCAATAACATTTCCTGGGGTATGGCTTTTGTGGCTCTGTCCGTCCACCCCCAATGCCCTTCATCACCTTTACTTTCCTCATCATCTATCCTGGTCCATGTGGAGATGATGTGAAAGGTCAACACTTTCAGACGACCACCCAACTCTAGGTTGTTGACTCCTGTGTAGATGGTTTTTTTTCCCGCTAGAAACTAATTATTAAAAACAATTTATTTTTTTATTCACTTTTTTGTATCAATCACTATATTTATATATGTAATATTTATTCCGGATTTATCAAGGATTTCGATAAAATCTGCATTGCAATAAGGCACTAGTTTTGTATAATTGTATTATGTTAACTGCTACCCTATAACTTTGGAATTCCAGAAACCCTTTGACATAGTATGAGGTGGAAGTATATTTGAGCTAATTACGACACATAATTGTTTCGGCTTTGCTTTTGTCAACAACTTTATACTTATTTAACAAATACTAAAACCAACCAAGCAGTATTTCACGGCTGATTTAGTTAATTATAGTTAATGATTTCAGATGTGTGCATAAGAGGTACTTGACATGGTAGAGTGGAAGCATATTAATCAAAGGTAATAAAAATAATACCTTGGTAGTCAAGACCATTTTATACAATTTAGTTCCAATCTGAAAAACAAAACAAAGATCAAAAAGCAGTTAGAGGTATGATTTATGACCACAATTTCATGCTGAGATTTCCCCTCTGAACCAACCTGCTTGTTGTAGAACGCTGGCTGTATGCTGTATATTTCTGTTGAATTTGACAGTTATTGCTGCGCTTATATTCAAGTTTTCATATTTTACCCATGATATGCCTTATATTATGGTTCTGTCAGGAATCACTCATGTCATAGATTTAACCATTTATTTCATGAAATGATAATATGATTTAGTTTGGCGGTATGGTTCCACTCTTTTCTGGTGCTCCCTGCTGTAGAATTTAGCATGACATAAAGATGTCAGCTACAGAATACCAACAGCATACCAACATTTGACAACAGGGAGCACTATACGATCCCCCATGGGGTACATCAGATATCTCAACCCATCGTATAGGTTACATACAATACAGAGCAGAACCAAAGCAGGTGGAGGATGGGCTGGAGGTGGGTGAAATTCTGCTCAGCACACTTAACTTACGCATAGTGAGTGTTTGAGATTGAAGGTCTTAAATTGACCGCCTATCGGTGTACCTGCGTTTGATTGGACAGCGTTAGCCGTCAGCTGATAGGGGCGCATGACTAGAGTGTTCGGCCAGAACTAGCTGCGCCCATTTTTGGCTTCTCAAGGAACAGATTGTACACATCAAATTGTAGTTGTTCATAAAAAGGATTAACTTAATAATTTCCCTTTAGGCAAGTATAAGCAACATTGTTCTTACATGACCTATTAGGAAGTCAACATTGTGTACTTGCTCAGATGCAACAGCAGTACTGACAGTTGGTCAGAAGAATTGGAACGGATCATATCACACATAGGCCCTTTATATATTTGTACAATTTACATTTAAATGTGAAAGTCTCCAGCAAAGTCAACCCACATATTATGCAATATTCTAGTAAAAAGGAAGAAAAATACAATCATGCCAAAGCAAACCACTGGAACCGTGCTGGTCTTTTGCCGTTCATTTCCTCTTTCATCTTGCTCCAGCCAAGTTAATCCTGAAAGAGTTCTTGTGAGAAAGATGTATTTAAGAGAGATCAATGGCCGCCATGCCCAGCATCGGCTGCCATTTCCCTGCTAGATGGGGGGCCAACAGGTCACCCGGCCTATTAGAATAAACAAACAAAGCCATGAAGCAAGGCAAATAATCAATCACATGGAAACCAACTAAGCTGCCATTGTGATGCCTGTACATATGCACAGCATCGCCGTTATAAAGAAGCACTCGTTATAATGTTACTTTTTTTATTTGCCTAGTACAAAGTTAAATATGCCATTAAACCACCTATCCACGTATAAATGTGGTTTGGCATAGGTGAGGAATAGATTATCAGTGGGGATAGATTTGGAAATATGTGGACGAACCATTAGCAACGACCCTCCTTGCCAATAGGCTCATTATTCATAACTAATAGGGTAGAACCTCATCCTCAGTTCTCCATAGGACAAAGATGGGTAGCATCCAAACATCATGCAAACCTGAAGACAGAGCAATGCCAAGACTTCCCACCTCTCTAGGCAGGTGATAACAAATGTGTATTTATGGAAATGTGCAACTTGGATCTCTAAACATGCCCAAGGGGGTGTATGCTGTATCGTTTCTGCATGTAATTGAGATTAAAACTACAGGTGCAGTGGAGCTCTCTCTAAACCTGCCACGCAGTTTAAAGAGACCCAGCAACATGCTCCCCTCCAACACAGTGTACCATTTCACCACGCTTCACGTTCTAAAAGGTCTCCATCGCTTGCATTACAGAGCAAAGGAAAATGGATGATGGATCTCTGTTTTGGTTGCTGATTCGTTAGGGTGTTTGAAGCTCAGAGCTCAATATACTCACACTGATTACTATGGATTGGATAACCGCCGGGGCTACCTGAGTTTGATTTGTTTCACCCCTGTGTCATTTATTTCCTGCTACCAGAACAAACCATTCCTGCTCCATGTTCCCCTCCTCCTCAATCTTATCCATCCCCCCCCTCCCCCCCTTCCTCAATCACTGCACTACCTTACTTACTTATTTCACAACTATGAAGCACATCACTGCATCTGACCGGGGGAGAATCATCGCTACAGTCTCTCCAAGGTTGGTACAGAACACCTGGCACAGAAGGGAACCTTGCTGGCAGGGAATTGACTGCCCATGTGTGCACATGTGCAATCGCTGACAGTCAGAGGACATGTTACAGGATATATGCTGCTGGTTGGTTGTCCATCTCCCCACCGAACTACAGCACCTGAGCGATCAGGTGGACAAGGCCGTGTCCAGCATCACTTACCATCTGATTGAGCCGCAGGAGTGATTAATGAAGAGCCACAGAACCACAGATACAATTAGACCTTCACAGGTGATGAAGGACAGGGCTGGGGGGGGGGGGGGGGGGGGGGCAAACAGTTGGGGTAAAGAAGTGCCTCAGAGGATGGGGAGGAGGGGGTGGGGGGGGTGGGGGGTCTGAGTTCCAGGGATAAAAGACAAAACTGTCCAATGGTTTGGCAGAAAGTAATTAGAGTTAATGAGAACCCTGTCACTTCCACGTACACCATAGCGGTTTGATTGAAGAGTGTGCTGTGCAAAACAAAGAAAGGTAATTGGAGGTGATAATTGTTCCCCATGAGGTCACAGGCAAGGCTATCATAAGGCAGAGCTGAGTCTAATGCGATCGTCAAATTAGTCTCTGCATTTGTTTAAAAACAGACACCGTAAAATGTAATGTGTATGATTACACTCCATAGTCCATATGAGTATGGACTATGTATCCCTTGAAATGCCAGAATGTGTTTTGGCGCTAACACTTCAAATTTGTAAATGGTACACATTTTTAATGAAAGGTAAAATGCATTAACATCATACATTCATTTTTTAAGACGAGACAACCAATTTGTCCCTCCATGAAATACCTTTGAAAGGGGTTACTAGGATCACATGTGTTCTAGAAATGCTGTCAGAAATGCCAATTAGAGGTGTGTACAATCGGAAATGTTAATTTGTTATGATTCTGTGCAGCTGATCGACTCATTAGAGTCCGAGGGGAATGAGTGAATGGTGCCATTTCCTCCATCTGTTTCCTCATTGAGACCTAGAATGTTTGAAGCTGAATGTTGGTCAGGTTGAAGACAAATAATGGAGTAGCTTATGGCAGACATTGATAGTGTCACAAAGAGAATTACAACAAGTTGTGAATGATACACACGTCAGAATATATCTGTGGCATATTGCGTAACATATTTTGATAATGTATGTAAAGCTGTGCACACTCGATAATCAAAATTGGAATGGGATGAAAATACTGATTCTTAATGGAATGGATCATGCTTCTTTGAGGAAATAATCTGTATTCATTAAAGATGTGGTTTATTTAGAGGTTTTGATTAGGGAAACAAACATGTACTCAAGTAAATGAGTACTCGTCAAGCAAATAGTGTCCTGAGCCCACAATTCTGATATTTGTTCGTTAAGTAGGAACTCAAATCTCGAAACTGTATTCAAATGCTTATGTTATAGAAAAAAAGAAAAAAGAAATCATAATTCTTTTTAATGCCTATGCATATTTGCGAACCACAGGTAGGTTAGATCAGTGTTCAAGTTGTACCATAATGAATGCCTGCCAGTAAAGTCAAAACTGAAAGTGAAATACATAGCAGCATAGCTCTACATGAGCTCTGCTGCTTTCATTAGCAGCCATTCAGTTTGAACCTCATTTTATACAAGTGAGAAAGATGTTGGATATTCAAGAGATGGTCACACTCTGAATTAGCGATGTGACGAGTCCCACTGTGTCTAGCAGTCCTTACCTGACCAGGAGACGGGGCAGCCAAGCGAAACAGTCATGCCGCAGAACTCCTTGTTTGGTCAATATTGCTACACAAGCGGCGAATTACAAAGTACCCTGCCCTAAATAATTGCCTTACTTAACCGCAATTCAACTGGATTCATCACGTTTCAAAATGTTCCCAATGGATATACCATTAAAGTCGCTGTTTGGGAGTGTCTCCCGCTAGCTTTACAACAGTTAAAGCAGGTATAAAACTGCTTGACTAGGTGAGCTCCAGTGTGGGTGAAACACATATAACCTGTATAAATGACAGCTTAATACTGACTTCCGATATTTTTTAATTAGTGGAAACTACTGCGAACAAGGTGTGAGGCCATGTATTCAATTCATTTTTTGGTATTTCTTGCACACTGAGTTTTTATATTTTAGAGCCTCAGCTATACAAGACCTATGCAAACCAGGCCGCCGTCATATATTCAATAGCATATGCATAGATAGATGAATGGAGAATATCCATGCAGAGTGCAGCCCGGCTGGCTACAGTAAGTGCATCAGAAAAAAAAAGGCCAGCAGTGGTTTTTTTCTTGGCAGCTTGTCAGCGTTTTCATGGCATTTTACAGGTAAAGGCCAAGGAAGGAGAGAATTGCTGACAGTTTAGTAAGACCAACAAATAGGAGTTAAATGATGATGAGGACAGGCAAGTCCCTAAGCACCCCTTATATCACCTTACAAAAGGGCTTTCCCAATCTCTCATATTTACTACTTACCCACTATATACTCCTCTCTCTCTCTCTCCACCCCCACCCCCCTCTTTCTCTCGTTTCTCTATTGCTATGCACTTTTTATCTCCTTGCTTATTGCTATAAAGAGTGCTCCACCCTCGCCCAGGAGGCAAACACGGAAGGTCTTCATCCTGTGATGCACAAAGTGCCAAGGACAGGTTAGAGTCATTTCTTTTAGAATCGGGTGCAGGAGTAGGAGGAAAGGGAGGAGGAGGCGTAGATTGCGCCGTGGGTGTTATACTGCAATGCTGAGAGTTCCAAGGAGACAAGAGATGTGTGAGCCATGAATTAATTATCAATGATTGGTATTCATTGGTACTAAGGGTCTGGCGAGTGAACAAGGCTGCCATGGAAGCTATACTCACCTCCAATTAGTGTGGGTCTTTAATGGCAACACAGATACACTGATGACTAGTTCAATTTGTCCGAGTTCAAATAAAGTCATGGAAAAGGCGGTTTGCGCGTATGTTGGGCTAGACAGCCGTGTACCGCCAATAAAATAGAGTAGTGATCATTCTCAAATGACTGCAATTAGTCAAATGTCAGGACGGATCTGCACGCTCACGGTGGTTTGCTGACCTAGAAGCTTCGAGGTATGTCAAAAGATGAATAGCCGTGGCATTTCATTAAGTCTTGGGCTTGCACCAAACACGAAGAAATAAACGTAAATTTATTGAAAGGTAACCCCCTACCTCTGCCATGTTTGGTTACCCAAGTGAATGCATGCAGTATAACGAAGAACTGAGAAAACGTAATAAGTCTACAGTATTATTTATGGTATTTCCTCAAATGTTAATGAACATTGTACTTCATTTTATGGTTGAAATAGCTACAAATCCGAAACACGCTATAAACTGATTTATTGCATCCTAGATATGTTCAGTTTACAATAATTGTGTACAGATAATTCTGTGTAGTTTGAATGTCCTTCCACAACAAACTATTTGTGCTGTTCTCGATATCACTACATACTGTATATTCGTCCATGGACCTAGTAAGTATCATCATCATTACTATGAAAAATGAAAAGAAATAAGATCAAAAGTAGACAACAATCAGGGTCAAGGTCCATTAAGACGTCTCAGCGGAAAGGTCTCATACTGAAGTTGCGATTTCTTGGCATAAGTGTGCACTAGTAAAGTGGTCAATCACTGTTCTTTTTTTGCCTGTGTCCTGGGTACACTGGGCCAGGCTAATGCACCTATAAAAGCCATAAAGCACAGCTTTTAAATGGCTGTGTGGGCCCTGTGCCGGTCTGGTGTCTGGCAATGGGTTCCAGCGCCCTTGGTGTCAGACTAGGGTTTTAAGAGCATGTCAAGTGTAAATCTCCTGGCGGAAAGACCGATCTCCCAGTGTCCAAAGCAGATTTACCACCCTGCACAGAGGCCGCCAGAAGGCCAACTGCAGCTCATACCAGGAAGTCCAGGGAGAATAAAATCCCATTCATATATTTTAACATGCAACAGATCAAAAGATCAGGCTTCAATACATTTTTTGATAAAGATTAATAACAAAATGCTGCATAATGTTGCATCATGAGAAGTTGTATTTTGTGACTTTGAGTGGTTGTTTATTTGAGGACAGGGTGATATTGAAGGCTGTATGCTTGTGTCATCTTCAAATAAGGAACTAGAAATACCAAATGCAACTGGGTGTCACGCCATGACGAGGTCAGCCAGACTACAACAACCCGACAGAACATTGTGCTCCCTCAAACTGCTTTGGCTCGTGAGATGTTGTGTGCTAAATAATAAACATACGTATCTTGATGTAAACCTGACACTTATACTGATGAGTTATTTTTCTAGTTGTTTTAACAGCCACTATTCCTAAGTACTAAGTGTTTAGTATCACAACCTTTACGTAAATGGTATCAATAATATATGGCAAACAAGTGCAGAACGACCAATCGAAAAATATCTAATGGGGGGGAAGAGAAAGAATTCAGTGAAAAGTCATAAATTCCAAACGACCAGACGTACTTTGGATTTGTGGCTGCCATCAAGTGCTTATTCACCTCATTCCTCCAATCATCCAAAACTGGTGAATGGGAAAGTGGAGATCTCTTCTCAGACCATTTACAACTATTTCCCTGAGGTGCAAACCCCATCACACCCTGTGTTTTTTACAGAGTGTGAGGAAGGGGACTTGGCAGCCTAGAAGAATACATTTCTGCTTAATTAATCCCATTCCTTACTTTAGGTATTAAAAGGTAATGGTCTGTTTAACAACTTTCAGCGACACTAAACGGGTAATTAGTCAGCGCCTAATCATTTTTCATACATTTTATGGATATGTCCAGTGTTGGGTGTGAGACCCCGGGGGGGGGGTTGTTTCCTGAAAGCCCCCACTTCTTCCTCTGCACCCCCTTTCACTGGGCTCGCTATCCTGCACACGGAATGAAGCCATCTCGCCTGCAAGCTCCAACAGTCCTCGGCAACTTACCATTAACCATGTCATGCTCTGTGATCGGGCCCTCGCTCCCCTCTAGCCCTGTATCCTCCCCCCATGACCCGGCCACCTGCGTCTGATAGCATGGGAGGAAAAACCGGACAGCCTGTTTTGTCACTGTGCTGCAGCCAGCGGCTCAGAATAGGTTGAAGAGATACCCGCCACCTCATCAAAAAAAATGGAGAAAAAAAAGGGAGGTAAAGGCAAGGGGGAGTCCGGACACAATGAGCCAGGTTGCCGATGCGGTTGTCTGTGCCAGCTGTTGTGGGCAGCCAATCCCAAAGCGGATTGCAGTGTTTCTGACATTTATTCAAATGGCAGGGGAATTAGTAACACTTAAAGGGAGAGGGCCACACGCTGCCCAGGTGCAAATAGGACTTCAATTGTTCGGTCTGTTCTCAGACAAATGCCAGGATTGTGCATTCTGACTCGATGCAGAGCAGGTCATTGTGCGTTAGAGAGGATACTAAAGAATAGAACCGATCACCATTGATACCTTTCATGTCTATCTGAGAATAAACTACAAATCCCAGAAGCTACAGAAATTATTATTCAAATTCAAATGCCCATCCGCACATCAAAAATGTATTTCCTGAATTCAAGGTTGTTTTCTTTATATTTGTTCATTATAAGTGTTGTATTTAAATGTCTACCATGCATCAATGACAATAACTTCAACACACATGCATTATCCTCGATGAAATTGTAATGGGTTTTGAAGTTGGGCTGTGAATCTAGGTGTGTTAATGGAGACTGTGTTGTCATTAGTATCAGTTAATGAAATCCTCTGCTAAGCAGCTAAGGTGAATGCCCTTTCTCATCTGCAATCAGCACTCTGTTGTTAGGGGTCAGCAAACACTGCTCTGTTCAATTTTCATGAGCTTTTTACCGTCAATAACAAAACTGCTGGAGATCAACTCGATGATTGGTCCATGCTATTATGCTAACAAATGCAAAATCAATCTTAACACATCAATCAGAAGCAAATGAGCAAATGCTTCGACTTTGATTTTAACCTGCAGAATGCCGAGGTCAACTCTCAGCCTGATCATACGACATGATCTCATGCATCACGCTGGCCAGCCTAACCCCAGAGCTCTTGAGAGAGAGCGACCGCCATACTGGAGGCTCATTCGTCTCAGCTGAGAGTCAACTGCACACTTTGAGTGCCTTTGAATCATTCCATCGCTTATAGCCTGGTATTTGACCACATGCCATGGCCAGAACCAAGGTCCAGGACCAAAGTTCATGAATTGTATAAACAACAAAATGTGTTGTATGGTCACTTTGCAATACTTGTTCACCTTTTTATGACTTTTCTTAACTTCATAAACACTTTTAGCAAGAGCCTGCGATGTGATGGATTCGACAAGGCCAGGTTAGCGGTAAAGAACACTTCCGCCATAATGGTTCAAAAGTAAACAGACTCGAAGTCATTGACGGACTCCAGACAGGATCAGAAAACAGGATTCACATTTAGGAAAAAGGGATTCCAGTCGAAAGGTGCGAGATCGTTGTATCAACACACACAAACAACATAGTATATCAGATTGACAGTGTTCTGTAAAAATCCCTCATAGAAATGGCTTCCATTATCACGAAGAAGAATTGACCAGACTGCAACAAAAACAGGTTTGAAGCTTTTTTTCTTTTCTTTCTTCAAGACGGCCTTGAAAGCAAATTGGAAAATTGGAAAAGTGTTCCTTAAAATGTGGATCCTTACGGCGAAAGTTAGGATGCTAGCTGAAACAACAATAAGACCACATTTATACTGTCCTATTGCCTTGGAGTGCAGCAATTATCATTGGGTGTTGTGCATGTCTTTCCATAATTCTTGTCAACGCATCTCATAGTACAATGATATTATCAAACACTAAAATAAAATAAAATTGCATGACATGTATAATCATCATGAAACGTCAGTGATATTTACTCACTGACTTGGCAGCATGCCTTCCTTTATACCTGTGACACACACACACACACACACACACACACACACACACACACACACACACACACACACACACACACACACACACACACACACACACACACACACACACACACACACACACACACACACCACCCACCCTTCCAAACCCCTTTTGTGCTCTTTAAACAATGTACAACTCACTCCTCTTAAGAGGAGCGTGGTAGCCTGGGTGCACATTTACACACTTGTTTAATAGTTCACAGCCTCCTGTTTGCAAGAATGGCTCAGATGCTAAAAGTAAAACATAATCACACAGCCAATTTTGGCGGTAAAACAAACACAGGAATCCTAGAAGGACAGTTATACCACAAATTAAACATCTGTCGGTAAATTGCCGTGCACATGCTAAGCTGTATTTGCTCTGATCCAAAGTGAGTGTGGTGCGAATGCAATATGTTATGACTTTTGTCTCAATGTGTGGACCAACACTGTTTAATAGTGTCAAATCTTCTACATGTGTATTGCTGTCAAGGCTCAGCTTTTCTTTGATTAATATTACAAATATTAGGAAATATCAACATATCCATTTCAGTTGTGTTATTGTCTCTTAAACCGCCCAGCACCCATGAAGCTTGACAAATCAGAATGTGATTGCTTGTAATAGACGTGTCATTTCAGGTAGCTCATTTTTAATATTCTACGAGATTGCAGCAAAGATGGTAATTTACATGTTTCCCATATTAAATAGAACAAATTATGTATATATATATATATATATATATATATAAGATACTAGATACTAGATACCAGGAGTATATGTCAGCAATGTGTTATTTTTTTAGATAGAAAATGCATTATTGACATGATATAAAAGGCCCAACTAATATGAGGTTAGGCAAAACAAAAGATCATTGTTGCATCTCAGATAAGGCTTTTTATATGAGCTAGAATACATGCATTGAATACGCATTCTAACTGGGGAAAACTACATAATTCAGTTTCCACACAAAATGGAAGAATTTGTGAGGCCATAAGTGGATTGCTTAATTTTTTCAATTAAACTATCTGATATTTATATATTTTTAACCCTTTCAATTAAAAAAATGCCCCAAAGCAAGTCCATTGAAAGAATATCAGGCCAATGCGCTAGCTTTCACGAGATACAAATCAATAATGTGATGTGAACTATTAATTAATAATATATGAATACATGTAATAGATATTGACAATAAAAGGAGCCCTTTCTTTTGTCGCATTTAGCTTCTGGATTATCGTTCTGTGATAAAAGGGAAGGCACATTCATAGGCAGTATTATGATATCATACAAATAAAATACCCTCACTGGTGAAACCAGAACTAGCGAGGGTAATTTGATCCTGATTATTGAGGGAAAGAACACAATCATTCATAAAAGGCAAGCAGCAATACGGAGTCATAATGGTACGCTACTGTTCAAAGAAATATTGCCTTATTTGAGTGAAATCTCATTATACTGACTGATTATTTGACATTGTATGTGGGGGAAAATAATGTTTTATTTTACACATTGAGAAAATGCCGCTATATGTTCAAACTGTCGTGGGCTATGTAGTTTATAACCTTTAAAAGGTTGTTCAAGCAGTTTGACGGACCAATGCTTATGATTGGCCGATGGCAAATATTGTTAGAGCTGGGAGTAAACAATGCATGAAAACGCATTTGTATCTACAATATTTGTTAGACCATGACACTGTATTTTCTCTTTACCTGCACTGTAACTGCTGCCTCTTGTAGCCATTTGTCTGCCATGGCTTGTGTCCTTCAATATGATGTAGTTCACATAAGGACTCGCAATGTCCTGGGTAACAAAAAAAAGTATAATTCATTCATATAATATGAAAATAAAAAGAATGTATATATATATATATATATATATATATATATATTTGTCATCGATTATCCAACATGATTTCATATTTAGTTATTAGTTACTATATTAGCAAATATTATACAGTCATTATTTTGTATTTATATTTTATCCTTCCTTAAATATAAATAATAAAAAACAGTCTACATCAGAGACAATATCAAATAACTAGCAACATAATTGCACTGGTAATACAACACTCACATTCCATACCACAATCTAATAGAACTGAATCTGCTCTGTGCAACTAAGTTATGGCCTTGAACTCAATAATATGCTTTATTACATACTGGAGACCCAGCATATTGGAACATGATGCATAGCGCTAATTGTGTTTGAGGGGGATAGCACCAACCACTGTGTTGGTGGATATTTGGGATTATTTTTGCACACCAACCCGCCAACAATATCTCCCAAGTCAATTTATTATAGAGCAACTTTCAGTCCAGCACCTTAATACCTCAGGCCAACCGCAGAGTTTCGTCATTGCACCGGAAAATGTGGACACACACCAAACACTGACACGCATGTGGTAAAATATCGAGCCATACAGTAAAGGTAAATTATTATTCTTAGACTGCATGGTTCAGCGCCTTCCTTTTTGTACCCGTGCAGCAACGAGTCAAATTAGCCAGGCAAAAGGATCAATTCTCTTTGAGAGCAGCTTCTGAGGAAGTCAATAGAATGTATTGTATAGCGATGATGCCGAGAGCAGTCCAAGGGGATCGTTTGGACTGATATGCTGCATACCTTAGTGAGCTGGATGGGAATCTGCACTATAATGCACGGAACGCACAGAAATAACAGCCACTTTCTGCAGAGTGGAACTGACGGATTCAGAGATCAAAAACATAAGCTAGTTCAGAACTTTCCATTTTAGTGCATGAGAGAGATCCCATCTTTAAAGTCTGTCTTGGCACGCTATCAATTTCATTTGATATCTTCCAGCGAAACCTCATGCAGCATTCATTTGACGCTTGACGAAAGGATGGGGACCCAAACTGAATTTTAATTCACCTAAAAAATGTACCCAGCATCTCCCAATTTGAATGATATAACAATGTTTCAAATATGTGCTTTAGTCACAATTATCATAGTAAGAAAACCTACTAAGTATGTATTTTTATTATCTGATTTAGTATTCACTATCTGGTTGATGTCGCTTATTTTCCCACTGAGCAAGTTTCTGCTCTAACTTTGCTTTGTATTTATTATACTGTTAAAGAGGTCACAGACAGAATGACCCACCTCATTCTTTGCCCAAGAGTTCTAGGACAACATATCAGCCTTTATACAATATGGCTTTAAAACAACTCAATTGAGCTCCCAACAATTACATAACGTGTAGGTTTTCACTATGATTTGAGTGAAAAACTTTAAAAAGTGCAAAATTTAGAAGGTGCAACGTGTAAGAATATTAGATTAAAACATTAAAAAAATGTACTACAATTATCAACAGAATGTGAAGAAATAAAAGTATTGGCATTATGTCAAATACGTATTTGTATTTGGTTGCAGAGAAATTGACTTAGGTTAGCAGCTAGCCCAGCTAGCGCCGGCCCGTACCGTCTCGCAATACCATTTTGTACCCCAAGAGGTGACTGCCATCACTGCACTGAAAAAGAAGAGCTGCCCAGAGGGCATATTCTAGCCTGATCATATTACTATCATCCTTAGTTTGCTAGCTTACAGAGCACTGAACATGCACTATTGATTAAGGCACATTTGTGCATTTCATTGTTTCTTACAAAAGGGGTGGACACCACAACTTTCTGGTAATATGCTTCCCCCATTGTGTAGAGGCCTAATTTGACAGTTGGCCAAATTGTACAAGTTCCACTATTAAACCGTTCTACCCAAACCCTTTTAGAGCTGCCAATCATTGATTGGCTGTGGGAGTCTGAAAGGGTTCTTCCCATATTGCTGTTGGTCATTAACATCATGCAATCAAAACCCAGGACTGAATCAGGAGTAATAAATTCCTCTTAAGCAAGATCTAACAAAAACGAACCAACGAGCCATGAACGCGCTGCATTAAAAACAGCCCATTTGGAACCAAACAACGTACCCTCACACAAACCAACATCATTCAAAGCAACAGCCAACTTTTGGACCAAGTCTCATCTACTCATGTATGTATAATAAGAAATTGCATCTACTCCTCCGAGACCGCAGCAGCCAAATAAGCAGCGGAGATATTTGAGCTGCGAGCAACTCGGCCCATGATGAGACCACATTGAATCACCCAATTTCAATGCCAACAATAACTTTGCTGTGCACATATTTGCTGTTGGCTTGATGTTAGAATGCGTTTGATTAGTAGTTGTTTATCAGTTAATCACAGGAGTATAACAATCTTCTATCCCCCTCATCCACATTCAGCTCAACTTCACATGCATCTTAGCCACGCTTGTCTAGTTGTGAGAGTTGAAATCAGGAGCTCAATTGCACTTTATGATGCAAAAGTTATTTTTTTATGAAGCTTTTTAACAAAGAGCAATATTTGCCTGCTTACATGACAGAAAACAAAAATGTTGCATAGTGTGAATGCTGAAGTGGGTCAGGGATAGGTCAATGTCAAACCAATTAAACAATATCGCCAACGCTTAGCGCCGCAAAATCAAGACGAGCCGAAAGGGGCCCCAAACGTGGCTTCACTAACCGTGCGATCCTTTGATTGTTTCATATGCAAAACTAATGTGCAAAGCAGCATCGCACGGCTATGGACAAGAGGGATGTTACATTTGTTCCGCACACCTGCTTAGCAGCACGGGTGTTTTCTAAGTGACAGTCTCACAGGGGCCTGGGCATTGACAACGGCCAGATGTTTCCATGCAGCAAGTCAAGCAGTCATGCAGCTATCCGGGCTGTCAGATTATTAGACATGTTTTTGAGTTCCCACACAGAGGTCCAATAAACAAATGAATTCCCACCGATTCATCAATCATTACTACTCGGCCCACAGTGAGAAAACAAAAATGGAAAGATGCACATTGCATTATTATTATGTCAGGGACTGACTACCTTGAGTGATTGGTTTACAGAATTTAATCCATGTTTTCCTTTGAAAATGATATGACCTATAATTGACTATGTATAGCTACCAGGTTGCTTTTGGTATTTATTAGCCCACATGTTAAATGAAGACAAAAAAAAACACAATAACAACGTTTGTGTTTGAAGTGAAGTTTCCCACACATTACACTTTGGGACACAACAGGGAAGATCTTCAACTATAACGTATGCATTTTGAAAACAGAGATTGGAAGACGCTCTTGTTAACCTTTAACTTTTCTGTATACAAAGGGTGAATTATTGGTGCTAAAATAAACATTGAGATTGGTCAAACATTTTAAACCACCCAGGGACAGATTACCCCCAAAACAATTGACATACATTTAGAGATTAACAACATTGTAAATATTAAATAAAATACACCCAAGAGAAAGACAGGGAGAAGCACTGGTTATAGAGGGAGCGAGGGATAACTATGTATAGTGTAAATGTAGCCCACCTAACGTTCATTCACACTCCTTCTTCCCAATTGTCCCCAATTTCATATTTTAGGTGACATTATTTATGTTTTCTCATCCAAACTCCGCGTAACCCTCCCCTGTACTCTTCAGGGATCTGAGATTACAAAACACATAACATTACATTTTCTCTTAAAATACTTAACCCATTCCAAATGATTCCACTCACAATACATGCAAAAAGGGACTGAGAATGAAGCTATATATTCTTGACGTCCATCCACTTGCACTGAAGCCAACAAACATGTGGTAGGTACTTTAAACACTTCAACACGAACGTATCCGATGAAAGGTGTTTCAAGTTCTTTTCTTCTTCTGCAAACAAACAAGCCTGACGGAATAGTGCCAACAATGTAACCCACCCGTGCTTTCATAGGTTGTCAATACATTTTCTAAACTCAGATATGAAGTGTTTTCTCTACAAACACATGCACTACAAAGCTTAACTCTGGTCTGTTGAGCCTTTGTGGACCCCCGTACATCTCTACGACCAGGGCCGTGACCAATAGCACCTCGGCCTGCAGGCGGATGTACATGAAGTAGTCATCGTGAAAAACAAAACATTGTATTCAATAACACTATGGATATGTAATAAACGTAAATAACGTATATCATATAGATACAAATATTATAAAAATAGATCACTTCATACTCAGAGTCATTACATGCAAGTTCCGCTTTGTTTGAATTCGATAGCAAGTGGAGTGGATATTAAGCCAAATATGTAAAGCGATTTAAATATATTTTAGCAAAAATATGTTGTAAAGAAAAGTGTTTATCTCGAGGTCATTTTGTTTCTCTCGTGCCTACAGCAGTGTCTGCTGCCCCGTGCTGAGCGAGAGCAGATGGAACCAAGTGAGAGTGGTGGACGACGGAGGAAAACTGTTAAACTGGTGAGAGATGATAGTATTGGACCTGAGCCATTGCCATGCCCTACATGCTAGCGGGGGTCCATGTTGGGCATATGCGCTGCTATTTCAGGGTGTTCCAGAAGGGTGAATGTGTCATGACCCATCTTGCCCAGAAATCTTGCAGACAGGCTGAGATCTGAAAAGCTTGGTTCCGTTTGACTGGTAAGCTGAGTGCCAACTCGTTGGCACCCTGACAGAGATGAGCATGCCATTTCACTGCATGATTTCATTTCGCAGAATTTACCTAGGATGCAAGTGATTTCCTAAGACCAGTCCAGGTTTCTTTTTCTTTTCTTTTTTTCGCTGAGCTGAAGTGGAGCCATCTAGTGTCAAGCATCCATTGAGTGACTGCTCTCAGCGGCTCCAACTACAGTTTGTCTTCTATCATGTCAGCATCTCGGGCCCCTTATTCGAGAATTCAGTGTATGTATTGGCCTGGCTCCAATCCCAGACTGCTGAAACCAGTACATATTACGTTCTTCAAAAAACGAACAAATGTACAAATAAAATGTCATTGACATGGCAAAATAAATTACGAAAATGAAAAGTTGATACTATACGCATGATTACATCATAAATATTGCCTCAAAAGCTAATATTTTGTTGAAACCTACAAAACAAAGCAATTAGTAATGCTACGCCATAGTCAATTTAACTTGATCGAACAAAATGCATTAGTTTTAAGTTCTAGTCTGGGAGTACAGAAATGGTCAATTGTTGATGCAACAGCTGTGGTGTCTTACTAATCCAATTAAAAGATAGTGCGCTTCTTCTGATAACGTGCTTCTCTGTTGCTTTCATCCATTTGTTTGAAACAATGTGAGGTTGACAAGCAGCAGGTCTTTATTATTCATTTGCATGGGTTTAGACAAATAAAGTCAACGACAATGACAACTGCTTTTGAAACGGTGACACATTTCTAGTCACATTAATTGAATGATACAACACTGTTGTCAATTGTTTCCGTTTCCATGACTGAACATGTGTAAGTAATCAGGGTGTATGGCCCTTACATTTGTTAAGATAAAGACACTAGGATAAATGTGGCCTGTCACTGTATTTCTAAGAAACCTACATTATGGATCACTGAACAGCTAAACAGAAAGATAAACCACACACACACACACACACACACACACACACACACACACACACACACACACACACACACACACACACACACACACACACACACACACACACACACACACACACACACACACACACACACACACACACCATTGTGGCAGAGAGTGGGGAGGAAGGAAAATGGCTACTGTTCCAATCCATTACATCTTTCAAGGTGTGTGTTTTTGGCACTAACTATGATACATCTCCGGCCCTGTGCAAGTCATTTTGTATACATTGGTTCTTTGCAAGAAAATAGCAAGTGAATCCGAATGATGCCGCTTTAACAAAAGGGAATGTTTTTTCACTGGGAATATTCGGAGCCTAATCCTCGAGTAAAAGTTGGCTATTTGATGTGAACACTGAACGATTACTGTTTTGCTCGAACACACAGAGGAGAGGGTTCGCCTCTCTCCACCATTGTCCCGCTCAATCTCTCCGAGGGCTATTATGAGAATGACGTGTGCCTGGGCATTTGGCCTGGGGTCAGAGAGAGCAGCAAGTCAACCGGGATATGACCTGGACTTCTTGTTTCACTGGTCCATTTTATCACTTCATCTTTCTAGTTTCTCTCTTCCTTTTTAATCGGGAGAAAACACTCCGGATTAAAGATACCAGGTTAGAGAAAAACCTGGTAACACACACACACACACAGAGTTTTGCAACTAATAAACAATATTCACAGGATTAACAATATCAGTAAAAGTAGTTAGAAATGAAAAGGTGTATCGGTTGATGACAGACTGAAGGTTAAACTTGGCTTTGACTGGCCCTACAGACCTTGCATCCTTGTCTAGGAGCATCACCCTCTCCCCTCCGAGGCCGGATAAATAAATAAGTACATTACACGTTCATGAATTATATCTGAATTCCCTTTGACGTGACCGGATGAAGGCAGAATTCTATAAATAAAACACAACAAGTGCAGCTTTGAGGTTTTATGCATGCAATATGGTCAAATGTATTTCCCCCTTAGTCTACATTTGAATAATTTCCTAATGGATCTGCATTAGAGAAAAATGTGGCTAGTGCAAAACAATTGTTCTTGTTAGGTAACTATAACCTAGGGCATGCCTTGGCCGAAAAATGTGTTGCCCAAAAATGAATTGATTGTATACGTTTACTACACTGTTGTAGTTTTGAGTTGAGCTAATACATGGAAGCCCATATTTTAACATGTGTATGGGAAAGAGAATGGTGCTCATGTCCTTATCCTGTTAATATCCCATATGTATTCCTTTAGTTGATAAACAGCATTCACCTACGGGCGCCTAAGCATTTAATTCTTCCATCTGCAAGAGGAGGAGTCCGACCTAGTGATGCAATCATATGCTGCCCAGTAGAAGTCCATGGACGCCTGGTCACGTGGTGCATTATGGGGCTTACATCCTATATATTACTCATCTAATAAAGTACTACATTAGTGCATGGGCATTAAAACATGGCTCTTCAAGGGATACTGGGGAAAAAAATCATAAACATCTTCACAAACCCACCACCATTGAAGATATCGGAGGCACTTTTCATATATAAGGAAATCAATCGATAGGATTACGTCAGACATGCTATTGGCTCTAAAGAAAGGCTTGTATTATTCGTTCATGGACACAGGTCGATTTGTATTTTGTATTCAATCAGAGACCCTATTTCCCATGGTAGGTTAAAATAAAAAACGCCACCTTTGTGGATATTGGTCTGATGGTATTTCCATCAGACCCCATTGCATCCCTGTAGCAAGCGTAGCTTTTGTTGTACACAGTGACGGCAGCACATACACATGGAGTGAATGCACTTCAACAGTTACTGCAAAGGAAATAATATACAAACAAGCGGCATGATTGAGCGTTCAGGCATTCAATTTGATTTGTCTCAAGATGATTCCACAACTCTCTCCCTCTCTCTCTGACAACCAGCAACACGCATGCAGAACCAAGGTGTGCCGAGTCCACCACATTGTGAGTCAGAACCCTTAGGAAAACGGTTGTCATGGAAATTGTCTTTCAGACCGGGCTGTGCCCTTCACAATTGCCATAACAACCGTATGAATAGAAAGAAGATGGATAAACAAAAAAATAAAAAAACAGAACAGTAAATACATTAATACTGAAATTCTTCTGCCAAGTCAAAGACACTGAGAGCCTGTGAGCAGGCATGGCAATTCTAATGATGAATGAGTGGCATAGCAAGGCCAGATTTACATTAAGAAAGAAGGGAAGAAGTAAAAATGACCGGATGAAAGAAGGGAGGAAAAGAAAGAAAGAAGCAGGATTTTGGATCCAGAGATAACTTTCATATTATTTCAATAGATGGAGCCCTGAATGTACCCATATGAACCCTACCCATTTGGTAAAAAGCCATTGGACTCTTGATTGATAGTGTATTTGTTTTTGACAGAGAACAGGTTTAAAATATGGATATTGTGAATAATCGAAAGGTAACTTCTTATCAGGAAGCTGTACTGGAATGGGTTACAGGCATCCCTCTTCTTGTAGAATATGTACAAAAAGAGAAATACAAATCACATTCAGGGACATTTGCATTCCACAGTGAAGGCTTGTGGCAGTGAAGTGCTTACCTCCGTTCCCTGTGTGCTCTTCATCTGTCTCTCACTGCATGTCTTCCTCTCAGGCAGGGAGGTGCCACCGACGTTAGGCCAAGAACCCTCACCCGGCAGACCCTGGCACCAAAAGAAGAAGTGTTGGAAATCAATATTGACACAGGGTCTAAAAGCCCCATTTAGCGATGTTCTCGCTACACCCTTCTCAGGGCCTCCACCCTGCATCTCCCACTCATAACCACACGCCGAGACGTGCCTTCCCCACCCGTACTCTCTCTAGCAATCTCTGAGGAAACACAAGGTGCAATAATGCCTAATGCCCCATCAAATCCTGACATCACCTCTTCCACAGGGGAGAGGAGGACACACTCCGTTTGAAGGGCTAATTGTGTGTGGCATAATTAATCAATGTCCCCTGAAAAAAAAAAAATCTCTCTCTCTCTCTCTCTCTCTCTCTCTCTCTCTCTCTCTCTCTCTCTCTCTCTCTCTCTCTCTCTCTCTCTCTCTCTCTCTCTCTCTCTCTCTCTCTCTCTCTCTCTCTCTCTCTCTCTCTCTCTCTCTCTCTCTCTCTCTCTCTCTCTCTCTCTCTCTCTCTCTCTCTCTCTCTCTCTCTCTCTCTCTCTCTCTCTCTCTCTGAGGATAGCCCACAGAGAGCCTCTATACTGCGTGGAGGGAACATTCCCTCTCCCCCCCAAGTTACCTATACATCATTAGGCCATTTGGTAGTAGGGCAATGATTACATTTCAATAGATGCAACAATGATGGACACCACATAATGGCTCAGAGGGCACCTATGTACTCAAAGTGTGATACACACTTACATACCCACACAGACACCTACATACCCCTGTGTATATGTGTGAAGGAATGCATGAGGCAATCGCTTGAAGGAGGATTCAAACATTAGCTTGGAAATCCTGGAAAAGCTTTAGCTTCCATGATCTGCTTCTTGGGTCTACAGCAATAAAGCTTTATACTTTGCTCCAAAAACATCGGCAGTATTTCATTTTTAATACAGTTTCAGGTCTTGTTTTGCTAATGCCAGTATTATGGCCAAAATTGCAGACGGTTGTACTCTAATGATAATCGAGTTTGCCGAAGTTTATGACAAAATAAAACTATACGAATGGGCTACGAGAGGATTATAACCGGAATCAGACAGGCAGCAAATCTGTAATGTAATGGCAGCATTAAGGGTACGCATGTGATACACATCTATGAATGAAAAGGTAATGGCCTTAACGGTCGTCAAAATGATATAGAGGCACTATAAGACAAGATATATCAGCGGCGTCCTCTGTTTGAATCTCTCCTAAATGTTTTATTGATTCTTGAGATAGTAGATCTAATTGTGCAAAACGTATCAGTGCCACGAATTCATAAACCATGTAATATTTACTCTAACACAGTGGAAATGAATAAAACCTTGTGATGCGTCTTTTGCAAACTTGACAAATGTTCCTTTCCAGCCAACCACTGATATTAATGGTTGAAATTAAAGATGCTGAACCACTCATCAAACAGGATAACTACATGATAATGAGAGTGGCAGTTTATGATTACACTAGTGGAGCAGAGGGATTTCAACTCAAAACAATTACATTCTCCTGTCATCCCTTTGAAACCCCCTCCACCAATTGAATACCGCAATGGATTGGATTTCCATTGCTCAGCATGGTGATCAATTTTAAGTGGCTCTTGACTTAGTTTTCCCATTCTCCATTACAGCAAAAACAAGCAATCACTGTCAACATAGTGTATGCGATTACCAGCAGACTACGGCCATTAGCTCTATAGCCGTAAGCAGCAAGATAAAAAAATTATATGAACGATAACACTTTTTTTTTTTTAAAGAGTTGCGTGGAGCGACTTCATTGTTGATGTTGATGTGTTGTGCTGGTAAATGCCAATTTGTACCGTCACAACGGGCTAACGAGCAACCCTTTTCCTCATTAAAATGTCATTGATTGGCAGCGATGGCTGCAAGTCGTCTAAATTAGGACTGACATAAGAAAAGATGAAGTGGCTCGACGGTGCACCTCAAGGTCTTTGCATTACTTGCACTTGTCAGGGCGTGGAGTCATGTGGGATCCTTAAGCAGGGAAAGGAGATGCAAAACAAGCTAACGTTGCATATGTACCGCATATGTTTATTTTAGTCATAATGAATAGGGCAAGCTTAAAGACAATAGACTGTGTATTGCTTTCCCAGTGGGACGTATTTACAAGGGAAACAGGAACAACATATGGGTGGGATATAATTGATTATAGATGGAAGTACCTGCTTGCCTGCTAGCTCTTATTATTTAGTTTGGGACGCTTTGACACAAATATGTTTTAGAGGATGTTAAAAGTGAGTAGAAAACAGAATTTCTCAAATGGAATCACAATATTACCGCATCTGTTCGGCTAACAACAACAACGTAAAAAGATGTCAACATTCCTGGATCGCTAATATAGAAAGACAACAGACTGTGGTTATAGGCACTATGTAAAAATACAAAAGTCACTAAAATCTTCAGGTGAAGACTCCTACAGACTGAACGAATTGGCATTTCCTGCCCGATAGTGTACTGTGTTGTTAGGTTAGCCTATAGGCCTCTGCCACAGGATACATAGTTATTTTTTCAGCTGAGACAGAGGGACATAAATGTCCAACCTTTCACCCCGAACGACGGAAGACTGCTGACACATGTTAAGGTAAATTGGCCACCCTGGGAAACATTTTGCCTGGGATGGTCAAATGGTAAATAAGAGCGTGCGAAATGACAGTCTTGGGACAGATGAACAGAGAAATGTTGGAGGGAAATTTAATAGTTATAGTTGAAGGAGAAATGTGTTTTCCAAAACAAAAAACAAAAGAGGAGAAACACTTTAAACTGGTTAAGGCAGTTCGTTATTATAAAATGCCTTGTTTTGCTGTGGTTTAAAGAAGTAAAAAAAGATAAGAAAAAAATCAAACTAAATTGGCTTACAATATACAATATAAGTTATACAATTGCCATAATGATTTATGAGAACACTAACTGGAACAAAATATCTGAGTATAGTACCACCATTCCTGTGCAGATATCTATCCATCTAATTATAGCCTTTTCATTTGATGGCGTTTGTATATTGCGACATCACCATGCAATGACCGCTGCCATTTTGCGAGCATAGGAGTGTTGGAATGTTAGTTATTATATCGATAGTAATGGGTTTTTTGGTCATAGTTTAGTCATTAATAGTGAAATAATCAATCATTATGGCGAGACATTGTTGTGTTTGAAACTGACAGCGTTTCTCATGCGAGACGTGGCAAAACAAAGTTTTCAATTGCCTAGGTTACGGTAAATGTATGTTTATTTATGATTTTACAGTACTACAGTACATCTCAATATGGCGGAGTATCGGCAACAAAAGATCCCATGATGCATTCTGATGTACAAGCCCTTTTCTTTATCAGTCCAATTGAGCATCGTTTACATTTCTTGTAAAATAAATAATAATAAAAAACACACGGTAAGGCTTTTATGGCACTGGTATATGTATCCTTCCATCAACCTGGTTAATGATGACTCTGCTACATTCATCGCTTGTTAACTTTTGTTTGTTCAAGGATATCCAGTCAGAGCTAGCTAGAATCAGCAAAACACAGCATAAAGCAGATAGTGTGGCAATTAACTAATTTGAGTGTTCTGATGTTGTGTAACCAAGTCCTGTTCGTATCAACAACGTAGATGGTTAACTGATAGCAACTGAAGCTTGAAATATACAAATGCAGACAAACAAGGTCAATCTACAGTCCTTTATGTTCTCTGCTGATGCAGACGGAAACATGTCAAGCATCAAATGCATTTGGAAACTACGATTAACACACCCACACACACACAGAGGTTTATTTCCATTTCAGGATTCATGCAGGCTACCGCTCCAAAGAAAGCAGTTACTTATGTAGTTAATTATGCATGTTGATGGATTTAAGTACGCAGTAAATACAAAAACATGCAGATTTTGTGTTTTGGTAAATTTTGACTGCCTCTCATTTTGAGCTGTCCACAGACATAAAACACTGACGACCCATGCTGCTGTGTTTACAGCTCGACTGCAACGCTGCTCAGACCACCGTGGCAGTCTGGGAGTCAGCTCCGGACGAGGGGGTGAGAGACGAGGAGAGAGTCTGTTAGATGCTCTGGAGGAAAATGTGAAGCACCGCATGGGAGCTGTCTGGGGTGGGGGTGGGGGTGGGGGGGGCACTGTGATGGCTGCAAAGATCAAAGGCAGCAGATTTGCTTCCATCTGCGTTAATTCTACCAGTCACCCAAACAATCCACCACACACACAGACACACCATATAACATAATAATTGAATTGATTAACAATACCCCATTATTGTAATCCACAACAATGCAGAGAAAAACCTGCAAGTATAGTAAGTCTGCCAATCAGATAAAGTATGCAAGAAATGAAGAAAGCAATGAGTAAAAAGTCTTGGTATTCTTGTGTGCTACATATTTGAACGTTTTAAATGTATGTTTAAAAATGCCCACTGAGCCGGCCTCTCTACTGTCCGTTGGTACTGTGTTTCCATCGTTTAGTATTCCATTTTTTCTTAGAGGGAACATAAGAAAAGCAGTAGCAGAGGAACAAAGGTTGCCTGTGGGAGCATCTCACACAAAAACTGACAAACTAATGAATGAGCTAAAGTATGTTGAAGTCAAATCTCCACATAGTCAGTTCAGGAGGGATATGTTCTCCAGCCATGTTTTTAGTGAAATTCTCACAGAGAGTTCAAAAGAAATAACAACGGCCGTTAGGAAGATATCGAATCACCATCCATTACATTATACAACAATAAATAAAAAACATCGTCCCAGCATCCATTTATCCCTCGTCCCAGTCGTTCCCTGGGTTTATTGTCATTCAGAGCATGTTCTCCTCCCCGTTTTCAATTGCCTCACTGCCCTGGATCCGACCACAGAACGCCTTTTCATCTCGGCGTAAACTCCTCTGAAGGGACGCGCAATAGCCAAAGTTGACACAAAATAGCCAGATGTCAGCGCACAATCATGCGCTTGCATAAAACATTCATAAGACATTAGGAGACCATGGGCAGAGGACGCGGCTGTTGACGTATGCACAGAGCTGGACGGAGTGAAGGTTCGGTGGAACACGTGGAATCAATACTAGGGTAAGCCATCCCCATGGTCAATTACATTCCGCTTTAGAGTAGACAAAACTGTTCCTTTGGAAACCACACTTGCCAAAAGAACTGCCAAAGAAAATAACCAAATAAAAAGGAAATTGTTAAAGAGGATGAAAAGAAAAAGTTAAACATGGGCATTGGGTATTGCAATACTAAACACCCTAATAAGAGGAGTTATATCTGTCTGGTTATCTGACGGAATGTTAAATGAATATCTCACAGTGGCCCTGGTTACATCATGGCATGTGAGAGGGCAGTATAGATGTTAAAGTCCCCCTTCAGAAAGGATTGCTCTGTAAAAGATGATTTTGTTCTTTTGGTCCTTTCAGCGTTTCCTCAGCTAAGGGGAGATCTCATTTTCACATCGCAGCCGACAGCGGAGGCTTAAGGGAAGATGACAGGTCTATGTCAGAGCTCGGGCAGCGGGAAAATTAGGGTTACACAATTACCCAGAGTTCCACAAGTGCCACCGAAAGCCCTCCCAGTAATTGGATTCATTTGGGGAGGTTTAAAACCCGCTTTTTAGAGATATAGAGTCAGAGCAGAACCCACAGAACAGAATTCATCCTTCTTTCTCTCCCTTCATCTCTTTCGTACGTCTACTAACACAGGGGGGTGGGGTGGGGGGGATTTTGGTTAAAACCCTGTCACAACCAGTTGCCTCAACCTCTGAAAGTTAAACGTATTTTTACATTCCCGTTATGAAAATATTGGCTAGTGCCTGAGATAACTATTTAGAGACTCTATACCCATGTACAATGGGGCGATGATGTGAAATGGAAACCTTGGATGGAGAGAAATTCACAAAGAGAAATTCACAAAACATCAGTTGTCAGTGGTGCATTTAGCTATTCCTTATGTTCGCTATGTGGAACTTCGGTGTACTGCGTCCCGAATAAGTCATGCCGTGGACACCCCTGGGGCCTTGTGGTGGTCCCGCAGCTCCAGAGACCTGCAGCTGAATCCCGTCTTCGTGTCCTGTCTACATGGAGGTTGCAGGCAGGTAGGCATGAAGAAGGCAGGTTAGGCTATTTGGAGGTGCTACATGGCCTGTAGGTAGGGGCGACTGTGCAATGGGATGGCTTCAATTCAAAGATGGCTGACACCTTGCCATCATCATCTTGGCTTGGTTCTACCTCTTCATGACCCCAATTTCCACCGTTGAACCTTTTTATTTTATACAAGTCAATTTTATACCTACTGTTAGCTAACCTTAAAAGGTTGTAAATTTCACCAAAAAAAATACAAAATCACTTTGATAACTTCATTATTTTTTATTAAAAAACCTGTTGAAAGACTGCTCCCAGATGGGTCCTCTCACCGTTGGAACCAAAGATACGCCTGTGTCTACGACTAAGCACTGCACAGTATCAAATAGGATGGGTTCTCCCAACCGGACGGAATCCAAACCACTGGTGATTTCTGGCTTGACTTTCCAAATGCATTTATGGCAGGTCATTTCGTTCCTTTGGTTGTCTATGTCTAGCCCTAAGACTGCATTCGCAGACGCATGGTCTTTCGTACCTCTGTGGGTCATTCCAACAAATCTTGCACTGACGTAAGCCCCAAGGGAGGAACTTGGTTAGGTCATTACTGCATCACCCAACCTTTCATTTACAGACGTCCGTGCAATACTGCTCCCTTAATATGCACCTCCTTCAACATACAGTACTGCTCCCTACCTCCTTAACCCATACCCTGGTAATCGTGTAATGCACGTTACACAGACATGCGTTTTTCTTATCGAAAGATATGGATACTGTCCGTTTTTGTCGTGTATTGTGAGCAAAAGTGTCAAATTCTATGCCTGGAATGTAAATGTCCTGACTTTTTCCCCGCCCTTTCCAGCCCTGCTCTGACCCGGCTGATCTCATTAATTGCACTGCAGCTAATTAGAAAATCCAGACGCTCTCCTTTAAACACTGGCAGGGACTTCTACCTGCCCGACCTGGTATTTCGACCGCTGCTTAAGAGACAATAAAAGTGATTGTGCGTGTTTTAGAAAGCTGATTTACAATTAGAGAGGCGCCTAACATGGACACTCTAATTGGTGCTAATGTGAAAAGGGCTGGGTCAGGTTCTTCGTCTGGAGCAGTAGTCCATCACTCTCACCAGTTCTCCCACATTCACCATGCAGTAAATAGATTGACGAGAGAGACGTACACATTGGGACGTAACACTGCTCCCTTATGATGTACCTCTTTCACCCTGCAGTACTGCTCACTTAACATGCACCTCTTTCACCCTGCAGTACTGCTCACTTAACATGCACCTCCTTCACCCTGTAATACTGCTCCCTTAACATGCACCTCCTTCAACATACAGTACTGCTCCCTTTTAATATGTACCTCCTTCACCCATACTGCTCCCTTAACATGCACCTCCTTCACCCTGCAGTACTGCTCCCTTAACATGCACCTCCTTCACCCTGCAGTACTGCTCCCTTAACATGCACCTCCTTCACCCTGCAGTACTGCTCCCTTAACATGCACCTCCTTCACCCTGCAGTACTGCTCCCTTAACATGCACCTCCTTCAACATACAGTACTGCTCCCTTTTAATATGTACCTCCTTCACCCATACTGCTCCCTTAACATGCACCTCCTTCACCCTGCAGTACTGCTCCCTTAACATGCACCTCCTTCACCCTGCAGTACTGCTCCCTTAACATGCACCTCCTTCACCCTGCAGTACTGCTCCCTTAACATGCACCTCCTTCACCCTGCAGTACTGCTCCCTTAACATGCACCTCCTTCAACATACAGTACTGCTCCCTTTTAATATGTACCTCCTTCACCCATACTGCTCCCTTAACATGCACCTCCTTCACCCTGCAGTACTGCTCCCTTAACATGCACCTCCTTCACCCTGCAGTACTGCTCCCTTAACATGCACCTCCTTCACCCTGCAGTACTGCTCCCTTAACATGCACCTCCTTCAATATGTAGTAATGCTCACTTCAATTCACAATGAGTGGAACATTTACTTCACCTTGGTTTCCCTTCTTAATATATACCAAAGATAAAAAGAAAGTTATTCATCGTTGTCTTTTGTATTTTATGTATTTTTCTATTTATTTAAGTCTAATAAAAATTCCTTCCAAATTGATATCTTTTTGGATCGTCTTCTAGAAGAGAAAAAAAGCAAAACCTCGTTGTTATGATAAATTATATTTAGGCGTGTTAAGACTACAGGTGTCACCACTGTAGCAGCAGGCAAGGGACATGCTGGTCAGGAACATTCATTTACTGTCATTTAGACAGTTCCTGACCAACATGTCCCTTGCCACTTCATGAGACAAACTGAAATAAGCACACACAGACACAGCCCATAGAAATGCCAGCAAAAACAAATGCTGACCCATTGAAATATGCTTGCATTTCTCTGTCACAATTTACAATCCACAAGATGGAAAAATACCCACGTACACCTGACGAACACACACACACAGTGTGTGTGTGTGTGTGTGTGTGTGTGTGTGTGTGTGTGTGTGTGTGTGTGTGTGTGTGTGTGTGTGTGTGTGTGTGTGTGTGTGTGTGTGTGTGTGTGTGTGTGTGTGTGTGTGTGTGTGTGTGTGTGTGTGTGTGTCCACGCTAACAATCAGGCTGGTGGCTGGGCCGCTTCATTAGACGGCCTGGCTGCCACGGCGCGTAGCCCCCCCTCTGCTCTCGCAGCACAACCCCACTTCCTCTCTTCATTTTCATCAAAACACTGCAGATGAGGTCCTGAGCCCAATTAATCACAGTGCAGTCCTGCCGCACAGCTCCTATATTAATCAACACGACCACCAGCCTGCAGTCCGCACGCACAGAAAACCGTTACCACTCTGGGAGGGGCCGCCTTGTCACGGAATGTGTACACATTCTGTGCACTCTCACGAACACACATACACCCTCCGACACAACACACCCACGGAGACGAACATGGAAGCCGGATTCATTATTCATAAGCGTTGGTGTATTTTAAAAGTGTCCTGTAACTTACTTGGGTATATTTAAAAAGACATAATCTGCAAATGATCCAGTGTGTTTTTTTTTTATTCCAAAGAAAGACGTATATGTTCATAAAGAATGCATACGAGTTTGTTTGTGTGTTTGTTTATTTATGTGTTGCAGGCTCCCCCTTACTCTTCGTTGGCGTGTCCCCCTCCCTCCTACAGAACAGCAGATAGAGAGCAGCTTGAGCACGTCACCTTCCTTAATTATAACACATTTGTGACTCTTATCTGTCCTTAGTCAACCTTGGCAATTTTTCATTGCACTCCTTTTACTGCTCACGCCTTCCAGGCGTGGAAAACACCCATCTTTCCCTGAAAGTATCTGCTCTAAAACACAGAACAAAGCCTTATCTATCTAGCCGTGGTGAGTGTGCAAAAAGAAGCAAAAAAAAAAAACATTTCACGTCCTCCACAGCACAATCCCATTCGGCATCGGTTTACTAAGTGTTGGGGAAACATTACATTTCCTACACGTCACAACCGAAACATCAGAGTGAAGCTCGTTTTTCCCTGATTTGTAATAGATGAAAATGGCGAGAGACTGGATCCCCTTTCGTTTTTTTTCCCTCTAAATCTGTCGAACAATGCATGCCCGTATCGTGCTCTTCTTCTGACTGCAGAGCATCAATATCTTAAAGAAAACTAAATCAAAACAGTCCAGCTACCTTGAAATCAAGTCTTGGTGGATCCGAAAGTGAACCAATACCCCTGCAGCAAAATCACTTTCTGAAGAAAGACAATAGATGAATAAATAAACTGAAATAAATAAAAGAAATGGAGCAGGCCAATGGAAGTCTATCAATGGCTCATTAATCTGGAGTGTGCGTAGTGCTTTGATCAACATTAACTGTTGTAGCTTCATAAATACAGCCTGGTGTAGAGCAGTGCGAGATATATAATAGCGATAATTAGTGTGATGAGTTTAGCCAATCATAAATTTTGGATGGACCCGAATGGATCTATTTGAAACAAAAAGAGTAGAATTCCCTACCTTACCTAACCTGGAAATGATCATAGTGCTGAGAATTATTATTTTTCACTCGTACATTTCTGGCATGTTTCTATATTCTTCTTCTCTTCCTGGATTAAACTTGTTAAATAAAAGTAATAAATGAGAACACCCATGATTTGCTGGCAGTGACTATGTATCGCAATGTGGGTCTACGGTCATGAAGAAATTCCAATGATGTCTCCAACACACTAGCCCATTCATTAACAGACACTGTCAACCGCTGACGCTCTCAAGAACTACGGATTCAAATCTAAAGTCTATGCTACTCTGTTCTGTATATACAATGTCATTCTATCAGCGTTGTTTTTAACCACATGTTAGCTTCGACTCTAATGAAGCGTCTTCCCTCAAAGGCAGCGAAGGTAATTATCAGAGACGGCATGGTGTGCACATCCACAATGCCCCTAAACTCATCATTTGCACATCAAACCGTTTTCACCTTCATCTTAAGGCCATTTGCATATAATACCACAAAGTTGCACCAATGTGAAATGGAGGTCTCCGTCTCCAAACAACAGCATCTTTATCTCCCCTGTTGGGCTGCGTGGGACGAGGAGGCGATGGGGCACTGAGTGGAAACAGAGGAGAGGTGGGCGTGGCAGGCTGAAGGGACAAGCGAGGGGGCTTTACGTTGGGGAACATTGCCATTTAATCATGGTGGAAGATGTGCGGCTGTGTCCTCTTTTGCGGGCGCGCGCACACACACACACACACACACACACACACACACACACACACACACACACACACACACACACACACACACACACACACACACACACACACACACACACACACACACACACACACACACACACACACACACACACACACACACACACACCTCTATTTTTCATGTCTTGAGGGGGAAATGTGGTTTGTTAATGCAAATACTGACTGTAGTTACAGTCAAAACACCCAGCTAGCATTTGGATATTTGAATAATTCATAGCCTCTCCTCTCCTCAGAAGGACACATTAAATATTTGTTAAGTTATAAAAGCGAGATGCACCCTAGGACTATTAATTTCTTTCCACACAAGCAAGCCGGCTTTAAAGCTTCATCTGCCACACAGTCCATCCTATTAGGACAAAGAGGAACGCAGGTGAATACTGAAAGAGAAAGGGTGAACCTCAGACACACCAAACACAGGGGGAAACTCTCCATTTCCACCAATAAATAAAAGGCAACAGTGTTCAGTCACTCGCAAGCAACCCTAAGTCCCATGTGAGCTCTGCACGATGCAGGTCCAAGCTCCTGGTTCACAATAGGATGGACGTAATGCAATAGGACTTTGATGGCTGATTTCCTCCAAACTTTGAGTTAATCCTTAGTTTAAATGTTTCTTTTTTAACCTTAACCTAATGTTCCTTAAAAAATTTTTTTTATTAAAAGCAGACTCCATTCCGAGGTATGACACCTCATTCACTACCAGGGCAGTATAGATGACCTGGTAGGGGCCAATGCCAGTAACCAATCTGTCCCTGACATAGTTTGATTCAAGGGAGAGGCAGATGTATCTTGTGGCGTGTACGAACCTTTCTATTGCATTGACAAGCAGCAAAAACACAATTATTATTTCTCATGTTGAGTAAATCAATAAATCATGTTTAATCACTAAACAGTCAATTAAATTATTCCTAATGACTTGTGCATATGAATAAGGGAATAACATTATAAATAAAAAATGAGGGGTGCTTTCTGCTGTGATTAATTAGGCTTGATTTTTACACAATGAAACAACATTTTATTCAAATATCATCAGACAGAGAAAACATGAACGCGACCAAGTAACAAAACCTAATTCCACTTTAATTACGTTAAGGGACACAAAACAATGGGCCCTGATATTGATAATCATACATCAAAATGATTAATGGCCGGTTGAAAATAACGACATAGGTCTACTGGCAGCGTTTGAAGACAAAAGCAAACTATCCTTAACCGTTTTGAGATGAAATTGCTAAACTGAAAGAATACGAGTGTCGTTAGTAGGGTTACTTGTGAACAAAAAAATAAATAATAATTTGTATTATTATCAATTTCATCTCTAAAATGCCAACATAAAACTATGAAAAATAGTTTATAGTTGCGTTTAGAAAATACAACCATCAACCGGAGGTTTCCTTGACATGGCAAAAACAATACGCTCAAAGTGCGGCTGAAGTACGTTCAGTTTGAGCTGATTAAGGTCAACCAAAAGAACAACTGTGGGAGATAAGAGTACCTCATGTCTAATCACTGCTGCTAACTGTGTCGTAAACGGAATAAACCTTGTCGGCCATCCCATTATCCCCCATCATTACACCTGGGCTTTACTTCGGCCGCATTCCCGCTGTTCATTACGTTCCCATAACGGGACATCCCGTCGTGTGGTTTAGTTCTTCCCAACTTAATGACGAGAACTTGACAACAATACGGCATCTGCATTTTGATTCACTTCAGAGCATGTCCCCTTTATGTAAATCATAACGGATTAATTTAGATTTATATATTTTTTTTAAAGGGGGGGGGGGGGGGGGCATGCTTTAAGGCGTAATCTGGAAGATTTCCGTGTAAATGAATGTCCTTTAAGTCCCTGTCTGTCGCCATATGAGGTAACGCAATGGTGATTGAGCCAATGGCCCACTGATGAAAGGCCTTACCTTTACCTTCATCTTACCTTTGCAGTTGCATGACTGTTACGAACTGGGCGTCGCTGGCGACACTGTTGGGCCACACGGGAAAGTTAAGACGTCGTCAAAGTCAATAAAACTGAAATCTTGGAGAATACCACTTTAAGTCTTACATAATTCATTATTTCAACGTTTTGTCTCACTTCAATAACATTCCTTATTATATATATTTGTCAAGAATACAACACAACAAGTTACAAAGGTTGTCTGGGGTCGCATTGCTGTTCATCAAAGCATTCCAATTTTCTACTCCAAAAAACATTTTGCTGGAGCCCAAAAATCGGCCAGAATATTAAATTTCGAGGCTTGAATATTGCATTCAAATGCTGCATCTTTGGATGCATTTACTCTCATGCATTAAGAATCAAGCACTGTAACAATTAAACACGCGTATCTGCATATAAAGAGCATTCTGGGTAATTTGTGCTCTCCGAATGGAGCAGTGGCCTGGGTGATAAACAGAACTCTCTTTCAATCGTTGCCTCACATCCAGGAAGCACACTTTAGTCTTCACCCAAACATTTACAGCTCTGTGTGTCACATCCAAGCACTTTGGCGCGCTGGCACTGGTACTGGCACACACACACACACACACACACACACACACACACACACACACACACACACACACACACACACACACACACACACACACACACACACACACACACACACACACACACACACACACACACACACACACACACACACACACACACACACACACACACACCCCAATCATGGCACATTTAGTGTGACGTAACACAGAAACCAAATGCCTATTGTGTTTACATCCCCATGGAAACCAAATTGAACTCAAAAGCACCTCACATCATGTTTTTTCCCCAAAATAAGGACAAACAAATAATACAGATAAATAGTCAAACAAATGATTATATAAATATATATACACTCACAAGTATTCTCTACATTACTGCGGCTGTGGTAGAATAATTTTGCTGATCTCATTAGTGAATATCCATAATGCATGAGTGCCATTCTTCGGAGATGAGGGAACCGGTATTGTATCTCAGCCATTTTGTGTTTTTTTGTATCGCTTTGCCTATATATAAAGGTATTCCAATTTGCCTGTAGCCTAGCATTCCTGGTCTAGATTTAGTAATTATGACAAGAGTAAAGCCCTTGAAAATAAATCACATTGAATTACTTTTTTTTTTTTATGCCTTGAATATTGGTTTGTTATTCCACCCCTAGCTCTCATGTTCCTCCATCGCGCTGAGGGGATTTTGGCATGTCAGAGGAGGCCAGCTTCTAAGCAGCTACAAGAGACACTTAGCAAGCCAGAGCAGCTAGTGGAGGTTATTACTTGGTGAAAGTGATACCTGGATAGTCCTTCAAGGTCATTCAGCAGATGCAAAAAAAACACTTTTTAATAAAGATACGTTCTTCCAAGGATATCTTTCCATCGCCCTCAAATATGTGTTGCACGTCAACATTAATTGGTAGGCAGACAGACTGTACATATAGTACCAATTAGTATTCAAATCAATCAATATGAACACATCAAAGGCTTGTATTATTGTAATTACTGTTATTATAATCCATTATGAATAATTATATCAAGTTCAAACCACAAAGGATATTGCCAGTGCATCAGACATGAGCTTAGTTATTCAAGTCGGTTCAAAAGCAAGCTTGACATTTCCGTTTTCTTTTTTCAACAGTTGTCTTGTTCCTCTCGCCTTTTGAGCGTGAAAGTTTAATATTTCATGGAGCAGATTAGTTTCACTGGAGTGGATACGACAGCAGGCTGCACTACGCAGAATTAAAACGGATCCTGACAGTTCTTTCGGGTCGGAAACAGATCACGGCTGCATTATGTGCGTGAGTAGAAGAATGATGTATTGGAGGTGTGTCGTGGGGCCAGAGACGAAGAGGCCTTTACCGTGTCAAAACCTTAAAATATTTAGGTGACACAATAGACACTTACAATGCCCTCAGCTCAAAAGGAAATGTGATGGCAAACCACAGCAACCCTTAAATATTTCACTCATCCCTATAAATAATGTATGAACCATCACATTATTCCGTCATGCAAACAGTCAGCCATTACTTTGTGAGGTAATTAGTGATTTTGTTTTATTTTTATGCCAAATGTTTCCTGGCTGGCGCTTCGTGTTACACCTGGTTTCAATTGAAGTCCAAGCCTCAAATGAATTCTTATTAGCGGTCTAAAAATAGCCTGCTGGTAATCTGACGAGCACCGAGGGAGCTGCATGAGCCCACCTAGACCCCAGCCCCCCCCCCCCCCCCCCCCAATCCGGCTGCCTGCTCTACGCCTGCAAATACACACACAGATGCATGTCTAGAAAAACGTCCACAATAGAATGATTAGGATAAACACACACACATGTATAGAAAAACGTCCATGGAAGAATGGTTAGGTTAAATACATATATAAATGTATTTATATACACTGGTATGTATCAATAGATGAATATATGTAATAATTGCACATAAATAAACTCTACGAATATGTATTGTATACATATGCTGTATATACAACTACAATAGTGATAAGTAATACTGATAAGGTACACAAAAAGACATACAAGTTCCTACTGCTGTCTTGTGACAGATCTAGTGACGAAGCTATGGCAAGGATGTTTAGGATATGAAATGGTGAAGTTCTTTCAATGTATTTCTTTGTAACATCTAACTCTTTTACCTTACCAATTGTTTGTATGTTGATCGTCCAACAATTTACCAACCATGGCCTTGGCAAGAATGATTTCTTCATGGCAAGTTAATCTGCTGTGGAAGCCATTATGTGTATTTCCAGAATTAAGCTCTCAAAATCCGACTTTAGATTCATATCTAAAGTCTGATGGCAGACGAGCTCAAATCTTGGCAAACGGGGCGTTTCACTTTCTTTCACTTGATATCTGTTACGACCAATTATGTTGCTGGAGGCAGGGATCTGTAAGCACAAAATTGACGAATACACACCCACACCCAGCAGTAGTACACTGTAGAAACACGCTTATCCCCTTCAGAATCCCCTTCTGAAAGCTTCATCCACTCGCAAGAATGCATTTGTTTACTGTACAATATCTACGTAACGAAACAGGAAACAAGGCGTAACTCCACCCTTTCAGTTTCTGCTTTCCGACCCAGGCTCTCTGCTGTCTCCCCCCAGAAGTTCTGCTTTAACATAGTAGGACCGATGGTTCAGAAGTCCTGCTGTAACATAGTAGGACTACTGGATCAGAAGTTCTGCTGTAACATAGTAGGACTGCTGGATCAGAAGTTCAGCTATAACATAGTAGGACTGCTGGATCAGAAGTTCTGCTGTAACATAGTAGGACTACTGGATCAGAAGTTCTGCTGTAACATAGTAGGACTGCTGGATCAGAAGTTCAGCTGTAACATAGTAGGACTGCTGGATCAGATGTTCAGCTATAACTTAGTAGGACTGCTGGATCAGAAGTTCAGCTATAACATAGTAGGACTGCTGGATCAGAAGTTCAGCTATAACATAGTAGGACTGCTGGATCAGAAGTTCAGCTATTACATAGTAGGACTGCTGGATCAGAAGTTCAGCTATAACATAGTAGGACTGCTGGATCAGAAGTTCAGCTATTACATAGTAGGACTGCTGGATCAGAAGTTCTGCTGTAACATAGTAGGACTGCTGGATCAGAAGTTCTGCTATAACATAGTAGGACTACTGGAAGACAGAATAATCCAGAATGGCCTGAATAGCCTTCTGTGTGCATTGACTTCATGAAAAGGCATTTCTCAGTGACGACAACTTAAGGGTTTGCGAAGCTCTTCACGCCTCCTCTATACGTATGAATCATTGGGAATGTATACTATTAGTTAGCTGGACACTACCAATAGGAGCAGATCACTGGTGAACGATGTCATCCTCCCACCAGCTGGTTCCGACTGCACCATCTGATGTTCAGACCGGCCAAAAAAAAATAAAAATAAACGCACTTTAAAAATCACACTGTGCTCCAATATAGGTTGTCTACAAAATAGTAGAGCAGAAGAAATAGAAATCCAGATAGCATGGTACATGTACATGTAATTACATGTACATGAAATTAGTTGGTTTATTTACTTTCATCTTCCAACGTTGTGGTCCTGCTGACATCCCTCTGCTTTGAGACAAGTCTGAGACGATGGATTTGTGATTATTCATCATTATACTTAGTACAAACACCATGAGGATTTTGTTTGTGGCATTGTGAATTCAACCTTTTCGCATCTAGTTTTCGTTGTATTCGTTGCATATACATTTTGCCATGCGTTTCTTTTTGCAACTTTGAGGTCCTGACCCAAATCCTTGGCCCTGCTTTCTGCCTTGTCTCTGTTAATTCCCCCAGAGTAAGAAAAAAGGATGGACTAGCAAAAAAACTAAAAGAGCAAACGGCCCAGAAATAAATGTCAAGAGCAGGTTCCTCTTTATCTTCTCTAGTTGTTTCATCATCATAAGGAATGGATTTGAGTTTTACTCATTTAGTCTAAGATTGCCTTCTGGTTTGGTGATCAAGAGTAAAAATTACACCAGATATGCTGGTCTGACTGAATGTGTTGCTGTTACCGGTCAAACTAACCTCACTTCCGTTTGCATTGGGATTTGAGGGTTGCAGCCATTGGTCCATCCAGCTGAAAGTTCCGGCCTACGACTTGCATCAACAGCACTCTGGCCAATCAAAGTTGGCCCAAATTGTTAGGTTCTTCCTCCAGGCTCTCTTGTACAATAAAAGTCAGTCACAAGAGAGACTGGAAATCCAGGCTAAATATGCATTGATGGCTAAGTCAACAAAAGGCATGCCTGCATGCATGGGTAAACCAATCAAGATTTAATCCCTAAAACATGAAAAGATTACCGTTTTTATAATGCATGAACCGTCCTATTTATCACAGCCATTTCCAATACATGTAATCTTGACCAGATGCTGCTCTTGAATGCGAGGAGAATTCCTCAGTTTATAATCGAGTGACAGTCGTTAAGCACAATCTGTCTAATTGACACACACACACACACACACACACACACACACACACACACACACACACACACACACACACACACACACACACACACACACACACACACACACACACACACACACACACACACACACACACACACACACACACACACACACACACACAATCTTGGGTAGCGACCTGGATTGCAATCCATTGGGAAGATGAATATGCGGGGAAAACATACAGCGAAAGGGACCGCAGCGAGGGCTGGCGTTTACACATGCACCAATTACAGCGAGCACAGCATGCGTCCCTCTGCACCCCCCGCGGAGCACGTCACGCGGCCCCTGAGGAAACATCTGGCTTTCCACACTCAGTTTTACTTCTATTCCTACACCAATGCACACAAAGTATCCCAGAACACACACACACACACACACACACACACACACACACACACACACACACACACACACACACACACACACACACACACACACACACACACACACACACACACACACACACACACACACACACACACACACACACACACACTCCTGTTAAAATAATGAGCTTCGTTGAACTTGAGAAACATTGACTGTAACAGATCTTGGATGCCTGTGTGCTCTATTTAAGAGCACCCAGTTTATCTCCGCTATTATGTTTATTTAATTGGAAATGGTCATGAACAAACTGCTCAAACAATTGCATTATCCAATTAAGTAAGCTTTTTGGTTTTTTTTGTTTGTTTTTGTGTTTATTTTATATTGGATAAAGGGAATTTATTTTTAAGTTCTAATGGAAACTAAACGGTGTGAAATAATGATACATTTAATCAGGCTTCAGATTGCAGTTTTAGTTTCTTGTCCTAATGAGAAAATGTGTGTGATGCCATGGGACCACACACACACACTATTTGTGTATTCCCTTATCCTAGCCTAAGCGGGAGGCAATTAAGAAAAATCTACGCAAAACTTGTAATATAACACAGATAAGGAATCAATAGGATATTTACACTAACTCAACAACACAGGAAGACACCCTCGTTGCTGATACATGAATGAATACCAATGAATCCCAAATATAAGAAGATGAAAATAAAACAAATACATGTGCACATGTACATATGGGAATATTAATCATGGGACTTCTTGTTTCAGAGATAAAATTAAAGCTGCAGGAAAGAGATTTGAACTGCTAATGGGCGGGAGGGACAGTCCTCACGTTATCATGTAAACGAATCGCCCAACCTGTCCCTCCCACTGCTCTCCAGAGTCTTAATCACACCCCAGTGCATTAAAAGGTTAGGCAAACTAGTCTTCTGCCACAGCTAAAAACAGCGCATTGTACGTGTACAGCAGGAAGTTACAAAACTAGGAGGAGCTATGAGATTTGGGAGCAAATTTTGGCAAGAAACTATTCCAAGAAAAGTTTTGCCAAATGAAATGACATTCAGGGTTGTGCCGGTAGCCCAATGACTCCACATCGACGGAGGATTTGGGAAAGTGGAATTTAAAAGAGTACTGCAATTTGAAGTTTGTTAATAATCCTCTTAAAATGTCGAATGTTACATTTTCCCCCATAATTAAAGACTCTCCTGGAGCGCTCTTCCCCAGTTCATTCGCACCGATACAGAATTCAATACAAATTAAACTTTATTAAAACACTCTCGACAAACCGATTAAAAAGAGAACACAAATCATAAGCTCCCTTCACATGTAAAAATCGTGACGCCGCCCTTCAGCAGAATCCAAAACAACACATTGCTCCTGTGTATTCCATTGGCCAATTAGTTGAAAAAAAAGAACCTGTTGCTTTGGAAAGGTGGAACATGTTCAAAACCTACCTAACCCCGGCCTCCCGAACCCTACCCTGATGAGACACATGGCATAAACGGTGCTTTAGAACTTTGCCTCTGCACAATTGCAGGTTAATAAATTGCAAACCAAAACAATGGAAGAGGAATTATTTCACTGTGAAAAAGTCACAAAGAAGGCCTCCTAGTCACAACGAGGGTCCCTGATTACTGCTTGTAGGTGATTTGCTTATTGTCGGCTGCAATTTCTGTGTGCCAAATAGTCCCACAACAGCCTTTGATGTAATTACCTTCCAAACAGCTCCCCTCCAGCCAATATCCTGCTCTAAATTCATGGCTTGGCTTGTTTGTCATGTCATTTAAACAGACCCTTGTTTTATTCCCTGCCCCATGGAGCCACAACCCTGACCAGGAAGTGGACCGCATGCGAGTAACGGGAATCGTCACTGCTTGTGACAGTAGTATAAAGACATAACAACAGTAACCTCCGAGTTAGGGCACTGAAAGCCCATGCAGGATCCATAGGTTTTGTGGCCCGGTGGAGAATTGGGAGTGGACCAGACTCAAATCACTGAAGATGGTAAACATAAACTTCTTCAGCGACACTTTTAAGACACCAACTAAAAGCGTAAGTGTAAAACGAGGCATACAGTAGAGCATTTCTTTACTGCAGTGGGTTGTAAACCGTAAGCTGTGATATACACTCACTCTTGTATGCTGATGCCAATTGCCCTATTTCAATTTAACACATTGAGGTTCTATACCCTTGTTAAAAGGTTTATTTTAAATTCTACCCATATACTTAACTCCAGCCTGAAACACCACATCCGGCCATATCCTTCAGTCATGGATAAAGACCAGGGCATGCTATGAAACAGTTTGCAATTAGAAAAAACTATACAAAAAACAAATGCTTTGACATTCTGAACGATGGGGACGTCTGCAGCAGTGTAACAAAGTTAGACGCTTCAACTGGAGGTGATCAAATAAAAGCCAGCTTTAACTGTGATATTTGTCACTGTTTGTACTGATGCATTACCGTTTGCAAAATGACATGATGAGATTTGCCTCGAAAGATCCCCCCCCCCCCCCTTCCCGGACTCCCCCTTGCATATTGAACACGGGGTGGGGAGGGAATGCAATTCTGTTCATGTAACAAGACAAATTGTGCTTCAAGGTTGCTATTTTTATCTTTCTCATCACACAGGGAGTGGAGAATCGTCCCCAATTCCCTCGCCAGTGGCTTAATGTGACATATTGCTAATCTGGATATTATGCAATTCATCAACCCTCTCACTAGATATTATTCAGGTTTCCTATGTGCCCGACTGCCGTATCTCTGCGAGAAGCTAATGAGCAGCTAGCTAGTATTTTAGTAATATATTTCAAAGCACCGGCGGCTGCTCTTGTTGCAACAAAGTTGCGTTAGTCCAAGTCACTCCATTGAACTAGCTAGTTATTTATTTTGTTAATATACAGAGGGGAGCCAGTGAATTGTTTATGACCACAACAACAAGAAAACAAATCTGTGTTGACTATCAGACGTAGGAAGGTACAAAAGAAATTGAGACCTCAATGTGGGCAAAATATGCATCTCATCAGAATCTCTTACCCCCTTCAGCGTGCTCCCGCCATCAGTGGGCGAGCTATTGTGAGTGTGCTGCCGGTTGATCTGATTGGCTGGTGGGGGCCCCAAGCAGGTGCCATCTTGAGCTGGTGGCGGACCTGATTTTAAAGCTGCATATGGGCTTTTCCACACCATCAGCTAATTAAGGCTGACCCGCCATTAAAGACGACTTAATCACAACCCTAGCCTGACTCCACAGTGCTGGGGAGAGGAAATATACAAAAAAAGTGGTCCAGCGATAATGGCGGAGGTAGAGCTTATCGATCCGCTATCACCCTCTGGAGCATCCAGGAGCAAAATGAGCTGATGGAGAGCCGCCATAAGCAGAGCATTGGGCGAAGGCTGATCAGAACTAACCACCGAGATAATTTTCAATAAATGTAATACATATATGTATGTCTTTATTTAGGGCTTAGTGCTAAAAAGTTTTGGTTTTAGAGTGCACTCACGAGTCGCACCAGCCTTGTTGTTTGAAGGAAAAACCAACCTAAAACTTGGCTGATTTGTCAGTAGTGGTTCAAACCGCGAGAGACAGAGAGGAAGTAAACATATTTAAAAGGTAGAGTGGATTTCCGTTGTTTGAGTGTCCTGGATTCTAATTGGTAACGCTTACATTGTCAAGAAGATGAAAGTTGGGTGCCAAGAATTAAATTAACAGCAAACTCTCCACTGTGCAGTCTAACTTGTAACACAATTCCCCGCCCTGTCACCAATCTTTTACGGCGAGGGTAAATGCTGGCAGACCCCTTATGCGAGAGTTGTTTAGGCTTCCATAGTTTCCTCTAATTATGAGACAACAGAGGTAGGTGTTTGACAGCAACTGCCTTTGCCATCATTACTGTAATGAAACATTAAATATTTATCATGAACGAGTCAAGCGGGAATAATTTTGCCCGGTGCCATTAAGGTTTCCGCTAACTATTACCAAAAACATCCTGTAGTGTGCAACTCTTCCAGCAAAACTCTATACGGAATTTAAGAGATACTCCATCGTGAGCGCGCCTTATGAAACACATTTATAATTACCTCTCCAAACAAGATGACTTGGCAAACGCGATAACAGCAGTGGCTCGTGTTCCTGTGTTTGTTGTTCAAATGAACTCGCTCATTAACTCAAATTGGAGCATTATTTACGATTTCCTGAGTCAGTGCAGGTCCTAGTATGGCTCACTATGAAATGTTCAAAAAAATTGAAGTAATTTAAATTTGGGGTATGCTGACGTATATTAGTCTCCGTTTTTTGATTGGCAATTTGTGTCAGAACAAAATAAAGTTGTATATTTCCACCCTCAATAATGGAAGTACATCATATATTGAAATGTGAATATGAAAAGCTACTTCCTCAGTTTCAAAATGTGTCAAAAAGGAAAACCAGAGGTATATAAATTGTTCTCATATTCCCCTTCTTTGTGTAAAATTGTTTTCACTGAAGCAATCTTCCAAACAATACATTATAGCAGCTTTTCATTTGTGTACAGGGGGGGACACTGGGGCAAATAAAATGTATTTTTAATGCCTACTTTTAACACCATAAATGCGGTGTAAAAATAACATTGTATCTCCACTATCAGGCATTTACTTGCACTTAAAGTTTTTATTTTTGGGGGAAATTTTTCTCAAAGCTTCCAATAAAACCACAAGCAGGAGAATACCATTAATAACTTCGATTTCATCAGTTTCAGATTTTTTTTATCATTTCAAGGTTTTATCTTATAAGCTATTATGAATATAAATTGCTCTATCCGAGGACTAGATTCCTATCTCCTAATGACTGCATACCAGACCATCTAAACCCATTTTGATGCCTATAAAAAGAGCACAGATTTGCATTGACTGATTACTCAAGAGTTAGGCGACATAACTCAAAACTCTAGGTCTAGCAAGCAGCCAGACCTGGTTCAGATTGCAGTCTCAGATAAGGCGTGAAGTTAAGTATTATCCTCTGCGGTAATCAAATGGGGATGGACGTTCACTGTATGCCCACAGACATTCAGCACCAACACCAGCAGGTCATAGTCACCACCCTGGGGGGGGTGCACCATCACCCTCATCATCATCATCAGGCTGAGCCAGTGAAAGCTGCTTGGCTTAGTTTCCCCAAACAGAAAACCAAGCCAAAGATGAAAGCCTGTTTGTGAAGGACTTAGCATTAGCCTCGTGAGACCGCCCTGATCTCAGAGTTCATGCTCTGTTAGTCTTTCAGTGACGAACCAGGAGCGCAGCAGTGTGCAGAGTAAAAAACAACAACAACAACAACAACAACAACAAAAACAATGGCAGCGCTCAAAGTAAGTGTAGCAATGAAACTGAAATAGACGGAGAACAATGTTAACAGATGAACGGAAATCTGCACAGAAGGCTTCGCCCAGCTTAGAATAGGTTTGTGATTTACTTCCAACCGTATTCAACAACAGTGAAGAGAGCACGAGCATCACTCTGATTGGCTGGAGTTTTTTTTTAACAACATAAGGCCGTGCCCATATTTGGAAATCAATTGCGGACCAGCCGAGGCCAGACCGATGTCCTGTGCAAAACGTAAACGTGAATATCATCTTGTCCTTCATCCTGCAGAGAGCAGACCAGTGGTAAAGCCTTTCATAAACAACTAAACTGGGTTTCTAAATGTCTACTATGACTATACACTATAACCTATAAGGCTGCAAAAAAGCAACAACAATATTCGTCATCGCACACACAGAGAGCGACAGCGTCTGTTCTCCTCCTCCTCCTCCTCCTCCTCCTCTCCCCCCCCCCCCCCCCCCCCCCCCCCCCCCTCCCCCCCTCCCCCACAGTGTGTCGGCCGATGACTCACAGGAGGAAGGCGTGACGGGTTCCACTATCCGGGCTCCTGATGGGACGCGACGGCGATGGGCTTTGCGGCGACAGTGTCACGTAGGCTACGGCGCCGCCGTGCATTTTGCGGACGGCTGCGAGGCGTAATGACATTATTAATTATATTATTAATTACAATGTCTATAGCAGAGGCTCACGAATCCCTGCGTGAGTTACCCGCTCTCCTTCCACCCCTGCTGTGACAATAAAAACAGACCCCCTGGAGAGCGAGCCACCGCGGCCTCCTCCTCTGCAGCAGCTGGGCCAATGGGCCGGGGTCACGTGACCTGCCCTTCTAACAAATGGCGTGGCTTGACCAGCTGTCAACGGGCGAGCGCTGGTCGCATGTTCTCGGTTATGAGTCAGGAATATTTAAACGGCCATGCCTGCCAGTGGATCACAAGACATGCCACCATGAGACATGTGAGGAGGACGACAAGAGGGGGAGGAGGAGAACGGAAGAAGATGAAGAGATACAATATAAAATGCATGGGTGAATGGGGCGAGTATATAGGAATAGCATACACATTATAAATAATAGTGTGCGGCTCCTGTCGATTGAGCGCGTGAAGCTGCATCCATGAGCATTTCAAATGCACAGCATGTTCTTTCTGACTGACAAACCAGTAATGAGCAGGAATCCTATAGTTTCTCTGCGGAATCCTTCTATAGGTCGACGCTGACGCTGATTGTGAAAGACTTTTGGAAATATGTGTTAAATTTTATTCTAGCTCTTGGGAAAATGGAACTAATCACTGGCTGGTGAATATCCTAGTGTGACCAGGCTGGCTTAGGGATCACAATGCTAAGTTTCACTGCAACGATACCTTGGGATTTACACCCAATAAATAATAATAATAATAAGAATAATATGTAGCAAATAATAACAATGGGTTTTCCCCACATAGTTAATACATACTCAACTTAAACTTCAATGCATAAATGCTGGTTCAAATACTGCCAAGCAAACATAAACGATTGTCTTGAGTGAAGTGAAGTAATGAACGTAGTGGACCACGTGTAAGTAAGGGAATGACCCAGGGAGAAGTCCCCTCCCAGCACCACTAGTCCCTGTTCCTAAAGTACTAGACACTGGCTGGAACAGACAAGTCAGTTTGTCCAGGAAACATACAATTAAGCCATTGATGTTACAGCAGCACAGCACATTAACTGTCAGGATGAATTCATCAAGCGTTAAAAAATACTAAGGCTGCTAAGTCCTATTTACCAGTGCCCGTCAGAAGCTGTAGAAGACCTCATGCAGAGGCTTGAAAGAAACAAAATGCAAAACAGGAACCGAAAAGGATAGCCTATCTGAATAAAGGTACTTCAAGAGCCAAAACTAAATCAAAATATATATGGGCAAACTATTAGTGACAATGATGACAATGTACAATCCCACCAGAATTGTTCAATAAAACAGTAGTTATAGAAGCATCATAGGCCTACCTATGGAGGACCAAAAGCTTGGTAGGGTGATGACGGTTTACCATCCAATCTCCAATCACTGGAGCCCTGGGACATGACGCTTATGTAGACCAAACTATTTAACTATAACCATGAGGGTAGGTGACCTAACTGACTTCTTCATCTTCTTCATCTATTGTTTTTAATGGTGGCCCCCAAACCAGTTAATTTGTGCATTTCTGCCACCACCTGGACTGGAGTGTGGATACCAGATTGTCATTAGAAAGGGGGAGTTTCATTTTATGACATGTAGGATCTAGGCCAATTGAGGGAAACGCCCACACACCTGTCTTAAAGGGATACACCACTACCTGCTGCATGCTCAACATGGAGTTAATGCCTCTCTCAACCTTAGCCCTGCCTCCAGGGTGGCCATCAGTCTGGCTTTAGGACGGACACTAGGTTTTGGGAGACCATGTCCGACGACCGGCGGAACCCAAAGACGGGTGCTATGTGGGCGTATCGCTGCCGATCCAGCGTTGCTCCGGTCTGATTGGTTCACTGAAATAAATGACAGAAATATATGGTTGTGTAGCTGTTACAGCCTGTATAAAACAAAGCTTTAATGGTATTTTATATTTGAATGATAAATACATGAATACATTTTCCTAAACCATTGATAAACATGAGGGAGCATATAAAAACACAAAATATGTGAGATAGCGTGTATATTGGACATTTGGGGTTTATGTTTATGTATGTTTTGAAAAATGTCCTCCTTTTGGGTGGTCTGGGAATGGCCACCCTACCTACCTCCCTTGGTGTGTCTCATGGTTGATTGTACATTTATTTTATAATATTATACATTCAGGAACCACTAAAGATGAGATTTTTACCAATGAACTATGATTTAATGAATGTAACAGATAGCAGCAGAGCTGTTGAGAGCAGGGTGGTCTCCACAGTCCAGTTCAGGAGGCCTATTGAGGGAACATTGATTTGTGTGAAATACACAAGTAAGTCTGTCATACAGACCTGCATGCAAAGAACAAAGAAGAAACAGCAGCAAGTCCCATTCTAAAGCGACCATATTGTTTTCACTGGAGGCCGGTGCCTCACAGCATAGTACCGACTGTGAGAGGTCCTGTCCTATTCAGAACATGTGTTCTGAGTTCCTGGACAAGCGCTCAACCAAATGGCCCATTTTTCACTGACTCTTAATGAGCTTCCAGAACGTCAGCCGATCGATCCTGGTCATTTTACCCAATCACTTGACACTCCTCCACAGCACTACACCGCAGTCCCACAGTACTGAACAGGCCTACTGCTTTATGGTGCCCAGCTTTTTCGTGTTACTTTCTGTTGCAGACATTTAATCGACTTTTCCCTCAGCTTCTATTTGCAAAATGCATTCCATTCACCCAATCCCATAGTTTTAATCTCCCAAGCTGTTTGAAGCATATAGGCGTCTGCTTTCTGAGTGACTGGAGGTTAAATTACCTTTCCCAAGGACAGGGAGGCAAGGATGGCCGTCGTGATGGTGGAGCGCATTATTAAATTACTTCAATGAATATTAAATTAGTTCTTTCCAAGTCAAAAGAGAAAACCGTAGAATGTCATTATTTTTTTCTACATACCCAATAATGAGGACAAAATATGAACTACATTTCCACTTTGCCTAAATAAAACCATTAGCAACAAGGCAACAAGGCGACTTGCATTCATCTATCAGCCCTGACGTCGGCTCATGCAGGCGCAGCATATTGACTGTCGGGATGAATTTATCAAGCGTAGAAAATACGACGTTTGCGCGGCCCCTATTTACCAGCGCACGTCAGAAGCTGTAGAAGACTTCATGCAGAAGCTCCCTTCCCACCGCTTGCACTTCTCCTGCAATTTGCTGCAGGTCACCGTTTGAAACCATGCAAATGGGGTCAGGGGTTTAGTCTCCGTACCCTGGGAGAAGACCAGGTCACCACCAGCCACCCCCCCACCCCCCCCCCCCCCCCCCCACCCACCCACCCACCCTCAGAACACAGCTGTCAGAAACTTAAAGCTCAAAAACAAGAAGATACGTCCCCAGATATGAAACTTAAATGACCCCCCCCCCACGTGCCTTTCTAAGCACGCGGGGGGGGGGGGGGGGGGGGGGGGGGTCACACTGGAGACAATCAGTCGGCAGCTGCTTTTCATTTAGTTTCCAATCGAATGTGAAAGGATGAATATGTATCTGGTGTGCTGCTGCACGCCAACAACAACAAACCTGCCAGCTCCCCTGAACCCCAGATATGACTTCCTAACACTCATCACCGAGGCTCTCCACCCACCCCGACACCACCCCCAAGTCCCAGCCGACCCCCCCGCGGCCCACGCCTGTGTTCACAGAGGGCATAATGTTTCTAGAACATACTGAATATCACCAACGTGCATCTTTATTTGGAACACTCAAAGGGACCAATCATTATCTTTTAATTAACACTAGCATGCATCGGGCCCCCTTCCAGCGGGGTAATTAATCTTACACGCTGGCGGGGAACGGAAAGCAGATATGCCTTATGGAAAATAGTTGGGCTTCGTTAGAATAGGTACATTGTTAGTAAATACATGGAACACAGTACAGGAATGGGTGGAACACGGGAGGGCACAATCTGCATACAGTCCATATACACCACTCCTTTGCTTTCTATGCGACCGTGATGGGATGATGGAGTAACGAGTCACAATGAATCATTGTCAATGGACCTGGGCTAATATGATGAACTACCCATTGAGTGGTTCTTATTGAACAGAACTTACCAGTCAAGGACAACACTCATATTCAGTACGCCTAGCAACATCGCATCTGGTTGACTGTGACAGGTACAGATTAAACACGCATTATGAATACAGTATATTCAAAACATATCTAACATTTCGTAGAAAACACTTTTTTCTTTTGAACAAAACACAAAATAGAGCTCTTTTAAAGGCTGTCCATTATTGGCTATAGTTCCACATCCTGCACATTGGAAATTTAGTGAAATGCTACAAACGTCTAATTAGCTTCTATTTTCCCTTGCCATTTGTTTCCTTTGTCAACTCTATTTAGGCTCTTTCTCAGTGTGAACATTGACAGAGTGCCCTTGCATTGTCAATGAGTGTGTGTTTAATAGTCCTATTACTCGTGCAACTGCTAGTCTAGGATTTTAGGTACGGCTGGTGAGTAGAAAAACTGCCAGAATATTGTTCTTATATTTCCCTGACAGTGACAGCTGTCAAAAACATTTGGAGACCTAAATAGACGAATAGACGTGGCTCTGATTGTTTAGGATGTAATTGCTCTGGTTTATAGAACAACAGATACATCATATCCTGTGAACTGGGGGGTAAAAACACATCTGGAAAGAGAACGATCACAGAGAGATCAGCTGGACCAAACACTCAGCGATGAAATCCCATTTGGATAGATTGCTCTATTTTAACATGTATCAATGGTTAATGTATTTTTCTGCCGATTCTAATGCATACTTCATACATTTTCAATAGTGTAATATACATTTCCAATACTGCTCTTGAACCCCAGCATCATATTTCCATATTATTATTGGCTCTTTCCATTCACCATATTGATAATACAATGGCAGATGTTGAACTGATATATTGTATCTCCAACTCTATGAAGGATATATAATTATGATATATTAGGATACATAACCTAGATGTTGCTCAGCTCCTTGTTGTGGAAGCGTATTATGGGATGGTTTGCTTGTAAAGATGCTTGGGAAGAAAAACACATATATTATCATTATTATTGATATAATCTTACCCTTCCTTGCATCATATCAATACAAACAAACAGTAAAACACTTTGTATTAGAATGAAGAATAATAATGACCAAAATTAATAACGCAAATAAAATACGCCTGACACTAATGAGAAAACGATTGGAAAATAAGCCAGGCTAATTGCTTTTTGTTAACTTTACAGTTTATTCTTTTATTTCTCCGGCGGGAAAGAAACCCACTACATTAAGGAGAGGCAGCAGTCAGGAGCACACGAACGCTCTGCCTCGGAGGCAAATGTTTTGGGGCTTTCACACCCTGCAGTCATCTGTCAGTGTCTCTCTCTCTCCAAGAACACATCCCATGTATGTGGCCCTCACAGCTCACCGAGGAAGAGCTTCATCTGCATCCAGGCCCCAGCACCTTTCTGGATCCGCCCATGAGTTATCTCCTCAATAACGTCTAATCAGACAGCTGCCGGTTCCTCCACTGTAAACAAAAGTAATTACAGTAGATGTGATGGATGGAGGAATAAGACACTTTGTGCAGGCTCAGGGTCGGCCCAGGACTCGGTAGAGCGGAACACTTTAATTAGGGACAGACTAACTCAGCAGAACTGAATGAGCCTGACAAAGCAGACAATTGAGTTTCTAAAATAAGCTCGGTTGCGTCGGTTGTTTTTACAGGTTGGTCTAGTGATTTACTTCCAACGCGTCTTCTTAATGGGTTTTGGCTTAGTAAATGTTTTATTATTTGTTTTACTCTCAGAAATACACAGACAACTACATTTCATCAGGAAGAATTAAATCGAGTCCATTGCCACTATTGATCCTTCACCCAACCTGGTGGATTACATATGTTTGTACCACATCTGGTCCATATGTAATTGATTTTAGATTTCTTTGATCGAATGTATTCCATTTTTCAAAAGTATTTGAATGATGGTGTTCTCATTGTTATTCTGAATAAATACAGTTTGAGCAGGCTAACATTTATTAGGCCTTGGTATAATTCAATTTTGGAAAAAAAGTTACCATGGGACAAAAACATTATTCGCTAATCATAAAAGCATTTACTAAATAGTGGAGAAAAAAAAAACAGGCACCAGTCTTATGTTTTCATATTGATTTTCCTAGAATTATTTGATCTGCGCTCTTTGCACTGTCAACCTGTGGGTCCAAAGTCACTTGACATTACATTACATTCATTAAGTGGACGCTTCTGTTCAAAGCAGCTTACAGTAAGTGCATTCAACAATGAATACAACACAAAAAATGCAAGAATCGTTCCAGTACATACAATTAATCAAATAGGCAAACTGCTTTAAGTGCTGCAATATAGAAACTAGAGAAACTGTTGTGTTTTTTTCTATTACCTGTACCTTGAAAGCAAGATGTTGGCCAGTAATGTTGTCTTTGAAAGACACAGTATAATGACCAGTATCTGTAATGCTATCTTTGTAACACACATTAGATGGACTGGTATATCATACACATTATTAATGCAATATTTTCGTGGAGCAGCAATTCAAACAATTTCAAATGGGGCAAGAATTTGAAAACTGATTGAAGTTCTTTAAAACTTCATACTAATACTTGAAACATATGAGTAAATGACTTTATATATGACATATAGAACTAATTATAATCGTATAACATGTCGTATTTATTGACAGTGTCATGTGAATAGTTAATGATGACATTTAACAAAAGCTAGTTATTCAACACAGCTCTAATGTGATGCAGTGACAGAACCAAATTAAAGTTTCATGCCGGTACAGGATAATGCTCTTCTGTCAGGACAAACCAAACATGCGTGCCAACGAATTAAGTATTATTAAATAAAGTGTATTGAAGTGCAATGGTTCCATCCAGAGCACCCCAAAAGAGTGTGACTATTCATGTGTTTAGAGAGGCAGGCTTTTCGCTTTGAAGACAAACACCAGACAATCGATTTCTAATGCAAAAAGAGTGTGATCAATATTTTGGGGTCATCTTGCAAATATTAATAGATAACACTTAGATAGATAGATAGATTGGATTAATAAACAAAAAAATCCAAACAGATGTTTTACATGTTGAATGTTCAAAGTGTATTGACTGTGTACTCATAACCTGAATAGTTCAGGGAGTAATTACACATTCAGTACACATTAAGTGTATAAAAAAATGCATCACAGAGCACAATGAACTGCCTTTACATAACTACAGTTATGTACTGTCTAACTATTATTCAAACTAACTCATTAGTTTGGTTCATTCAAGGTAGGCAAGCCACATGTTCTGATAAGACCATCTATTGAGCAGAGAAATCAATGATCATATACATTTGCTACTTATTAACAGTTCTTTGCATGTTATCATACATTTATATAAAATAGAACAATATAATCATAGGCCACTTTGACAACACTTATTCCAAATAGTTTTGCAGTGAAATCAATCCAAATCAAATCTATTATTAACATGGGTGAGCCATGTGGGAGTCACCCTCCAACTGCCGTGGAGTGGGAATGCCTTGCTCAACCAACTGAGCTGGACAGAACCATTCACTTTCCCATAACAGACATCACAGACAACTGTTTTCATGTGACTACATGTCTAAGTTTGCGGCACTGATTATATATGAGGAGATATTTATTGGGTTTAGGTTTGGCAAATAATCGTTATACTGTGTGCTTGTTATCCTCTAAGTAGGCTTTGTGGCGCAAAGACAGCTCTTAAAACCGCCCATGCCAAACTGTATACTGTTGGATGTTTTCTAATCAATTTGAGTTGGTGCAGAAGGAACGTCATTGCCACGGTACTCATTCTGCAGCCAATAGAACTGAGTACAACTACAGTGCCAAGCTGAGTTAGTGATGTGGATTTAGTTGTAATTTATTTATTTTCCGTTGGCAAAGCCAAAGGTTGGAGGTTTTTAAAGCGTTGCTGCCAGTTTTGTCTGGCAAAGTTTCAGCAACAACTTTGCTACAAAAGCGATAAGTTGTCGTTTGGAAACTTGTGTTTCTCTGTATACATGAACCTAGGGTTTCGATTTCATAATCTTTGCTTTGTCTTATTGGTATTAATTGCCAAGACCACAATCTGATAAGCTATTCTTTTTTTACTTCAGTCCCATGACTACCATCCTGCTAGCATCGGCCATTTTATGGGAGACAGTTTTCATAAATAAATAAAAAGCATAACAAAAGCAAACGTTGCAGCGTGCATCCAAAACACCCTGCCAACAAAACCATTCTGCTATAGGTGGCTATTGAACCTGTAGGACGTTTTCCTTTCCACAAAATGGATGTCGACAGCCCTTGTAGGGATGGGACATGTATCTCAGTGTGACTTACAACGGGACCCGAGATGGAGACACATTCAGCGCGCCTGCTTCACTGTAACCCATGTGCATATACCCACAGCTGGCCATGCAACATTTGGTTTGCAGCTTTATTGCTTAGTGCTTGAGTCCTCTTCACTGCTTCAGTGCTCGAGTCCGCTTTTCGTTTATTTCCAGAAGTTGGCACTTCCTCTCGCCGAAAGAGAAACATCCACCCGCAGTTCTCAGTTGTTACGTCCTGGTGCCAACTACTCCTGTCCAGTAGAGCCGGCTCGTGGTTCTAAGGAACGGCTGTTTTTTTTTGTTTTTTGTACTCCATATTACGATTCAGTTGGGGACAAACTGTTCCCTTGAAGCTATTTAGACATAGCGATTAATGTTGAAATGAAACACAGCAAAGAACATCCAACGGGTAGGGTCAACGTGAAGCTTGAGTTCAGAGCACATAATACATACGTGTTCTATCATATGTAAACTGAAGGACACTTTAACACGGAGATGTACCAAGAATCATATTTTCTGTATTTTCAGAACTTTCTGGCTACTTGTTAATTAGTCTGCAGAAGAGGGGAATGGTTCATTCTCAGGTAATCGGCAACAGATCACCCATGCTTCTCAGGCTGCTTGGGATTTCTTTATCCCAGTATATCTTTTAAATGAGCCACACCAAAGACATGGATTTCTAAGGATATAATGGGTCACAATGTATTGCGACTGCATCTGTCTTCATATGCTTTGTATGTGCATACTGCAACCTCCTTAAGAGGGAATGAGAATTAGTGTTGCTGCCGAGATGCTCGCTCTGCTAGTCTGGCAAGTGTGCAATTAAATAAAAAAATTGAAAATGATCTATTTTGATCCTAATTAATCAACACTGAGGGAAATTGTATTCTTAAAGGGTAAGAAGCTTAAGTTTTGCAGCAGTTAATGTTTAATGAAATGACAAGTTGGCACCTATTTTTGTCTCGGTATGAAATATGTTATCGTGGTTTTAATACCAAGAATCCATTGCTCATAACTCCACCTAATACCTTATACCAACCTGTCCCTTGTACCACCGCTCTAAGATTTACACACATCTCGATTTCTGGCTGACTTTAGGCGCAGATATGCTTTGAAGTCATAAGAAGGGGATCCAGAGTTCCTTCCTTAAAACCCATGACATTTCTCCCCCCGAGCTTCTGAATGAGGAGATGGTGGCCACACAGAGATGGGGCCAACTGAATAAAGCCTTCTCTTTGGGCCCGGAGCCACTAATCTGTAATTTAATTTCAAGCGGGTGTCTGGGCCACGAGGACACACAGCAAGGTCAAGGGCTACTGTACGCAGACATCTGAGAGGGCTGACGGCTCAGACTGAGGTTTGATCAACGGTCCTCCAATCACCCAGCTTAGGGGGAGGAGGAGGAGGAGGAGGAGGAGGAGGAGGAGGAGGAGGAGGGAGAGGCTGGTATGTGTTGGTGGCGCGGATGGTAGCGATTTCCTGTGCGACAGAAACAAACAATCATAGGGAAACTTTCCATTATTCTTAAAGAGTAAGCTGCTTCGGTTGACTGAGCCTCGGCAGAAATAGAACGGCGTAACTAGGGGGGCGAAGCAACACCACTCGGTTCATCTGCATGGAAAATGAAACATCTTTGTTAGTCTTTTATTATTCCGAGCGTAATTTGATGTTTGACTAATGTAGCAATGAGAGAAACAAAACAGAAATGTTTGCGACTAAGTGGACCTTGCCAAAGTCAAAAACACAGTGGGCCGTGGAAATGGCACATCAAATAAGGAATGGCCAGGCGGTTTTTACCTTGTCTTTTTAATGCAAATAGGCACTATTATTTTAGAGTCTTTGGTATACATGAAGATTAGGCACTGGGCACTGTTCAGTTACTAACATGACGCATACAAATCCTCTCTATGTTGATAAAAAACATCCCAATGTGGAGGCGACACGTAACCAATAACACCATTCATAAAAATAGAAAAAACACACCTTCTTACACACAGCACTAGGGGTTCACGCGTGTCTCATGCAACATTCGCAATTTGCTAGCGGTTTGCCGGCAGTCCTACACTAATTCCCTCAAGCTATCGAGTATGACAGCTTCAAGTTACTTGGGCGACAGAAGCTAATTAGCCAACGCAGGAGTAATGGCGGAGAAGCGCTCCGTTACTGGCGGAGACGGTAGTGACGGCAACCCAGGCCTGGGTCATCATCCTTCATGCTTCTCATTTCCTATTAAGCAGGAGAAGTCAAGCACATGCCACATCACAAACGTACAGAGAGCCACGTCTGAAATAGAGGGCGAAGGAGTGGCCGTCCGATCTAGTTTGAATCCGGATTCAAAGAGAGTTTGTCTTTTGTGTGTTGCGTTGCACACAAGTCGTTCGACTTCCTCGTTATGTCAGGGAGGCAGCGCACTTTTATAGATCGACAGACAGGGGAAGGAAATAATAATACAAAAAATTATAAAATACAAATCCTGTGTTGTGTTTTTGTGTTTTGATGGGAACACAAAAAGTCTCTGGGGTAAGTCTCTGAGGGCAATACCATGATGGAGTCTCTTCTGCCCAGCGAGGTTTTGACATTGTGGAAGAGACCGGGGGGATAAGGTGTCCAAGGTGATTGACAGGATGGGAGGGATTAGTCTCCAGACTCATCTGCTTCCTGTCGTCTGGGACCACATCCTAGAAACAGGAAGTAGCACATAAGACCAATAACTACATACAGTTCACAACAAAACACATTATTACACAGAATGATTGTTGTCATTATATGAGGCAAACAATCAAGATGTACTTTAACTTTTTGGTTCACTTAGCAGTTGGTTTTATCCAAAGAGATCTACAGTGATTTAGATCATGAGGTAGAGGTCAGGAATCTTCTCAACAATGCGTATAGGAAGGCTCTAGGTTTTGGGATCAAACAACATAACCACCAGGCTATTGTACCACACCTGTGGACCACATAATAATATAATATAATAATTATAGGATATGATATATGATATATTTTATTATAATATATATATATATATATATATATTATAATGTAATTAATCAATAATAATATTAACATAATTGTAATAATGCAAGCTGTATCAATAAGCATCAAGCTGTTACAAAAAAACATACAACTTTGCAGGAGGAGAAAACAAGTAAATTAAAAGCTAAGTTCATTCGTCATCGTTACATGGACACTTAATTATCGTACTGGCGAGGGGAGGTATTCCTCCTGATTAGGAAGTCCTTCTTCATTTAGCGTTGCTACTTCTTTTCTCCTAACATGTACCTTTTACCAAACCTACTGCTTTCCTCACCCCTGCTCCCCGGAGACTGGGGGAACAGTGAAATAAATGGATCTCACAGCGTCATTAAACCTGGCGAAATAACCATGGAACGGATTGGAATGATGCCACGCATGAGGCTCACACACTTGATGACTTAAAAAATAAAAGGTTATTTAGTTGCCTTAATGCTCGGCGGTTCAGTTTACATACTTCATTTGAGTCAATTACTTGTATTTAAATCAAAAGGACTTTTCAATGTGAATATCAGACTAGTTGTTTTAAGATTTTCCAGGAGTAAATTGGGCTGCTGCTATTGTACGTTTCAAAGCTGATTGATATTGGCTTTCTAATTAGGTCATTTGTAAGTGTAATTACAAACCCAAAATATAAGCACGGAGGAAAATCTTTGCTCGACTACATTGGACAAATGTAGTTATTGATAATATTGTATAAAGTTTGTCACTTTGCCCTGCTCGTTAAATGTTAATTTAACTTCAACTTAAATACGATTAATATCTCTCACATGTGAGGCGCACACATTCTTGTTAAAATCTTCTTCGGAACATCAAGGCAGAAAATAAGTGCTATCTTGCCATTTGTTTCAATTTAATTATTTGATCATTTTAATTTCATAAAGATTAGCAGCCTGTTTGAAAACTCTCATTAACAGCATGATCTTAATTGATTCAAACCGTATTCCCTGAGAGGGACTTGCAGGAACGTGCGCTCCAACCACGTGCTCAGTCTCGCTAAGTCCGGGAGAGTAAAGCCATTCACCTGAATTTATGACTATATATATGCCTTCCACTTAAAATAGCATCCTAGGCAAGCATAATGGCAATTCGTATTTTTCTAATTGGCAATCAGAAGAAAACTGCAAGCACAAAACTTTATTTTCTTCGCTATCCATCAGAGAATCTAAATCTGTGCAGGCCAGCATGAACTCTTTAAAGATGGTGGGACACACGCTGGCTGATTCATTTGCAGCCCATAGCACACTAATTCTCTCTTGGCTATTGGAAGGCTGTTTGCTACAAAAGATGCAGTGGCCAACTAAATTCTTTCGAACGAACAACGATAAATTCAAACAAGCTTTTTTCTTTCTTCGTATTTGCATTGCAATGAAAAGGACCATATATCATACTCATCCGTGGGAGCTTTCTTTTTCTTCTGGAAAGTATATACATATTTACAAGATTGTACCCAAATGTGCATGGTGACAAAAAAAAGAAAAAAGAAAGAAAAAAGAATAACTCTTAAACCGCTAAATCCATCTAAAATAATACAAAGTCCACCGTGGGGATAGCCCACGTGCGACTCTAGTTAACGTGGCTACAGCGAGAACTCGGCTACATTTAAAATCCATTACTGGGTCATCAGCCGTAGCAGAGCGTGAAGAACGGCGCAAGGGCAATAGCAAACGCGTGAAACAGGCTCACACATGTGCCGGTGATGGTCTACTCGTCTGGAGACATTAACAATTCAAAGTAGTGGCTGACAGAAGGGACTGACGTCGCGCTATTATTACGGCCACCAGGAAGTAGGCCACCAGAGCATTGTGAAGGATCTCTTATTCTACATGCATTAAGAACAATGGACCACAGAGATGACGTCAACCTGTTCACACTTGTTTGGATCTGCCCACGTACCCTGTGTTGCGGAGTAGCGTCAATGGTCGCCTATCCAAAGTGAGGGCGAGGGAGATTAAATACGACACACACCCACACGCACACGCACACACACACACACACACACACACAATGTGCGCATTGAGCCATGTTAAGATCTGCAAGGAGCTTCACCTGCATGTTTGTACAGTCAGGTCACGACTAAGGCGCTGGCCACACTGATGCGGATTCGTTTAAATCCGATGGACTTCTGCTACAGTTACGCCTAGCTCCCACACCGTCCCCGGGCGTTCTCGGGGCCCCCTAGCCCGGGGACGGTGGGACACGCTGCTGCATCGGCGTGCGATTGTCAACCCCGCTTTTGCGCACCAGTTCGGTCAGCGTGGAACTGGGGGGGGGGGGCATTGGAATACGCAGACGCGGACACCCATGTTCGCTTCCTGGTTGGGTCTTATCGGTCCCGCCGTGTCCTTCCCGTATTGTTCTCGCCACTGTCGACATTCGCTTTCCCGGAAGAAAACAGACGACATCTTGACTACCAGCGCGGTACATTCAACACGGATAACGAAGCACATCTGTTGCTGACCTTGTTGTCTGTGCTTGCAGCTAGTGTGCCGATCCATTTACTGCTTTATGTGCTTCTATACGGTCGCCTCCTACAAGCACAAGGGGGAAATAATTATTCAAGCGATTGGCGCAAATACCAGCGTCCAGCGGCCTTCTCGGCCCTACATGGTGCGCCGGTTTTGGGTGAGGCCGGGAACAACCCAAGTTGTGGTTCCTGAGGAATGGCGAGAACACCGTTGAATGTCCAGATGGACCATGATCAGCCTCAGCAAAATAATACGTCTGCGTGTGGAAGGTGCAACGACGAAGAATGAGGGGTGGGTGTACTTGCAAAGGTAGCATGCACTTATTACCTTAGGCCCTGGCCATACACCCCCCCCCCACACATCACATCACACACACACACACACACAACCATGAGCCCAGTGTAGCAGCATGTGTTGCTGTAGCATACATAAATCTTGCTCTTTTATCGCCTCACCCCCGCCCCCCCCCCACCATCCGATAGTGTGTGTGTGTTTCAGGTACCTGGTGCCCACTGCTCAACACCCCCTTAACACCCCCCGGTGTTAATTATACCACTTTTTCACCCGCCCCCAGAGCCAGGTTGGGATGTGAAAGTGCATTAATCTTGATTCTCCTCTGTGGTACAAAGCATCGTTTGAAGACTCGCGGGGGTGAGGCCTGGAGGTGGGGTGAGCCGGTGTCACAACGAGAAGGGTGGAGCAAAGAGAGGCTCAGTCAGGTCTCTTTGGAGACCCACCCCGCCAGACTCTTCGACAGCCTTCCCCCTCCTCGGCTTAAACGTTATAATGTGGGTTTACAGCGCGCACACACACACGCAATGGCACACAAACGGGTCACCACACGGTGACCACAAGCTCATTTGGTCAGATCCCAGGTGAACGCAACGCTAGGTCTTCTGGACTCATTCTGTTCAGGTAGCAATGTCCCTTCAGCCCACGATTTAGTGATTTCTACGGAGGATGTTATCAAAAGCACCGAGCAGGTAGGGGTTAGGAATCTTGTTCAAGGACGCCCAGTCAACGGCCATGAGGATACAACACAGAGTCAACATCCCACTAAACTACCCTACCCTTTTATGTGTGCTCTAAGGTGTAATGATGGGGATGACTTCATATTATTACAAATACTGTAGGGCCACTAAACACATGAGTAGCAGGGCAAGCATCAGGCCTAACTTTATAAGAACAACTTTATTTTAGGAGCAGGGGACTGCCCTACCTAAATCCGGCAGCTGGCTCAAAGACCGATGTATGTGTCTAAACGGGGAGAGCTGCCATTATAGTTAAGGGACAAGAGACATCAGAGACAGACCCACACACACAAACACCGAATCATTTCCAAGTATTTAATCCTTCTCTCAACATTTGATCCTGTTCTTCTCATTCATTATCTCATTTAGTTTCACAGCGAAGCACAACTCCAACAATAGTTTAAAGGCAGCGCATGAATTACCCTTTAATTGCAAAACATTATTCAGGTAGCTGCGCATGAAGAAGATGTTCCCGCTCAATAGCAAACAGATTATGCACATCCCAACCTGTACGAACCCGCTCCAATTGACTCCCGCTGAGCCATCTGTAATTCACCTGATGTGCAGAACAAACTAGATTTGCTCTAGCTTTCATTAGATCTCTGCAATTAGTTTGCAAAGTAACACGCACATCCATATTCACCATTAACAAGTTGCTTATTATCATGCATATATATTCATGTATATTCATACATTCTCAGTCAATATTGTGATAGCACTGGAGCGAAGGGTTGTTGACATGGTTGATGAGGAGAGCAGAACCATGTACCTCATACTGCTTGGATTGAGTCAATCATTTGAGGAACCACCTTTCCTTATCTAGGAAACAAAGAGGTTATGGGCAGCCGAAGGAATGACTGTCAGTGCAACTATGAGCGGTTGGTGTACCCGCCTGGTGAACAAAGTCAAGTCCAACCGTTTAAAAGCCATGCCAGTACCTGACGGTTAACAGAGGTCGACCGGACCCAGCTTCAACTCTGTAGCTCACGAGCCCACCACACACGGTTGATAATAAGGTCGTTTCCGTGGCCATCGTTCATGCTCTTGATTCCTCTCTGTTATTCATCACTATTTAATGTCCATGCTTCATGAGCATGGATTCCCCCCCCCCCCCCCCCAGCGGTTCCAGTTCATCTGTGGGATTTGGATCAGAATTCATAAAAATCTAAAACGTATATAATATATAATATATATACTGTATATTTTATGGGTATCATCTATATCTTTATTTTATGTTTTGTTTCATAAGTGTGAAGTCAAGGTTTTTTATAATTTATGTTTCAAAGTATATGCTAACAGGGATACATAGGCAGCCCATTCCTGTATGCCAAAAGACCTCAGGGTAAAAAGTGTGTGCAATGGGTATAGACATGTAGAATATATTTGTGTGTGTGATTTTCCGTGTGAATGTGCAGTGTTTCCGCACGCACGCACGCACGCACGCACGCACGTACGTATCTTTTATCTGCATTATGAGTAATCTATGGAAGTTAATTGAGCCCACAGGCGATGGTTTCAAGGGAGGTTTCTGTGTTTCCACGGCAGAACGTCAGTCAGCGAGAGCATCTCTGAGCATCCCTCTCTGTCGGGAGGGGAGCAGATCTCCTAGCGTGTTCATTAGCTGTCATTGATCACTGATTCCGGCCCCCAGCTGCAGCTCAGATATCACCACTTTTCATGTCATGAAAATCATTTAGGGAAAAATAAAATACAGCGACTAAAGGAAAACAGGAAGCCAGCACAGCATTTTACTCGTTATATTTTACACTTATTTTCTTTTCCGCCGGACTGGTCGTCTGATGCATGTGGACGCCTGCTCATCGCCGTGGCGATGAGCAGAGACTGCGACGCAGCACACCTGTCTACTCTGCAGCATGTTGATATCGATGTAAAACGGTTGTTCAGGTACAAGCACATTCTGTAATTGGCTTTCCGGAGCTTTCCACCATTTGCCGCACCTCGCGCGCGGGCCAATGAGACGAGAGGGGTGTAAAAACGCAGATAAATGGCCAAGACAAATGCACCAATAACGCAGGAGAGCGATTGGGCAGTGCCCAGCCCAGCCCCCCCCCCCCCCCCCCCCCCCCCCCACCGGAGAATCCCCGGGCGTAAGTGTCCTGTCTGGAATCATCAGCGTCCAGCCTGGCCCCCCACCGCCGATGGGGAAGTGAGTGACCTGAAGAGCCCACACACACACACACACACACACACACACACACACACACACACACATTCATACACGTACACACACACTCCTCCGTTAATCTCACTGCACGTCATCTCTCTCCGCAAACTCAGAAGGTCAGGGGCCTCGCTGTGGAGATCCACACACACACACGCAAACACTCACGCACACGCGCACACACACTCGCTTGGTGTCCTTGTATCAAGATGCTGATCCAAAAATGTTCATGTCAAACGTTGTTTTTCCATTTACTCATTCGCACATCTTTCAATTTATGATTCAGACTTTTCTCGTAATGTTAATTGTCTCCAAGATGCCCGTGAAGGTCGTTGAAGAAGTCCTCAACTGAAGGTAATTGTTATACCAAGGTAAAACAATGAATAAACCAACTTACATTAAATGATGATAAATGCCCTGCCTGGATTTATTTTCAAAGATCATGCTACATATCGAGTAAATCTTAAGGTTTGTCTGAAAACGTAATCTTGGCCTTGGGCTCAGCGGCAACACCCCCCTCACACTCCGTGGTCATTTCAATGATTGAAATGAAATGAAACGACCTGCCTCGGACCGCGCTGTCACTCTGAATGTGCAATCAAACACGAACGCTAAGGCTACCTTAAAGGTGTGTTGTCAAATGTTAAAAGAGTACAAAATCATGGCAAACCCAAACCGAAGGCTCCCAAGTAGCACAACAACAACAACTACAACAACAACGTAAGAACATACTGATTGCCTGGCGAACTCTACTGATTACAGAGTTGCGACTCCAGCCTGCCCTCTCTGCCTCACACTTCACTCTGGTCTCTGGTTCCTCGACCGCAGGTAGAAAGTCAGTGGACATTTAGCAACACCCAGCCACTCCACTGGTCGCCCGTGCACAGCATATAAAGAAATAATGTGCTGCTTATTGTTGATCGCCATGTAATCTGTAGCTGCAGCAAAGTAACAGCAACATTAAGAGCTAGAGCACAGAGTTTGAACGTTTAGAGTGCATTAAACATACGGGGGGGGGGGGGGGGGGGGGGGGTGACCAAATGTGTCGATACAGCGTAGGTTTATGAAGGCAAAATGCACTGTGTCACTGAAACAAGATAATTAAATGCAATGACTTACGTTATTAAATAAGATATGCTGCACTCTGCATGAATAAGCTAATCAATACTAAAACTGCCACACAAATATTAGAATAATTGATCCGGGGTGATTCAGCACTGAGCCACACCAGCGTCTGGCAGAGTACTGAGCAGCGCTAGGAGCCCAAGAGAAGGTCAGTAGATACTGTAGTCAAGACAAATGTCCTCTCTGACTTTATTTTGGCCGGTTATGGAGAAATGCAATGTTCCCTTCATCTTCCTCCTCCTCCTCCTCCTTTTCTCACTCTGCATGCTTCACGACTTAAGGTTGACTCCTCCAATCAGGGCTTAATACAAGAACCAGATATAGTTACACTACTGACACGGAAGACATACACGCGCACACACACACAAACACACACACACACACACACACACTCACACAGTATAATCAGTGTCACAATGAATATGGAGCCTGTGAACCACGTCTGCAGTAGGCTACAGAAGCACCCCCAGAAGAGCAGTACCAGGGCTTCCCTGGACCCGGCCTGGAGGGTACAGTACTGCTGCGCTGTGTGTACGGACCCTGAGCCGAGGCTGGTCAGGCCCGGCTCTGCTTGAGCAGGCCAGGGGAGGCCAGCCCAGGGACCGCCCTGTTCCACTCCCACGGGGGTCCCTGGGTCTCCTGCTGCTGGCGCAACGCAGACCCCCGCCGCACCGGGAGACAGATGAGACCCAGCCGTTCGGCACCACGGTATTACAGACCCTGGTCCTGTAGTCCAGAACCGCCCTGCGGCTACAACGCACCCCCAGACACACTGAATATCTGTACGGGGACGGCTCATCCAGGACACCGTTGTTTAAGCAGAAATGTTTTCCTTCATAAAGATGGTTGGTTGTTCATTTGATTAGATTGTCTAGATGGGGATTTAACTTACCTATTTGGTTTATAGTGGTAGGTCGTTTTTTACCGTTAACAGGCCCAAGACCACAGACACACACGCGCGCACGCACACACACACACACGCACATGCACACCCACACACACACACACACAAAGAGATCAAGCTCACCTTTTTTCGTTGGACCTTAGCTTTTCAGCAGCATCATGGCTGAAATGAAGACAAAACAACGAGATGAGAAAACATTAATTTCTGCAAATCATGATGAGATATGGACACACACAGACACGGCACTTAGACATACTATTTCTATTGGAGTGTGTGTTGGCAATCTGCTTCAATATTATTGTGTCACCCCCACCACCCTCCCATCCTTCGTCTCCTTGCCTCGTTTCTGCGCCAACCTTGCCACGGCTAACGGGAGGCAGAGGGCATACAGAGTTATTTAATTAGTCCCAGCAGCTGAGTGCTCATGGGGAACCGAGGTGTGCTCTGCAGATCAGGGTGGGGGGTGGGGGACCAACAGGGCCCCTCCCACCTGTTCTGGGGGAGGGCTGTTGTTTGGAGAGGGTGTACCACCATCTCCCCTCTTCCCAACAGTGTTTCCCCCAGCGGTCCTCGGGAGTATCCACAGCGCCCGACGACTGTGATTACAGAACCCTAATGTTGAAATGAGCTGCAATTTGTCCTGATGCGCGCCACACGCCACTGTTTGGACCGCTCTTATTAGCCTGGTGACCACACTCCTCAGTCCACATGATTTAGGAGCCACTCTTCCTCAGCGATCCTTCTTCTTCACAGTGGAAGATAAGATAACCTGTGAGATCCTGTGAGGGTGCAACACATACATGAAGGAAGGAAGGAAGGAAGGTAGGAATCACGAAGGAAAGGCAACGTTTCCCAACACATTAGCAATCATTAGCAATCCCCAATAATATTGAAGCAGATACTCTGCGAGAGGAGCATGCATAGACAGGTGACAATATTTTAATGACTTCGTCTCCTCTCCAGGTTCCTCTGTGGGCTTCTGTGAGATGGTGACGGAGAAAAGCGCTAAGCTAGTAGCATAATGTGTGACTAGCGTAGCATGTGCGCCACCTGATAAATGTGAGCGCCGAACGCTTGGGAGCGGAGCACAGGGAGCTACTTTAATTAGGCTCTTGAAGTTACAGCGTGACCCGTATCTGCTAATGAAGGCATCATGACTGCTCTATTTACATATCTTTCGGCGCTAATGTGTGACCGTTGGGAGAGGCCTGGGGCTGAAGAGAAGCAGGCGGTGGAGCGATGGAGACCACAGACCAGGCCGGGCAAGTGCAGCAAGGCAGCCTCTTCTCTTCTTCTTTGGAGTGGTTGGTCATGCTGAATATAACGTGCAACGCTGGATAGTATTGCCATTTGTGTTACAAGGCTTGGATTCACACATCATTGTCGTTCTGCAATCAGGTTTGCTCAGATCAAACCAGCGCTTTTTCACATGAGGCTTGGAAAAAAGATTGTGATCTCAAGGCTCCGCGTCAAATTTGGCGGAATCCCAATTCGTTCAAAGATCAGGTTGCCATGGTTTTAGTGAACGACAATTACTCACCGTATTCTCTACAGCAGAATGAACCAATATGGAAACACCTGACTTACTAAAGCCTCACACATAAGCAGCATGCATGAATCACCCTGTCGCAGTATAAACCGTATCGCTAGGGACACATCTCAGAGGGTATCCTAAAACAACACTCCTGTATTCCCTCGTGTGTCTGGGCGTTGTTCTCCAAGGGGAAAGTTACGAGGGGATCTCACACAGCGCTCGATGCGCCCGCGGTGCTGCACACAGACAAGAGTCTGCGGTGGTAACAAGCACAGAGGTGACTTTGAGTCCGGAACAGCTGTCCTTGTTGTGGGGCCCATCCACGGGTAGAGTCACCTTACAACGGCCCGAGCCCGTAACCGCTCACACAATCAACGGGCCATTTAGGACAATGAGCTATTGAGCTCGACGCCTTAATACGGGCCGGGCAATCGCCATCAATCCTCCGGCGGCGGCCTTGTCACGGGGGGACGATTTGAGGCGGTGTGAAAAGGTGGTGGAGACTGGAGGGTCGTGGCGGTTTCTGCTCCTGTCCCATTAGCATCGCTGCGCGTGATATGCCACCCTCGCCGCGCCTCGCCTCAGAAATCAGGGGTTAATTTAGCACAGCGGTGGAACCGTACTCTTACGCTGTGCTCGCTCTCTTGTTTTGTTTTTTAAGCTAGGCACTTTTCATATATTTACTGTGTCTAAAGATGCTGCATTTTTTTATTTATTTTTTGCTGTGAAAGAACTGGGTCATCGACAAACACTCTGTTCTTCCAGGGGCTGGTTGCTAGGGCCCAGCTCCTGGGCCCAGGGGGGTGGAGACAGGGCCGGTGTGTGTGCGAGGAGGGAGGGACGGAGGGAGAGAGGGAATGTGTGTGTGTGTGTGTGTGTGTATGTGAGGAGGGAGGGAGAGAGTGTGTGTGAGTGTATGTGTGTGTGTGTGTGTGAGAATTGAGGGAGGAAGAGGGTATGTGTATGTGTGCGTGTATGTGTGTGTGTGTGAGAGGGGAGGGAGGGAGGGAGGGAGGGAGGGAGGGAGAAAGGGTGTGTGGGTGTGTGTATGTGAGAGGAGGGAGGGAGGGAAGGAGGGAGGGTAGTCGGATTACTGCAGCCCCCCTAAACTGCGAGTCATGCCTGGATTACTAAACTAATTTCAGAGAGAAGGTGGGGAGGTGAAGGCGTGTGTGTGTGTGTGTGTGAAGGGAGGGTGGCAGAGGGCTACAATCGCATACATGCAAGATAGTGGTCCTTTGCAGTGGGCTGTTAATTTGTAAGGTTATGTGTGCATTTGCTGGTTGGTGGGGCAGGTATATATGGGTATAAATGGCTATATGGATACATGGGGATATATGGAGATATATGGGGATATTTGGGGATATATGGTGATATATGGAGATATATGGGGATATGTGGGGGATCTATGTGGAATACATCAGATATCTCAGATATGATATAGCCGTCATGTCTCAAGATACTTTCCGCCTGGCCAGCTGCAAACAAAACCCTTATTTAGGTGCTGCTGTTTGTTAAAGGCAAACATTAGTGTTGTGCTGTAAAGGCAGGGGAGGGAGGCTCTATTCAAACGAATGGGCACAGGTCCTCAGTTATCACTGGTTATTGTTCCAATCAGGCCGGCTTTGAAAGGGAAGGCGCGCTCCTCCGGACAGCTCATTAAGATAACACGTAGACGCGGCCTCCACATCACTCTGGGTTTATTAAAGTGCTCCTCATTTTGCCGCCTTTGTCTCCGGCAGCAACCTCCGTCTTTGTCAGCAGCAATTGGAGCCAGATGGCAAAACAAAGCTGACTGTCTGGAGCTTAAAGAGTAATCTCTGATGACAAGGGCAATAGCTCAACTTTACCACCTCCATAAACATCGTATCCACCTGCACCAGCCAGGTGTGTGGACTACCGTCAGGGACGTGCCAGTGCCATCCTACAATCCCGTCGTCCTACCAACCCAACTTTATTCTCTCTCCTTCGACTTAACGCAGTGCACTGAGGCCGGGCAGAGGTGGGGGCGATGGCGGCTTTTCTCAAAGTGTTTATCAGCCGGGGCCCGGTAGCGCTTGACCCTCAGCCTCTGGGGCCAACCGACCCCTCCAGAAATAAGACAATGTAAACAGAAGTTTTGTTTCAAAATGAACATCACTTTTAAAATAAAGTGGGTGGGCCTTTTCAATCAGGGACTGTGAGTGATGGGACATGTGCTTTGTTGACGGCAAATTCCATGGTCTTGATTGGTCAATGATTATTTGGCGCATAGTTTAAGTTAGTTGGTTTATTATTTACTTAGCTAGTTGATTGTCAAACCGTGTAGTCTTCGAGTGTTTTTATGATTAGGAGATCCGGACACTTATCACCAGGGTGCTGCTTCGGCCAGTACAGAGGAACAAGGTGGTCACTTTGTTCACACCCGAAACCCAATGTGAGCTGTCCAGGATACCGGCTACTGCTTTGACTATTCCCACCTAGATATGAAGAAGGACCGGGGGGGGGGGGGGGGGGGGGGGGGGGGGGTTTCCGAGACAGATTGAGACGTTGTGGTAACGGAGCGTGATTGAAACACCACGGAACAGCGGCTGCAAGGTGGAGGGACGCGAACAGGAGGTGACAAGTGTTCCCCTTCCATTGTTATGGGAAACGTGAGATCGCCGGACGATAAGATGCACGAGCTGGCAGCCCTGGTGAGGCAATCGGAGTGGGTTCACGGAGAGTGGCGCCATGTGTTTTACTGAGACCTGGCTGCACGAAGCTATTCCGGATCCCTCCGTTTCCATGGACGGCTTTCCGACTGGGTGGAAAGAAATCGCACCGAACGTGGCCAGAGGGAAAGGCTGAGGACTTGCTGTTTTCATTAACAACAGATGGTGCCAACCCGGTCACTGTGTGACTAAGTGTATCTGCAGCCCGGACGTTGAGCTATTAGCCGTAGGGCTCTCTCCATACTCTAGACTCTGTACCCCGAAGCCTTCACGGCGATGACTCTGCAGAAGTTGGATACATCAGGGATAGTGAGGAGATGGCATCCAGCGCTCTGGTGGACAGCTTCGACGACTGGTGTGAGCTCAACCAGCTGCCGCTCAGCAGCAGTAAGACGAAGGAGCTGGTGGTGGACCTTAGGATATCTGGGACTCCTGCTACACCCCTGTCCCACCGGGGAGTGAATGTAGTTGTTCAGGTCTACAAGTACTTCGGTGTCCACTTGGGACAACAAGCTTGACCGGACAGTGAACCCCAACACAGTCTGCAAGAAGGGCCAGAGCAGCCTCTACTTCTTGAAGAAGCACCGGTCCTTCAACGTCTGCCGCACCACGCTGCAGATGTTCTGTGAGCCTGTGGTGGCCAGCGCCCTCTTCTACGCTGTGGTGCGTTGGGGCAGCAGCAGGAGGAAACTGAGCAGGAAGGCCGGTCCTGTTGTGGAGGTGGATCCCCTGGTGGCCGTCACAGAGAGGAGGAGGCTGGCCACTCTATTCTTGACAATGACGTTGTAGAGGAATATGTTAAGCAACAGACTCTTGGCAGGGAGAAGTTTGAGGGAGCGCCACCGGAAATCCTTCTTTCCTTTTGCCATCAAACTCTTTACTCCTCTCACTGCCGGATGTGAGTGAGTCACTCTGGACTCTGTAGTGTCTATTTAAACCAGTCACTTTGAGCCATTTTATTATTTATAATATCCAGATGACCTGTGCAATATGCCTGCAATAAACCTGAGACACGTTCCTTTATTTTAGAGTCACTTACTTGACTTTACTTAGCTTCAGTTACATATATACTTTTACTATGTATACAAACATTTAATAACACTCTGATGTTGGTTAGATGCATGTTTTATCTATAATTAAAATATCCCTATGCTGTATTTTGTGTTAATATTGCTCGTTGTGTTTATCTATTCTATTCACTCTTGATGCTTCTGGCTTGAGCCGAGCAACTGTAAATAATGATTTCCACTGGGACCGATAAAAAATCACCCGTATCTGTATATCAACAAACGGGAAGCACAGTTTTAAACAGTCAATAATATAATACAACACATTAATACATATTTTGGAGGGAGGAGTGTATGTAGCCCAGTGGACGCCCCTCTCCCCGGCCCGGTTCTGGGCCCGACCCGCGGTTTGCGAACCGCTGGGCCGTAGCTGACCCTGCCACATGCTGCATAGCTCTAGATCTACATCGAGCAGGCATTGCAGGACCGAGCGGCTCCCGTCTGCTCCGAGACCCTGGCTGCAACTCTCACCTTATTAAAATCTCACGGCGCTAACTTTCCGTCCTCAGAGCGCCTGAATAATTCAACCGGACTAAAGAAGGAGTCAAATGAGAACTCTAATCCCGTGACTTGTGCTTGAGGAAAGACGATCAGTGTGTGATAGGCCGCAAAGGCAACAGGGAAGCTCGCTACGCGTGCCAATCGCAAAAATACGAATACTGGACGGGTAAGGACTCAAACTAGGCAAAACATCATATCTCGCCCACCTGGAAGGGGGGCAGAAGGAGCAGATATATTAACAGTCCGTCTTGATTCCGAGGAGCACCTGAGAAGCGTACATTCCGCACAGTGGGAAGAAGTAAAGGCGTAAAGACGTCATCACATCGGTGAGACTGTATCCGTTAGCAAACCCGCGAGCTGTGATCCAGGCCTTGACATTATCCCTCCCTAGTTCTCCGGTTACCAGGCGTGCTAACGGCAGGTGATGGCCAAACGCAAAACATGGGGCATTTTTCTCATGTAATGTGTTAATGATCAGGGAAAACTTTCAATAGTTGCATAGCAACAGCTGCACCAGAGCTTCCTGTGAGCGTCCGTTAAGCGACCGCGGGCTAAGAGCCGCTAACTGAATCGTCACTAGCTAAAGTGGGGCACGGGTGAACACAGATGCAGAGGATTGTCCAGATGTGTGTTGGCTGACCTGTCTTTGACTCCTCCTCTTCTAGCTCCTTAGACTCCTCAGCTGTGGAGAGAGACAGAGAGACAATTATCACAGAGAGTCAAAACAGAGGGAAAGAGAAGCCGTAGAATGCAGTGAGGCTTTGGCGTGTGCATGGCTACTTCATTATGAGCCTTTCACTGTGTTTATTCATCTCTGCTGTGATGGAGGAGAGACAGTGATGGCCAGAGGATGGGCAGAGAACACACACACATACACACAAACACAAACCTATTTACCCGCCTCACCAATCCGGGCCCTCTCACAGAGACAGTAATCACATTAGGGTATAGCCTCTGGCCCCTTCAAAACCATTGTCAACAGAGCTGGAGAGACATCCCATGGTGATGGCTGTCAAACACACACACACACACACACGTGTGCATAAACACACACGCATCTATGTGGCACATAGATGTATGCATGTAGAGTTGAATGTACAATCTCTCTCACACACTGTGCACGCACACACACACAATAAAAAATAGATGGAGTACAAGACAACCAATGGCTGATCTTTATCTATGGCAACATCTTCCCAGCGATTGGGCCTGAGAGCCACCATTTACTGTGTGACACTTGAGTCTCGCGCAGATTGAACTGATAATTGAACAAAATTAAATGCCGAAGCAAGTTTAAGTACGTTCCTATTTGCCGGCACAATTTTGACTTTGATGGAACATAATAATCCTTTTGGGAAATTAAAGATGAATCATTATAATTACACAGCCTCCAGATTAGATTTCAAATAAATAAATAAATAAAGATATATAAATAAATAAATATATATATATATATATATATATATAAAAATAAATAAATATATATATATATGTGTGCAACCTTATCCTTCAGTCTCTGTAACTATTTTCAAAGTGTATTCTAATTTCAAATATTGCAAACACACTTGTCTGCAGTATGCATATGCCCACAGGTGATCATTCTACCTAGTGATTCATCTGAGAGCCAGATTGCTACTTTCTTTGCATGGCACGCCAATCCATTCATAGCAGCTTACTCACAACTCAGAGTGGGTTGCCTTTTGGTTGCAGCAAAATGAATATTCTTTGGGGTAAACAGAAGATGACAAATCAGTTTTAAAGTGCGAGCGCTGCTGATACATTCAGAGGACAATCAGTCAAATAGTGCGTAGAAAATGATGTATTTTGTGTTAGTTAGTTTGTGTTCCATATGTTTTGATTCTCTTTGTTCTAGTTTGACTATGGTTTAATAGTCAGAGTATGCGAGTATTATTAAAGGGGAGATGAACCCAAAATCATATTATATATTTTTCTTGAACTTGGTTATATGTCTTATTTGACCGTCAGCATAGTAATCTATGCCACTTTGTCATGGTTAATAAAAGAAGCCTTTAGATTTAGAACACAGGGGTAAAACCCTTTGTTTTTGCCAGTCTCTGCCAAACAGATGGTGAACGTTTTCCACCGGCGTCACAGAACGAATGCCGGCGGCGTTATTTTGGTCCAAGAGCCTCAGAAAAGGCACTTTGATGTCACGACCAGCGGAGAGGTGTGTGTGAATGTGATGAGGTCCGTCTAGGCGGCGGTTTATTTTGATGTCCGAGTCCGAGAGACGGTTATGCGTCTCGGACACTTATAGTATAACGTCACGCTGTGCGGCTAATATCACTAATATAGCAGTAGAAACACAACCCTAACATACTAATATCTCTAATATAGCAGTAGAGAACAACCCTAACATAGTGACTAACATCACTAATATCGTAGTAGAAAACAACCCTAACATACTGACTAATATCACTAATATAGCAGTAGAAAACAACACTAACATACTGACTAATATAGCAGTAGAAACACAACCCTAACATACTAATATCTCTAATATAGCAGTAGAAAACAACCCTAACATACGGACTAATATAGCAGTAGAAACACAACCTTAACATACTGACTAATATCACTAACATAGCAGTAGAAACACAACCTTAACATACTGACTAACATCACTAACATAGCAGTAGAAGACAACCCTAACATACGAATATCTCTAATATAGCAGTAGAAACACAACCCTAACATACTAATATCTCTAATATAGCAGTAGAAAACAACCCTAACATACTGACTACTATCTCTAATAAAGCAGTAGATGTATGGCATCGGGGCTGGATGCAGCTACATTAGAAGAGCAGGGTCAACAGAAAGCCTCACTGACCAGTGAAAGTGAGCTACTGGCCAGCGCTGGGACGCTGGCTGCAAATGACCAACATTAAATCATCGCCATTAATATGAAACATGGCGTCTCCTCTTATTGCCCACTGAAACGACAACAAGAGATGGCTTAGGGTTTCCTCGGATTCCAGATGCGGGGCGATTATGGGCGATGAGCGTCAGCGAGGAACAGCATGGGCAGAACAACAGAACCCCAGAAACAGACGTTCCAGTGACGCTGGAGGAGTGCAGATAGGAAATCCGTCCAGCCTGTTGTTCTTACACGCACGTCGTGCATCTGACGTGAGACATCGCTCTCCCGTGTCATGTACACACGGGTCTCCAGGGCCCAGGGAGGGATTAAATGGTACGCCAGAGTACTGCTACACAGTCAGCAGCACATGCTTGATGTCTCATATATATTATACAAGGTAGGACAGGCAGAGGGAGGCGCAGGGAGAGAGAGAGAGAGAGAGAGAGAGAGAGAGAGAGAGAGAGAGAGAGAGAGAGAGAGAGAGAGAGAGAGAGAGAGAGAGAGAGAGAGAGAGAGAGAGAGAGACAGAAAGAGAGAGAGACAGAGCGAGAGAGCAAGAGAGAAAAAAGAAGGGAAGGTGTGAAGAACTACCAAAGTAAATAAAGGATGTGCCGAGGCAAACAAATCGATGAATGAATAAAAAAGGAAGAGGAAGGAAATGTGAAAAAAATAAATAAAAAAGAAGACCGTAAACACAGTGGTGCTGGCAAGAGACAGACGCCTCCCTCAAATTGAGCTTTCACTTCCATCTGCAATCCGGCGAGCTGCCCCCCTCGCTTAGGCTCCGCGCTGGCTTGCTCCATGTGCGCTATGACAGCGAAGAAAAACGACCCGCTTGCTTTTTCCACTTGCTCTGACCCCTCCCACCCTCCGCAGCCAGTGTCAGCGGGCAGAGAGTCGACTCCGATCGGAGCCCGACCCGTGTGCGCCGTTACAAGATGAAGACAACCGCAATTAGACGGCACTTCTTTCCCTTCGCTTCGTGCCCCGGCCGGTAGCGGCAAAGACACCGCAACCGCAAACCTCGTCAGAAGATCCTTCCACATCTGTATTCATACGCCAACTATTGTATCAGGAGCGCTGCCCAGGCCCTGATAGGCTCCTATGTATAGCTACTATAGTGGCTTTCAGGGAGCCAAGAAAGCGTGGAAACAATCGAAATGGGGGCGGGAAGGTGTGAGGCTTAATATTTCAGTAAGACAGGCAGAAGATGACCACATAATCAGTCCCGCCTCCTCACATAGGGGCAGTGGGAAGGCCGTCCACTAAACAGAAAGGGGTACAACCGTAGCAGAGCTCGGCCAGTGGGAGGGGAGGAGGGGAGGAGGATCGTATTTCCCCTCTTTCCATTTCATTTGATTTCATATGTTCCATGGAGCTATTTACTCTTTTCTCGGAGTCTCTGTCACTTCTATATTTATTTTCCGGCCCCTGGGCCTCTGTGCAGACACGGGCTGACCTTTATTTAAATGTCTCTTCCACTCTGAGCGGATCTCATTACAGCAGAGCTGGTGGCCTTGGACCATCCATCCTCCATTCAAAACTTTCTCTCTTTGCACTTGCAGCAATTCCAGAACTATTCTGCAACGCTAATTACAGAACCGGGTAATAATGGCCCTGACTGCGGCAGCCATAAGTCCCACCATGATAGCAACATTAACACAAAAATAAAAAAAGATGTGGATTGTAATTGTTCCTTGCGGTCATAATCTCAGCTCAGCATCTGATCTCTATCGTCTTCCCATTCTTTACATATCATACTTATACATCTACTGTGTGCCAGGGAGGTGGTGGTAGAGAAGTTGGGGTTAAGTTAAGTCATCATAGCTTTGAAAGCTCACGAACTTCACGTGCAAAATGACAACGCGGTGTGGTTTTAGAAGGCGTCGGTATCTGTTCTACTGACGATAAACAGTTAGGCGCGTTCAAAACGTTTATCTCACCTTCTCTCCGGTGACTGAAACCTCAACTTCTTAAAACGACACTGGGAATAACCTTCAATAGAGTCAACCGTCCCCCACTGAATCCATCACATAAGCGAGTGTTGGAGAACTTCCAATGGACAATGCCTCTCTCTCTCTCTCTCTCTCTCTCTCTCTCTCTCTCTCCGTCTCTCTCGCTCTTTCCCTCTCTGGCTCTGTCTTGTTAATGTTCCCCTCTCTCTTTGTTCTCTTTCTTGTCCCTATTTCCTGTGTCTTGCTGTACCTTCTCTCCTGGCCTCCTCACAGCTCTCTTTGATCTTCCTTCGGCAGACGGCGGCCAGAGCGATGAGCAGTGCCAGCAGACAGACGGCCAGGCCCACCGTCACCCACAGAGCCACCGGGGGGAACGCCATGTTCTGACCTGGAGCAAAGGGGCACACACAGAGAGAGAGAGAGAGAGAGAGAGAGAGAGAGAGAGAGAGAGAGAGAGAGAGAGAGAGAGAGAGAGAGAGAGAGAGAGAGAGAGAGAGAGAGAGAGAGAGAGAGAGAGAGAGAGAGAGAGAGAGAGAGAGAGAGAGAGACAGAGACAGAGACAGAGAGAGAGAATTCATTTTTCACTCAGAAGCACAACACACACTGCAACTCACACACATAAGACTTGGCAAACGTTTTTTATATAAATCGGTATAAGTTGCTTTTGCCAACGGTTTGCGTCGTCGCCAAGTTAGCAACATTAGCAACGTGTCGAGGTTTATATATCGTTAGGGAGGAACCAACAAGGGAGACCCGGCATTCGAACGCAGCGAGGAATTTATTGGGATCCAATTACAGTGAGACATTAGAGTGTGGTTTAATTGTGCCCAGATGGGACACTGGTGTTTTCACTTTGTTCAAACAGCATCGGCCCAGCGATGGAGCGACTTACGAGCAGCAAGCACAGCGCCTGCCTTCTGCTAGCTTCTAGCTCACAACCACTGGAATCTAGGGCGCTTTATTTTGAAATATTGGGGCATATATGGTGGTTCCTGATTTCATCATCACGGTGACACCATAAATATGCCAAATATCCCATCCAGTTTTTAATGAGGTGTGTGGAGGTGGGAAGAGAAACATCTTCTGACAAGTGTGCAGATAGTGGAGATTTGTCGGACAGCTCTAAACTAAACTCACTCTGGAGACAATTAGACTTCAAAGTGCTGACAGTATCTTGGCAAACTGGACTGGACTAATAAAAGAGGGGGAGGGTGGCTGATCAACAGAAGAAAAAAAGAGATACCAGAGACGTGGCCATATTTCCCTGGGGCATTTTAACAATGGAAAGGGGGGGGGGGGTGGGAGAGAGAGAGCGAGAGCGAGAGCGAGAGCGAGAGCGAGAGAGCGAGAGAGAGAGAGAGCGAGAGCGAGAGCGAGAAAAGAAAATACATAAAACAATGGACCTGAAAAAATTGTGTATCTAAGTCTGGCTGTGACACAAACAAAGCGATCTCAGTGAGAAGGCTTTGTTGGGCAGATAATTGCAGAGAAAATGTCTGAAAATTGACTGGTATTGGACTGAGTAATGGATGGAGAATTTTCACAGACTTGGCATACGCTGTGAGGACAGACTGGTAGGATATAAAATGACACCGCTCAGATGGAGGTCAGGATTCTTTTGAACCTCTGGAGGAGAACAATATAAGATGGAAATCCAATCTTTCCTTTGTTGACTGAAAATTCCGGGAAATTTCATGAAAGACGGTTCATAAAATAACCATAGAAGTGGAGGTGGAACATGCGACGACCAAAGTTACAATTGAAAGGTAATTATTATCCGAACTATATGGTAGTTCCTTTGTTTGGGTTAATCCGTACCGAAACCTTTATTAAAATGCTGTTGAAAGCTCATTCAAGACATTTGTCCTTTTTCATTATGTTAGGTCACTTCATTATAATTTATGACAGTAATTGATTCAAAATTATACATGACTCCATGTTTCAAATATATCCAAAATGTAATAGTCAGCGTGACCATTTTATGAGCATGTAATTATATGCTATCGTAAAGTCACTCCAAAAAAAAACATTAAAATAAAAAAACCTACAAATACATATTCCTCCTCGCATACGTAACCGTCTCAAAGCCTCCTCTCAAGCCCCAACAAAACAACAAAATGTCAGCGAGAGAAAGGGGAAAACGTGGAAAGTCAATCTTGTCATTTTGATGAAGCTGCTCATGCCTCCGCAGGCCAGCCGTGACGAATGACGAGGGCCTCGCTGTCCAAAGACCCCTTTACTCTGCTCTATTTTTAAGGATGACCATCCGAGGGCAGGCCTGCGTGACACACATACACACACACACACACACACACACACACACACACACAGACGTGGACGTAACAAAGCAGGAAGGAATACTCTGTGCTCTGAATCATGCTTGAGCTGTCCACATCTCTCAAGAAGATTCCACCGAAGAGGAAGGAATGTGTTTGGGTTCCTTTGCAACCGATGGGGATAGAATATGGCTGTCCCCTTTCTCTCTTTCTTGTTATTCTCACCTCCTCCCACCCTCTTCGGCATCCCCAGGGCAGGCTGATAAAGACAAATGCCATCGTTGGCTATCATCTCTACGCCCAGGCCCACAGGGCCGCACCATCCGATTTTTCCTCTCCCCCTTGTTTGATGATGTGATTTTGTTTTCTTCAGAAATAGATTTGTCTCTAATGGCTCTGTTTACCTATCCTCCCCTCCTTGCCTCCTCTCCCCTATTCCCCCGGTGTGCTACCATGTGGATGGAGTGCCCAGGTGTGGTTGCTTTCGCCCTGGCCATGCATCGCCGCGCAGCGAAGACTGCGGTAAAGGTGGTCGTATTTGAGTATAGGGATTGCGTTATGAAATAAGACCGTTCATCCTGTCTGAACGTATGTTTTATAGACAGAAGGATAGGCGTACAGGCAGTAACCAGGTAGCTCGCACAGAGGGTGGTCCACCCTGTTTCGTGAGCATGAAACCGGCCGGTGAAGATTACAAAGGATAAAAATAGGTATTGTAATGGGACCAGGCGAGAGCAGGATAAAAAACTACCTCCAGGAAGAAGTCGTATTACTGGTGACAAATGAGGCCCCTGGTGCCTGGAAGACACTATTGTGGGCTCCACTGGGCCAGCCAAGGTATTGTTTGGGGGTAGCTAATTGTAAAAAGCCCAGATTTTCAGGCATTTTCTGTGGCCCAAATGTCTTCTTGTGTCCCGGTAGTGTTGGTGGGAAGAAGTGGTCCTGTGACTCCCTGACCTGTCTTCCCGGTCCCACCATGGGTCTATGCGGCGCTGGCTATCAAACCTGTTTTCTCCCTCCGACGGTCCACACGGCTTTACCTGCCTGAATGAAACTCAACCTCTTAAGCTGTGACCAAAAGGAGAATAATGTCCCTTGGCAGAGGGACGGCTTTGGGCAAAAAAAGAAGCCTCAAGGCTCATTGCAGAAAAGCTGCTGGGATGAGAGGGAGTGAAGAAAGAGTCAATTAGGTTTCTCTTTCATTGTGAGGATGAACCAGGGGCCTGGCCTTTACAAATGCTGTCAGGCTGTGCAAGCATATGAAATGGAGCAAAGGCCTAGGCGATGGGGCCCCGGCACCGACCACAGCAGAGCTGGCCGGTCCAGGGGGCTGGCCCTAGGGTTAGGCGCCAGGCCCTCCTCTAGCCCGGCACTGCTGGAGGGCCCCCCCCAGACCAGAGAACCATCAGCCCCCGAACTTTGGACGTGGGCATAGGGACATCTCTACAATGAGTCATGTCTCACACACAAACAGCTAAAATAAATGCATTGTGTCGTAACACAGCGATGCGGAGTGGAGACACTAACATGAATAAGACATAAAATTCAACGGGACACACCAGCAGCCCTACTAAATCACTTTCAACCAAACAATGGCAAGGTGATGGATGCCTACCACTTTGTTGGAACAAACAAGCTTACATACATTGGTGATTTAGACCTGTGTCTTTTTATTCGGTTCCTTCTGTTCCGCACAGCTAAACAGAGAACAGAGAAGGAGGGATAAGGGGGGAGGGGGAAGAGGGAGAGAAAGAGAGAGCGAGAGAGAGTGTGATTGGCAGACACAACAACAATACTAATGGGAAAAAAGGCTGCCTGGTGTCAGACAACAGGGATTATCCAGAGCGGGAAACATGAGCATGAATATTGCGCTTGCATTGACCGGATGACTTGGACTTTGTTTTCGGACTCCGATTCATTAACCGCCCTTCTCACCAGGTGCCCTGTACCGGTCGGGCCGCTCCGACGGAGCCTTTGTTGGGAAACAACGTCTGCGTGCCCATGCGGGGCCTCTTTGTGGGGCCTCTTTGTGGCTACAGTGGCTGCGGTCCAGGCACAACGGTTTGGCTCGGGCTATGTTTGTGATTCCGGCGCCAGCTTTACTGTAATGTATCCTTTTGTTTGCGGCGGAGGCATTGTCCCAGGTCTGCTCCCCGGTACCTGTGGCTGTCACAGCCGGGTTGGGCCAGTGGTTGGGGGGGGGGGGGCAGTGAGACGTTGCTCCATCACCGACACCTATTCATCCCTTTGTCATTGGGTTCCTCTACGTCCTATTCCTCTGTTTATATGCTTGTATATGTTTATGTTGATTGACTAAACAATTACTAGCTTTTATATGGCATTGAAGTAAATGCTATTTGAATAGATTGTGTGTAAATACATTATTATTTATTTATTGTTCATTATGATCAAATCAGTTAACCTCTCCAATCATCTTGGGCATAGCCATGGCTATTTAAAAGCAATCGCCTTTAAATAGCCATGGCAACCCCGGTGCATTCTGGGAGCGGACAAGTCACTTGCTGTGAGATGAGAACTTGGCAAACTAAGATGGATGGTGACATGTTTTTGTCCTGTCAGCGGTTTTTTTGTTGTTGCTGTGAGCCCTTTCCTTCTCTTTTTTGAATTTCAATAAATTGCTTTTCTGGTGAGACACTTGCTTGTTGTTGTCTTATTGGCATGCAGGGCAGGCGGCGCTTCGCTCCCTCGGACAACCTCCAGCCCATTTACTTACACAATTTGTCTGACATTATTGCCCTTCCCCGGATGCCACAGACTTGTGGCAAACGCCAGAGCGGGATGTGCAGATGTGCACGTTTAAGTACATTACATTAAAGAGTAATGGCTCCACACTCATCGGCATAAAGTTTCTAATAGGCCCCTTTTTTCGCTCTCCGAGGTGGAACCGTAAACGCCATCTGGTGAAGGAGGCGGTACAGACAGAGAGATGGAGAGTAAGCGGTGCTGAGTGAGTGAGTGAGTGAGTGAGAGCAACTGCACATGTTAATATAATTATTGATATATATTTGAATATCTGTATATACAAAATACATGTAGTTAATCACAGGTAAAAGGTAAAAGGTAAAAGATCAAAAGCGAGCCTGACACAATAACGCCCTCGTAACCGAACATGCGGTAATAGATGGAACTACAATTCAGGGCACCAGTATACGTGTTTAATTACATACAGTATACATGTATTATTAAATAACTGTCAGCAACAATATGCTGTTCAGATGATTCCTGATGGTCTTTGTATTCCCAAGCAGGTCATTAAATATACAGAGCAAAAAAGAATAGACAGAAAACATTTCTATATGGTGGGAATATTGTAATGTTCTCACCTTGACGGTGAATGAATTGTGTGCAAATGAAGAGAGAGAGAGTGCCTGAACGTGGCCGAGAAACACAGCGGAGGTCTCCATGTTATTAGTCACACCTGCCGGGGGTAAGGTGAGTATGAGTCTTCTGGTCTGTACAGTTGAAGGTAATCCTACAGCCATTACAGCCGGCTAATTAACTGAGCGTACACTTCAAAGCTAGCCGCTACGCCGCCTTGTTAGCGATGAGAGGGCCACAGATGGAGGCTGCAGAAGCCGAGGCAATGTGGTTGGAAGTTTATTAAACCCACTGGCCTGAGGGAGGGACCGAGCCGAGAGAGGGAGAGAGTGTGTGTGTGTGTGTGTGTGTGTGTGTGTGTGTGTGTGTGTGTGTGTGTGTGTGTGTGTGTGTGTGTGTGTGTGTGTGTGTTTGTGTGTGTGTGTGTGTGTGTGTCGGAGCTCTATCTCTTGTTTTGCCAATGCTCGCTGGTTCCTCCCAGCTCCCAAACAGGGCCTCAATTAAAAAGTCCTCTGATGTCTGGTTACTGACAGAGACTCCATCACCTCCACACGCCTCTCTCAATCCGAGCTGCCATTAAGATGTTGGAGGCAGACCAGGAGTATTGATTTTCGTCGTTGTTCTTTTTTTCTTCTTTTTTTTAACGGCAGCAAACTTCGTGGGTGGGTGGGTGGCGGTGGATGGTGGTGGTGGGTGGGGCAGGGTGTTAAAAAAAAAAAAAGTTGTGTTCTCTACATTTTTTAATTAGCTTTAAAACAAGAGCTAACTGCGAGATGTCGAGAATGTGTAGCAGGGAATTGCTAGTGACAGCTCTCGCCCGCCCGGCCGGCCTATCTGGCCGGCTGATTAAGGTGACGCCTGAGCGAAAACGCTCCGAGCGAAGACTGACGCGGCCAAATGGAGACGAGGATAGGAAAAGGACCACTCGCACGCCGTGACTTTTCTTTTTCTTTCTTTTTTCTTTTTTTTAATAATCTGCATATGAAGAGATCCATTCTAACCTCGCCGGACCTGCTGCTAAATCACAGCCTCGTTTCGGTGGTAGCGTGGTACCCGTGGTAGTTATACTGTGATACCATAGCTACCTGTGGTACAGTAGTTACACTGTGATACCATAGCTACCTGTGGTACAGTAGTTACACTGTGATACCATAGCTACCTGTGGTACAGTAGTTACACTGTGATACCATAGCTACCTGTGATACAGTAGTTACACTGTGATACCATATCTACCTGTGATACAGTAGTTATACTGTGATACAGTAATCAAACTGTGATACAGTAGTTATACTGTGATACCATATCTACCTGTGGTACATTAGTTATACTGTGATACAGTAATCAAACTGTGATACAGTAGTTACACTGTGATACCATAGCTACCTGTGGTACAGTAGTTATACTGTGATACAGTAATCAAACTGTGATACAGTAGTTATACTGTGATACAGTAATCAAACTGTGATACAGTAGTTACACTGTGATACCATATCTACCTGTGATACAGTAGTTATACTGTGATACAGTAATCAAACTGTGATACAGTAGTTATACTGTGATACCATATCTACCTGTGGTACATTAGTTATACTGTGATACAGTAATCAAACTGTGATACAGTAGTTATACTGTGATACCATATCTACCTGTGGTACAGTAGTTATACTGTGATACCATATCTACCTGTGATACAGTAGTTATACTGTGATACAGTAGTTACACTGTGATACCATAGATACCTGTGATATAGTAGTTATATTGTGATACAGTAAATGGTACGGTGGTACCATTTACCAAGTGTTCAGTTATTGCCTTAAGAACTCCTGTATTGCATCAGCATATATTTAAGAGGCTGAAGAAGACAGTCATGAATATAAAGGCTCCGGTATACTAAATGAGCAATTGGGCGGATGAGAGTCCTTCGTTCCCCCCCCCCCCCCCCCCCCCCCCCCCCCCCCCCAAACAACACAAGGGCATTTATGCTAGTTTCAAACATTAAAGTGCACAAACAAAACTTGTTTGTAGATGGGCTGCTTAATATTCTACTAAATCCATGTGAACCTTTCACAATTCCTTCCTCGTTGTGTTTGCGGACCGGTTCCATGTTATGGTTTTCATCGTATTCTTGGTTTTCATTTCCATAATCTTCACAACATCTCCCGTGTAGCTGGGAGCGACATTATAAGAACACATCTTCGCTCCCGGAGTGTGTGTTGGACTTTGATCGAAACACACCGCTACACCATATTCACAGCCGCTGATAGTGCCTTTGTTTGTATCTACATTTGTTCATGTTTTTTTTCTATTAACTGTTATTTATTTAGCTGACATTGGTATCACTATTAAACGGTTTGGTCTAATTATTATTTTGTTCTCGTTGCCATTAGAGAGCAAAAACCTGGCAAACATACTTCAATATGGCTCGCCAAAATAAAAGCCTCATATTTTGTCAAACTAGTGCAATTTTGGGGTTTGTCTTAAAACCCGCACATATAAATAAATTAGTCTGCATATCTAAACAAATATCCAGATTTGTTTTACAAGGGCAATGCTACAAAACACACCATGGTCTAATCCTTATACAAACAATGCCTCCAAACCCAACCATATAACACAAAGCATTACACTCTAGCCAAGAACATAAAAGCACTTCTGTGAGTACATATTGCTATAGTTACCTTGTCCACTGCAGTATTAAGAGAATATATAATGACAGCAAATCTTAAAAAGACATGCTTCTGTATGTCTTTGCCTAAGGCTCTGATTATAAAGCAGCGTTTCTCATTTTCTTGCGCTGCAGTCTTTGGTGGCTACCGGGGAGACAGATTTGTTCTCCAAGCGGAGACAAGTGCCTCCAGTACAGAGTTTGGAGGCGCTCCGCTTCGAATCAGCTTTCTGTAGGGCAAATGCAGTAAAGACTTTAAACACAACTATAGTCATGTTACAGGAATAATAGAAAACCGCCAGGTTCAAGGCCATTGCGGATGTTGTTTACATTTTAATGAGACATTTGCCAACGTTTGTCGTCTCCCTGACATCTAACTCTTTAGAGTGGATTGTGATTTAAAACTAAGTTCTAATTTCCTGCTGCACAATTCTGATCAAAACACATCCCCTGAGCCTTCTACGAAACCTCAAAGTAAGCCCACAGATGGCATGCGAGGAAATATAATTAAGTTTGAGTTGTCAGCCTACTGCGGAAACGTAATAAATGTATACATACCGGTATGTTTTTTTTATTGACTTCTGTGGCGTGCGGAGTGTTTTTAATACAGCATCCCATGAGAATAGTCGAAGGCACGCATTGGCCTCAATATTCAGCCATAAAGGTCAATATTCAGCCATAAAGGTCAATCCAGTATTACTGAGCAAGGAACACAACATTCACATTTGCAAATCACATGTAAATTTGTAATTCATATATTACATGAACATTCAGATATACATTCAGAGTTGAGCGTTAGAAAGTAATACATATAACATATGCAAATACCTTTGCATGTGTGCTTTGGCAATACAAGCATCGCTAAAGGTGGCTTCGGAAGATCATATCTTTCAGTGTCTGAACAAGTTATTAAATGGCTCCTTCATACTCCCCCTGGAAGTGTTCAATATCATCTTGGTTTGCACGACTTCTCACGGCTCTCATTTATTAATAGTAATCATTTAGCGCCACAGCCTCGTTCAGAACCTCCTAAGACGACGTGAGGAGAGTGACTCAGCAAAAGGTTTTGCTCTTGATGGAATGCAGCAGAGATCCTCTTAACATATACAGGAATGAAAGGCCCCTTTAGGTGTGAGGCAACAATCAACAACAATCCATGGCCAGACAAAAAACCACGATGTTTTCTGTGGCCCCACACACACACACACACACACACACACACACACACACACACACACACACACACACACACACACACACACACACACACACACACACACACACACACACACACACACACACACACACACACGAGAAGGTTGTCTGCTGGAATTAAACGCAGCTGACAAAACCCTAATGAAGGTTGGAGGAGGACGTTTATTTTTCCCATGGACAGTTTGTAATGAGCTACTGCTTGCCAGGCCTCTGGGACACCGTCAGGACGTGTAGAAAGCATCTTAATGACCTGATGGAGGTTTGAGTCACGAACACCCCCCCCCCCCCCCCCCCCCCATCCCCCCGGTCTGTCTGTCTAATGCGGCTCAATCACGAGTTCTACTTTTACGTCTATCCTTGTTTGACCCGTGGTATCCAGCGGTAGGAAAATAAAGCAAATGAAGTGTGGTCACTATGATGTCAGTAGCTTCTGTGTGAATGATCGTTCAAAATGGTCACCGCTTCTTTTCTTCTCCTACTGAGGGCCGCAGGGTAAGGGACATGCCCGGAGCTGCTCTCCTCCGGGAAAACAACCACAGCGGCCACACCTAACTCTCCGTTTCACACTTGATAATCAATTACTGGTCTCTGAGGCTACTGGAGAACAAACGACATATCTTGGGAACCAGCTTAATCTCTCCGCAACTTCTAATTGAAAAGACATTACATTTGCGAGACAATGGTTCTTTTTTTCTGTTTAGTCAGCCTTTGCTTTGTATTATTTGGACATCCAGAATAAAGCAATTTACAGAGGTTGCAACCATCTTTTGCCAGGCAATAAGTCATGGTCTTATCTAGTGCAGAGTTTAACATCAAATAAATGGATATGAATAATTAAACAACTAACCTTTGAAGGTGTGCCCGGCTATTTATCGGTTGCAATTCATTTTGCCAATGATTTTAAAAGAATGCAATTAATATGATTTCATAAAGCCAATGCAAGGGCCAAACCAGCATAAACCAATCCCTGTTAGAAGATTTAGTATTAGCAACATTAAACAAAGCCTGAAGGGCCCCTGTGGGCTCAAATGATAGTTCCCCTTGCCTCAACACATGTACTCTCTACGGTTAGCTCCTCTTAGGAGTATAGAGTTTGCCTAGAAGGAGTTCTGTATCTGCAGAACAGAAGGCAATTTAGTATGTTTTCAATGTTCATCAATGTAGAGCTTCTTTCAAAAGTACAAGTAGGTAATGTGCAAGTACGGGCATAATTAGTGATGTCACAAACCCATCAAGCATATCATGGTCCAATAATATGCAAAGATATGCAAACTATCTGATTTCTTATTTGAAGAGGAAATGTGTGGGGGGTATAATATGTGAGTGGATGAGGGCAATAGTCCATTTTTGATTTGCATATTCATAGATCTTTTAAATGAGAGAATAGAGGAATAGAGGCAAATAACTGTCAAATAACATTCTCTGACATATTTATGTATTTCTTGGTTCAGGAATGCTTTATATGCTGCATAGTGTGCAGGGGGGGGGGGGGGGGGGGGGCTGTCAGGTCAACATACTTACATCATAGCTTGTAAACATTGTGAAAAGGTAAAGAGAAAACGAGATACGGTCTCTACTTGCCAGAGAAAGACACAGTGTGTCAGAGAGGTGGATGAGATGCCGTGGGGAGAGGGAGAGAGCACTGCTACACATTGAGCTCCCAGTCATTTGATTACACTAGATCATTAACATTTGTTTATCTCTTTCATTTCTGTCAACCTATGAATACATGGTGGACAGGTAAACAACAATTATCCACCAAATGCATTCCTGCTTCCATCTCTCCATCCATCCATGGAAACACCGGAACGCATGCAAACGCCGCGGGCGATTTGCACACTCTCCTTCTCCCAAACTCAGGACACAAAGACTGAGATACACAACTCAGGGGGTCCTGAATTTCAATGTGGCAGAAGACCAGACATTTTGACACAGACCTAGTTCACAAAAATGATATTTCATATTTCCCAAAATAAAATAAAAAACAAAAAAGGCCGGTATGGCACACACACAGAGCAAGCGCAAGAGAGAGAGCACAGAATAAAAGAGGAGATACATCCCAGCACAAAAAGAGTGGAGCTCTTTATTTGATCTCTGTGAATCAACCGTTCAAAAAGAGCAGATTGAACCGTTCTAAGAGAGGAGACTGAACCGTTCTAAGAGAGCATATTGTACGGTTCTAAGAGAACAAATTGTACGTTCTAAGAGAGCAGATTGAACGTTCTAAGGAGCAGATTGAACCGTTCTAAGGAGCAGATTGAACAGTTCTAAGGAGCAGATTGAACCGTTCTAAGAGAGCAGATTGAACCGTTCTAAGAGAGCAGATTGAACCGTTCTAAGAGAGCAGATTGAACAGTTCTAAGAGAGGAGATTGAACCGTTCTAAGAGAGGAGATTGAACCGTTCTAAGAGAGCAGATTGTACGGTTCTAAAAGCAGATTTTACGTTCTAAGATAGCATATTGTATGGTTCTAAGAGCAGACTTGACGTTCTAAGAGAGCAGATTGTATGGTTCTAACAGAGAAGATTGTATGGTTCTAAGAGAGCAGGTTTTTACGTTCTAAGAGGGCAGATTGTACGGTTCTAAGAGAGCAGATTGTACGGTTCTAAGAGAGCAGGTTTTTACGTTCTAAGAGAGCAATGCACTGAGCAGGAAACGGCCACCACTTAATCCTTCTCTCCTCCCAACTATCCCTCAGAAGCGGCTGAGCGCCAGACTGAGAGCCTGACTAATAATAAAGCTGGGGCCATAATACAGGGATAACCCCACCCTTACTGACGACCCAGAGGGGGGACGTGCAAAAATCACACGAGCAATGACAGCGGGAAGTGGCCCGGCTTAATAATCGTGATAGGGGATAATGTGCTTACATAGCTGCCGCCGCTGCCTACCTGAATTTATTTTAGATTATGGCCATTACTTCATGTCCTTATTTGGTTGTTTTCCCCCCAGCTGGGCTCCCGATAAGACAGGGCCCGCATTCAGCCAGGAAGACGAGGAAGGCCCGTTTCCATGCTGGACGCTAATTAATACGGTGTTCCATCGAGGAAGCTTGCCCGCCTTGCTACTCTGCTGACAACGGGATTCATTTATACCACCATTTTCCGACTTCTCTGGAGGCTCCGTTAATTGAATTCAAATGAGGGGTGGTGAATGGGGTTGAGTAGAAATGAAGGACTACTGTGGGGGGTTGCTAAGTTGCCACGGGAAACGCAGGCGTAGAATCCTTTTGTTTTTTTTGTGTGGGGGGGGGGGGAGGTGGGGAACAGCTCTTCTTAAAGTTGAATGACTTGATCTTCTGTGAGAGAGAGGAGAAAAAAAAGGGGTGATGCTTGAAGGACTAAATTACATTTTGAGTTTCGATGGGAGTAATGAACACATCCATCCAATGAGCTGGGTCGGATTCCACGGTGTGTCATACCGCCCTACTATTCCGTTTGACCTCCAAACTTCAGCCAATGAAGCAGAAGTTAACACACACACACACACACCGAATTAAATTGAGATTCGCAATTTTCCACGGGGCTTCTATCCACGAGAACAATCAAATTGGGAATTGAAGGCTTGAGTGAGCTAACTAAAGCAGTGGCAGGTAGCAATTTAGACAGCAGTACAGCATCAAGAGCGCGCTCTGGTACTGATAATAACGTTGACGTGGAGAAACCGGGTGAAGCAAGCAGGTCGACATCCAATGAAACGGTGACACATGCATTATTTATCAACTGGAGAGTGCCATCACCTAAGAGCACCTAAGAGTCTGTGGCCCAGTAATTACACTTGATGTTTATAGAAAGGTGCCCAGCTCTTAAATCGCTTGGACAATAACGGCCCTCGTTGAAGTCGTTCAGATGACTTTCTCAAGGGTACCGCTGGTGTCCATGTTGAATTGGGTCATTTTAATGTCATCTTTCAACAAAACAACTTGATTTACCCGAGTTGCCTTTGAGGTACTGTATAGGTATTGTTTAATATACTGACACGCTATGTTCTTTATAGATATTGTGAAAGATCACATAAAGACATGTATTGTCATTCCAGATTTCTTGCAGCAGCAATGGTGCATGCAAGAAGACGTTTAATTGTGAAACATAGGTAATTTTATATAATACAAATGACACATTAGCGGCCGCCAGTTGGCAAACACAAAAGGGTTGCATGCATACAAATGAACATGTGTTGAAACTTAACCTTGAGGAACCCCACAGTTGCATAGGTTAGTCTATGATGAGCCTCTTCTACGTTAACATATATTTTAAGAGGCAGCCGACAAACTAATTTAATAAGAAGTGGTAATTTCTTATTTAAAGACGATTAAAAATCTCATTGCGAGTTCTATGAACACAAACTGTCCAACGGAAGTAGGAACAGGTCATGAAGTTTGTGCCTTTTTGCTGTGCATTAATCCTATTGCTATTTAATGAATGTGATTCTTTCCCTGCGGTAATCTGTATGGTGGAATAGAAGCAAGAAGAACAGAGGCCAGCCTGAAAGGTGGGGCAGGTCTTTGGATCTCTATTGGAGAACGTTTAACACTACTTGACAGGAGAGGCGGTGTTGGACTGAGAGTACTAGTGATGGAAAGGTCCAAACTTTAAAAGCGGCACAAAGAAGAAGAATTACTTTTTTCCAATTACTAAGGACATATTAATTAGAAAATAAATGTAATATATGCAATATAAGTGACCCTCTCCTTCTGTTATTTATACATTTTCATGGCTGACTCCTAACCCTTTGACCTCAATTAACGGCTATGTAATAACGTGGAGGATATCAGACCTCTTCATACTGGTTGATCATTCAGGCTAACAAAGTGAAATGTCTTAAAGACGAGAACCAGAGCTAGCGGATAAGGCCCCTATCTCATTCCAATTCCTGAAAATCGGGCCAGGTTCCGGAACACACTCTGATCTCAGCAGACACTCTCGTCCGAGCTCCTTCTCTGTCATCATCGTTTCACCCCTCCCCCTCCTCCTCCTCATCCTCCTTCTCCTCCATGCCACGCTCTCCATCTCACATCCCTCAAACTCCTTCTATTGCCCCCCTTTCCTTTCCCTATCGCTCTTGATCCCGACCCGTTTGTCGTAAGCGCTGTGCAAGCGATGTGGTGCCCGCCAAGGAGACGCCTAAGGAGACGCCAAGGAGACGCCTAAATGACCTGGCGGCGGTGGCCATGGCGAGGACGGAGAACGCCATTTGAGGACAGGCCTCTGAACTCTGACCGCCATGCCAAACCACAAATGCATCAAACAACACCCGGTGAAGGACATGCTTAAAAGTGCCAGTGAACCCGAAACGACGAAGGGACATGGGCACGAGGCGTCCGTGGATGTGTGGAGCTACGTCTCGGCAGCGGCTGATGTTGATGGCTGCGTCCGAGAGAGGGTTCAGCCATGGTGCTTGGGGCATTTCATATCCATCACGTCATGTGTACTAGCTTAAAAAAAAAGTATCACAAAGTCGGCGTGGGTCGACACCTCCCCTCTCCTTCCTAGATCTCTGAGCCCAAAGTTGATTTCAAAGTGCTCCAAATCGAAACAAGGGGTTCACTTGCACTTACAAGAGAAAGCACCTCAATAAAACCGCTTCTCAAAACATGCCATGGTTTTTTGGTTGGATTTGTTCTTTTCGCCCCTGGAACTGGAGAGCCAAGTGGTGGAGAGTGACCCGAGAAGAGAGCGACGGTGTAAGAGGTGTCATTTAGTCTGTGCGGGTGATTAAGGCGCTCGCCTTGCACCCAGGCCGTCAGTAGAGGTGCAGATCGACGGGAGGAAGGACGGCAGGATGCTTGCTGCCAGGCAGACAAGGAAAAGAGCTGCAGCCAGAGTGCGGCCAGAGAGCCAGGTGTGAAGACAGGCCGGCAGGCAGACAGGCAGACAGGATGGGTTCGTTTAAGGACTGCAGCTGCTGCTTCTCGTGATTGGATTGCTCAGTACCACTAGGAGTCCCCCCCCCCCGGGTCCCCCATCAACTAAACCTTGCCTTGTCCTGCAGAAGCTAGCAACAAACCGAGAAACACAAAAATACTGCTCATTTCTTCAGTCCCTGCTGAATCCAGACAGGCTGGAGGAAGCGGCTGAGTTGATACAAATCTGGGACGGTTGATGACTGTGTATATGGTTCATATCTTATGTGCTGCAAACAGAAACGGTGCGTCTAGACTCGTCGGCAGGTGGTTCTGGATCCTGGATGACTCGCCGCAGACTCAGGCACAGTACCTAACTCATGGCAGTCTGTGTGGCGCTCAGCTCAGTGCGGGTAAATGGTTCATTTTCTCAAAATTAACCTTGTCAAACTCCTACGCTGCCCAGGGCCAGATTTGTATTGCTATTGTAATTTTTCAATCAGTGATTGCAGAGAGTGTGAAATTTTAATGCGCTTGTTCCCTAGCTATCTCCCTTCGTCTCTTTTCCCTCTCGTTCTCCGTTCCCTCCATCTCTCGCTCTTTTCTTTTCTTTTTTTTCATTCTCTCCTCCTCGTCCATTCAGAATCTTAAGCAGATTTCGCTCCTCCATAATAGGATTCACTACTGTCTTGAGTGCGGCGTTCGCTGGGCAGCCTTTAAAAAAAAGAAGGCACAAAGCAGTGTATTCACACTGCATCGACCGGGGCTTTGCGCTCACTATTCACCCTGCCACAGCATAGGAGTTTGCTGGGTCAAAGTTAATTGCAGAAGTTCTTAAGTATACCACAGCTGTTGTAAACAAATGCAAATGCATCCTCGATTCAAAGAAGCCTCCTCGTATCGGCCACCATGAAATATCTGTACGTCTGCTGCATGTTTATTCAAAAGTCACGCCATCGTCTCGCTGTATTGACATTTCTAGAGAGAGGGATTAATCTTAGCCATGTTCACACAGACTGCCGCCGACTATTCAGGCTTTGATTAAAGGGCTTGTCCTGCTGTGTGCTGCCCCCCCCCCACCCCCTAAAGAGCTGTACCGTTGAGCGCACGTGTGAGTCTGTTCCTCTTTGTCTTCCAAGGGGTTACACTTTGTATGCCTCAGACTCTCTTTGTGGTCTACAAGCGTAGTTCGAGAGCAAGGGAAATTCCTTTACTTCCACTGTACTGAATGTATCACCTTTTGTCAGGCGTCTTCCTTTCCTATTCTGACTCCAAAATGTCTGCTTCAGAAAACAGTGGGTTTTCTTTTTCAGGTGTGGCCTTTATTCACATGACACAACAGGCCTTGCTGTCTGAATCATCATTTGCAGGGATTACTCGTTTATTGTTTTGTCTACAGTGTTTGTGCATCACACAACCCCGGTATGGTATGCGTGTGTGCGTTTGTGTTTGCATTAATACACAGCTCATCTGTTGTGCATGCGCAGTAGGGCCATCTTAGGGAAACGCAGACACCACCATGTAGCCCCATGCTGCTCAAAGGCAGGGTTTCAGATGAGCAGATGGCAAGCTGGGGTAGAACGACAGTACCGTACAATGTATTATTAATATCATTGTTTTTATTATTATTATTTCACACCACGATGAAGGAGAACGCTTTGGGTGCACGAGCAGCAGGCTTCTGATGTTATGGGATCTCGCTTCGAATTAGTCGCTTTTATATTTAGGGTTCCTGCAAATCAACTTTTATATTTAGGTTTCCCTTTAGCATGTAGGTTTGTGTTAGTTTGCTACTGATGTTTGACACCTCTGTGTGAAGTTCTCAGTGTCGTTATTTTAAAGTTTGTCCATTTCGCTACTTCCGACTTAAATTCCTTTTGGAAGAGATATAATAACCTACTGCCACCAGATGACCAATTCCAGTAAGTTGTTTCATGTCACCATTATGAGTATTGGTCCTTCTAGTCTATACAGTCTCAAAAGGCTTCACAGATGAAGCCTTGGCATCTTATAACCCATCTCTTTAAAAAAAAAAAATAATCACTGCTTCTCCCAGTGGGGGAAGAACCACAAAAGATGGATTTCTATTCTATGGATTGGGAATCCAGTAGGTACAAGGTAGGCAGACATGAATGGAAAATACATAATGGACTCCGTAATGAAGATGCAGTTTCCTCTTTGTGCACGAGGACTGCTGTTGACAGGATCCAGTCTAACAATAGCGCACCAGAGAATCACAGGGCAAAAAACCTTGAGCTACCAGCTACGGTTTTGATGCAAAATTAGACTTAAGTGTTTTAAACAAAGGCAACGGGGAAACATTATTAATGCAAATTTTGTTTTGTAAATCATCTGATGAACCTTCTCCCGTCAAAAGTTGGCAGTTAGTGACCAGTGGTCCCTATGGGCTGCACTGTTGCATACTATTCATTCCTAGCATACCGCGGTGCAATGGCGCAAAGGCTAGAATCACAAGCATTGTCATCAGTTAGCGTGTCCTAACTCAACCTGAGCAATAGCAGGCATAGTAAGAAGAGCAGTGGGTGAGGCGATCCTAAATATGCGTTGTGTACACACTCATGAGAACTGACCTATGCAGTCTATGGAGCTCAAGGTGTACTGGCTAGTAAAGGCTAAGGCAGGATTAGCCACCCCCAAAGGTTTCTGCAGGGTAACGGGATACATAGCCCAATGTAAGTATGGTTGCAAAGGAAAATGGCATGTGGATACAGCATGTTACTATGGTTCCTTCCAACAAGGCAACGGGTCGTAGTGCAGCATGGCATTCAAACGAAAAGCCCCTCAACCCACTCAAATAATCGTTCCAACCAGTCTTCCACCCTGGGTCTGCCAATCGGCTCTCCTCTGCTAGTCCAGTCATTTCCCAGCCCATTGAAGCATTACTCCCTGACCTATGACTGGACCCCACCAGGCCAGCTGCAGCCCACTCCGGCCTCTACCCAGAGAGCCCGTCCAGGACAACTCTACTTATTTATGAGCCATTTCACACAGCGCTGCTCCCAGTAGAGGTCCTGGTCTGGCTGGTCCTGCCACCGCTCTCACCACCCACCCGACCCCCCAAGCAGCAGCAGCACACCGGCAGCAGGGAGGAGACGGAAGATGTGGTGGGGGAGGTGTGAAGTAGAGGGCAATCCAATAGGTCTCTTCGTCCCGCCACAAACGGCTATATGAGATTACCCATAAAGATGAGGAGTGTGAGGAACCGAGAGGCCACTCATTCCATGGAGCAAAACTCTTCATCAGTGGATTGTATCTTTAAATATTTGATACACTCCTAATTGCGGGGAAATAATCATCCAGTGATCTCATTTTGCGATGCGCAAGAACTAATGGCTATGCTCATTGGACCTATAATTGGACCTACTATTACTTCCAGTTCTTTTCCATTACACTGTACGGTTATTCTCCTGGTTGAGCTGAACAGAAGATAAACCAGGAGTTCCTCACTCTATTCTCAGACTGAGGGTTCGATTCACGACAACATACGACGGCTTTAATAACAAACCTGCCCCAGAAAACAAGACAACACGGAAATGGTGTTGGAATATATCGATATATAGATTTATATCGATATATGGGGGGGGGGGGGGGGGGGGGGGAGAGAGAGAGAGAGAGTGTGAGAGAAACGAGAGAGACAGAATGGAGAGAGAGAGAGAGAGAGAGAGAGAGAGAGAGAAACGAGAGAGAGAGAGAGAGAGAAACGAGAGAGAGAGAGAGAGAGAGAGAGAGAGAGAATGAAAGGTGTGCCACTAACCAGCGATTGTGACAGACATGTGCCCCTGGTCTCCCAGCACAGGGTTGGTGAGACGGCAGGTGTAGGTGCTGTTGGGTACCAGGACGATGCTCAGGACACTGTGGATGCTGAACAGCCCATCCTCATTGGCCACCAGCGAGTGGGTGACGTTGTCCGTCAGGTTGTGTCCACCTCCGTCCTGCCACAGCACCATGGCCTCAGGGTAGCCGCCGTACGCCACGCAGGTCAGGTCCATCTCGTCGCCGGGCCGCAGGTTTGAGTCCGGCGGCAGGGTCACCGCTGGCTTGGAGTATGCGGCTGAGGAAGGAAGATGAAGAGAGGACTTGTTGACGAGGAAGGGCGTGGGCAGGGTGTCCCGGTGAGGATGGGTGAGGTTGAGATGGAGATGCGGAGGAAAGTCACCGTTTGATTGGGATGCCAAGTCAATGGTGGACACCACGGGAGACGGCCATTAAAGGGCACCCGCCAATCTCAGCTATTTTAATACAAGAGACTACCGTTTCATACGTGCGATTTAAAAGAAAATATTGCGGTGTTTGTACTGAAGTGTTTCTGCGGGGAAAAAAACACGCAGAGAAGTTGGAACTCCATTGTTATCTTCAATCCCAGAACAGAAATCCCGAACCGATGACCAGCTTTTCCGCACATTTTCTGCGGGAAACGTAGTTAATGTATTACGTTCAAGACAGCCCAGAACCTAAGATGGTATGGGTAGCCTTCTGAATGCGGTCTCACAGCACCCCCCCCCCCCCCCCCCCCCCCCCACCGAGACAGTCCCGCAGCTAGGCTCTGCCCTCGGTTGCCCCGGACGAGGAAATGGAGCCTGTTAGCTGGGACATCATCAGTCTCTTACATGGTTTCTGAAGGGGATGCTGGCAGTTAGGTGTACGGGGGGTGGGGTGTGTGTGTCGGGGGGGGGGGGGGGGGGGGGGGGGGGGGGGGCCGGATAAAGGTAACGGATGTCTGCCTCGCCGTCGAGTCATGGCCCTGCAGTCCCAACCGAGCTGAAACACGAGCGACGAGCTAACTGTATTCCCTAAGCCAATCATAGCACTGCAAACAATGGAGTGGGATAATGGGGGGGTGGGGGGCGGGGGGGGGGGGGGGGGGGTGAATGAAATAGGTTTTTCTGAGCTGCCTTTGAAAAGTGGACTCTCAATATAGACACAGATTTAGTTTGGCACATGCTAACTTCCCCTAGCTTGCCGTTTGAGTTTGAGAGACAGGCAGATTTCCAGTGAGAGTGCTTTTCATTTTCTCTGAGCAGTAAGGGAGTAGATGATTTTAACTATTAATGGTGCCAAAAATAGAACATCGATAAATCGAATGCATAAAGACGGAACTGATTCTGTTGGAGACTTTTTTTACACACCACAGCTTTATCATCTTAATAAGCATCCGCCCTCTGAGCTGCAAAGAAAAAAAAGGGAAATATATGGAGCAAAAATATATACGTTCAGAGGTATTAGTTTGTTCATGGGTAGATAATGTTTATTTTAAATAAATAAAACTCTCTCGGTTGTAAAAGTTAGTGTTGAAGTCACACTACGGCAAAGACATTAGTCAGGGCTGATTGCTCATTACAACAGCTAGTAATCAAAGCGGGTGGATATTGACCATGACAAAGACCACAATCAAGTCCTATTGACTGAACACAGCTCAGCGAAAGCCCTGAGGAAACTATCATCACCGTTTCCTGTCTGGTGTGGAGAATTGATCCGATAGGCATGTATGATAGAGTCAACACTGGCATAGGTACAGGCCCTTCTGCTTAGACTTTGTGTGAATAGTCCAAAATAAGCTGTCAGTAACATGTCAGTAGCCTAGCAACAGTGTGACAGCTGATGAACAAGCGTCATGTTGTCAACATGAACGCACGTCAGGTCCCGGAATTCACGAGAAAAAAGAGGGACATCAGCTGTTAAATAAAGTTCAACGTACAGTGTAAGTCTCAAGGGAACAGGGGGAGTAAACAATTGGTGACATATGAAGCAATTCGTATTCCAAAGTTTATAGAACATGCTGTTAGTGTTAGAGGTTAGGATAAGAGTTTGTGTATATATATATATATATATATATATATATATATATATATATATTATATATATATATATGTTTAGAGATTATTTCTTTATCAACCTCGCTTTTTTATAGCAAATATAGCTTGTTTTAGTTACCTTCACAGTGTTGACAACACTGTGTCTAGGTCCCTGTTACAACATCCTCTCAATAAGATGTAAAGGATTTAAAGTGGGCTATAAACCACACTCCCATCATGCTGCACTAGAACATGAACTGAATCTCTCTTTCCATTGGAGATCCTGAACTTAACGGAGGCTTGATTAGGTGGAGGAGTTGTGGCGTTCTGTACAGAGCGATCCAAGATCTGACCACACCAAGAAATATATAGTAGTAGAAGTATAAAGTACTATAATTGAATTGAATATTGCATTTCTATGAAGATATCACAATGATAGTAACATAATGTATGAGATCAAATGGTATCTCTAGTAAATGAGTCTCTGAATTTGTCCGGACTCTGAAGGATCAACCCAAGATCCTAGCGCACACACAAGCTCACGTTTCCAAATTGCATTGTAAACTGGTGAATGGCCCAGCATGGACAGACCCCCATTACACACACAGCCTCCTGATGGCAGTGCACATGTAATTACACCGCTTGGATGACGTGTGCCAGGGCGCGAGGTGGAGGTGTGGAGGTGTGGAGGTGTGGAGGTGTGGCGGTGGAGGTGGGTTGACTCACCGGCCACCTGCAGCAGCAGGGAGGCCATGCTGTAGTTCTGCACCCTGACGAAGCAGGTGTAGCTCCCCTCGTCGGCCACCCCCACCCGTCGCAGGAGCAGCGAGGCGTCGCCGCCGCCCAGCCGGCCGGGGAACAGGGCGGTGCGGCCGGCGAAGCCCTCGGCCTGGTCCACCAGCTGGTCCCGGCCGCCCCAGTAGCTGTGCACGCTGCGCTTGGTGTCCGTCAGCTGCCAGAACACGCTGACGTCGGCCGGGGCGAAGGGGGCGGCGCCGCTGAAGGTGCAGTTGAGGACGGTGTCTTGCCCCTGCAGGGCGACCACCGGTAGCTCCGGCACGTGCACCTCCATCGCTGCGGGGGGGGGGGGGGGGGAAGAGAGAGAGAGAGAGAGAGAGAGAGAGAGAGAGAGAGAGAGAGAGAGAGAGAGAGAGAGAGAGAGAGAGAGAGAGAGAGAGAGAGAGAGAGAGAGAGAGAGAGAGAGAGAGAGAGAGAGAGAGAGAGAGAGAGATTGGTGCATCAAATAACATGTTTGCATTTTATTTGACTCAATATTAGTCTTTGAATGTGAGCGATTTGGTTTGAGGATGAAGCATGAACTGCAGATACGACACATTGGGTAAACAACCTCAGGTAATGGAGATAGCCAGGGTAAGAAAATGACACTGCTGTTTAGTTCACTGCCGACAGAACAATCTGCGATATCCGGAAAGCAGATGACTCTTTTTTAAAGACTTCATGCTCAGGCAAAATTTTATGGACTCCCATACACATCTATTCTTCTATTGCCATATCAATATTGCAATATGGCAGTGACTACAAACAGTAAACAACAGGTATGATGCCAAATATCATCAAAATAACAATATATCACAATAAAGCCCCCCACAATATGAGTCCAATGCCAACATGAATCATCATTTTCATTTGGGAAAGATTTTCAAATATTGAAACATAGTCTTTGATAGGCTGTTCTCTGGTGCGTGTTCAGTGACTATGTGAGCAGCCTGGTGTGGCGGTAGCAGAGCTGAAGCGAGGGGCGAAGGGATTCAATGGTAAGCATTAAGACTTTGCTTTGCTCCTATAGGCTTTGCCTGCCATCCAAGACTCGGGGCAATGGGATTGGATAGAGGAACTAACACTATATCCCTGTAGCTTTGGAAAAACCTTGGGGAAATACTGTATGGGGTGGGGGAATAACTTCAATAGGTCTCTTATCCTGGTTATCATGGGAATGAAGTGGGACATGGTTTTCTCCTAATACTGAGAGTACTCAATATTGATTTTGCGTTGCTGTTTTATCTGTGTGTGTGTGTGTGTGTGTGTGTGTGTGTGTGTGTGTGTGTGTGTGTGTGTGTGTGTGTGTGTGTGTGTGTGTGTGTGTGTGTGTGTGTGTGTGTGTGTGTGTGTGTGTGTGTGTGTGTGTGTACACATGTTTCCACATGATACATACGTGCATATCCGTGTGTATCTGCGTGTCTAGACCGGGCTCTCTGCAGCCCAGAGCAGAAAGAGCATCGCTGCATCATCACTGTGGTTCAGTAGCAGGCGTCTCAGAGCCACAGCACACCTCTGCTATTCACAGAGTCAGCATCTGCTCTGTAATCCCTGTCTGCTCTTAAACTCTCCAAGACACTCAGCCTCATCACAGGGTGAGAGAGACGAGAACACGCCAGCCAGGCCCCTGGAGAAACACACTTACAGTGTATACACCACCCGCGTGATTGGCGTAATATCAGCCCAGTCTCGGCCACAGCCACCGTATTGGATTAAGATCCCCGCCTTTTAAGCTGAACAGTTAGCATTGGCCTAGCATCACTTGTTTTGATTACTGAAGAGGCACAAGAGTTGCTTTCCCCTTCATTGAGAACAAACAAGTCTTTCATCAAAAGGTTTAATGCGGGGATGGATGTTGGGACGGATATTCCTGCAGAAGGGGGGGGGGGGGGGGGGGGCGTCGTTACAAAACACTGCCTCCCTCCCTGCACCCTCACAGGCCCTCCTGGATGCTGCACTGCAGACATACTGCCCCCTACTGCTGAGCACCACAAGAGCAGGCTGTTGTGGAGCACACAGGGGGAGCCCATCATCCACCCCACACATGGTCCTCAGTGTCTCAGCGTTGAGGTCTGAATGAGAATTAGTGCGCGTGTCTGCGCGCGCCTGTCGTGTTTAATGAAAATAGCTTTGATTTACAATGTGTTCATTTTCTTATTGTTGTTTTCCCCCTTTGGAATTCATAATTGCTGGCCTCCTGACCTCACCCAGCGCCTCAAGAAAACTTTCAAACGAAACGCTAAAACACAAAACAAAACATTGTGTTCTTCCAGACACACCTTCTGTCCATTCCGCGGGTGTGTGTCTGTGTCACGAGGTCATCGCTCTGCTGTGTTTGTGTGTGTCCTGCAAACACCGCCAGCCACTGCACTCCGGTCTGCAGTCGCCGTGGAGTTGACCAAAACAACAAACCTCTTCAAATACCAATCTGGAGAAGGAGCCGGCGACGCTGACCCCCCCATTTACTACCCACACCCTGTTAGAAAGATGGCAAAACAGGGTTTCTTCCCCTCTACTGGGATAACAATGGCTATTGTGGACTTCTAAAGCCTCAAACGATTGCCCTAAAAAACAAAAGAGTATCTGAACAAATCATGGCTGGAGATGGAAACTTTGTGCCGAGGGAGATAACACATTTCTGGAGTGTATCTCTTTTTTTTTACGGCTGATTTTTGTGAATAGATAAATCCTGGTGTTTTTTTTGTATTATGAGTGAAATACTTTCTGGAGATGAATTCGATTCTCACCAGCGTATTTTGGAGGTTGAATTGGGGGTAAGAGCTGTGCGTTACCCCACTCACTAAACCACTAATCCCTTAACACCGAGTAAACAAATAATATCAGGATTGATAGTCAGTCTCTCTGTCTCTCTCTGTCTCTGTCTGTGTCTCTGTGTCTCTCTCTCTCTCTCAATGGATGAATAATTCACCACTCGACACATGGTTGTTGTTGTATTTGACCATTATCATTATTATTTATCACCATGGTTATATTATTATTTAACATCATTATTATGAGATGTTTGCTCATAATCCCAGCTCCGTATTCCCCAACAAGCAAGAACACCGTGACTCCTACGGTACCTGAATGTTAAAGGTTCCCTCCCATCGCCATGCCGATGGTTCAGGAAGTAAACAACGTGGAAGAGACGAGGGGGGGGGGGGGGGGGGGGGTTTAGAAACGCAGTCAGAGACCATGAGATCCTTGTTTGGCGGGAACACTGAACGCGGGGGTGGGCCTCAGAAGCAGATCTCAGAGTCCCCCCCCTAGGAATCGTCTTGCGAGACGGACGGGCGTGCGAGACAACGCTCCCGCTCGCCCCTTCCTCCGTCCCCGATAAAGAGTCGCTGAGGAGCCCGCGAGGAGGAGGGACAGCCCGCGGACGGGATTTACACGCTGCAATTTGTGTTTATGGTGCCTGGACTCTGTTTGAGTGCCTGCAAGACAGAGCTGGGCACTTTCACTGCCGACGCAAAATAAACGGTCTTACAGCCCTCTCGCGAGCGTCTGGCACGCGGCCCCCGCGCAGTGGAGCTCCGCGCAGGGGGTGGGGGGGGGGGGACTGGGGGACTCACTGGCAGGGCCATCGGTGATGTCTGCATCTCCATCTGCTCTCCTGCTAAGGAGTGTAGTCAGGGAACGTCTCGTGTCTCTTTCATCTTCGCCATCATCATCATCATCATCATCATCATCATGGTCATGGTCATCACGGTGGTCGTCATCCTCCTCCGCTAGTCTTCAGTGGTGCCCAGCAGGGGGTCCAGGCCCCGGGTAAGCCAGCGACAGCAGGGGTGGGACTGAGAGGCGGCGTGGAGGCAGGACCATGCAGGCTGCACAGGTATGGAGATTATTACAGTCTTGGTGTTCAGCTGGGCAACAGGCGGACATGCATGTCTGATGGTAAACACAATCCTCCCCCACATGTGCGCACATGCACATAGGTACACTTACAGAGACCACATACTCACACATATACACACAGACAGACACACACACACACACACACACACACACACACAGCCGCAAGTGCACATACACACAATATAAGACTTATCTGAGCCAGGGTGCCTCTTATCAGCTTTCTCAATAAACACAATGGGACTAAAATTCAAATATCCTCCCTTCAGAGCCATTCAACCATCTCCCAGATAAACATCCCCAGCCTCACATTAACATAGAAATGATACATCCAGTACACCCAACAGTCAAGAGGCAGTAGTACCTACCACCGACGTGGCCCGCATCAATCAAGAACACATTCAATCTAATGACATTGGTACAATTGTAAAAGGGTATGATGACGCTGATTGCCAACACTAGGAACACCCAGCCTCCATATTGAGGGGACACACCACGGGCAGTATTGACACAGCACAGCAAACTCAAAGGCTGCACTGTGGCTGGTCAGGCTGAAGAGGTGAGAATATATGCTTGGACAATTCTGCCCCCATATGGCAGTGAATGTAACTGCAGTTCAGCACTTCATCATTCTAAAAAATGTTTGGCCCAATCATCAAATTAGGATGTAGGAAGGAGCTTTGAGTGGGAGAAAGAGGGCTAGGATTAGGGGCTGTAATATAACGTGGCCCTAACCCTGGCCAGGGTTTACCCTAGCCCAGCTATACAAATAAAATGGCCATTTCATTGAATTGAGTCTTTTCTGTCTGCCATTCTTATTCTAGAGCTACAAATTTTAAGTTGTAATATAGTGAAATTAAACAGATACAGCAGTTGGATTTTGATCAATTGGATTAAGATAAGACAGCAGTACATCAACATTTGTGATGTACTTTCTTTAACCAATCCCTGTGTTTACTAGAAGGTGGGCAGCCTTCTGAAAGGAGATTATTCTGCTCAGTTCGGATGCAGTTGAGGTCTCAGACCAAGAGGTCGAGACTAGTAGATTTGCAGTTCAAGCGGTTTAATACGATATCAGGTACTGCCAGACTCTCAACGCAGGAGACTGAACACTAGTATCCTTTCCTACACAAGGTTCATTCATTCATACTTGAAAACAGAATAACGTCTTACAATGGGGATCTATGTTGCTGCCATGTCTAATGAGTTCCATTAGGTCAGAATGTAATTATACCGAAGCATATTTTAATCAGAATGTAATTCTACAAATTACAAAATATAACAAACACATGTTTCTGCACTCTTACACATTGTCTTACTGTATACCACATGGTGAAATGTAATTATACTCCTATACATTATCTTAATGTATACCACATTATCATAACCCTAATCATATAAGGGACATTATTGATATTTGTCACAGGCTAGACATTATTACAATAACATACAGGGAAAGGAACACTTTCAGACTAAAGCATACAGGATCAACACATATAGGATTATTAGAATGCCAATAAGTACATTAGAATATATTGTTAACCTAGGCAGGTCATATAAGACCACCCATCACCTATAAAACATCATAATGTTGGCAGAGCCAACATGACCTTGTTCTAGATGAGAGAATTTATATGGAGATGACATTTTTAGTATGATCAACTCTGAATGTACTTCCTCTAGTACACACAGCTCCCACCTCAGGCCATGGGAGAGACATGATGAAGAAGAAGCAGAAGCAGAAGCAAAAGCAGAAGATTATGTTGAAGGAAGCAGATTATGGGTCCCAGAGATGATTTCAAATATTATTATGTTATAATAGTATTAATATTAAGTGTCAAGATTAGACAAAATGTTTTTTCTTCTTAGCGATTCACACCCACAACTGCTCTCATTCTCTCTCCCTCACTTACTCCACCCAAACACACACACACACACACACACACACACACACACACACACACACACACACACCTAAACTTCCTTCCTTCCTGTCCTCATACTCACACACTTGATATCGGATCAGGGACGTGGTGCTGGGCCGGGGCGGTAGAGGGGGTTTGTGATGGTGTGCGCGTGTGTGTGCGTGAGTGTGTGGGCGGCGGGGGCTGGGACTCATATCCCGTCAATAATGCGTTAATGGGCTCCGGCAGGCAGATAATAGGGTGAGGTGCAGAGGAGCAGGGAGATAAGGCCAAGCCCCTATCTTGCCAAGCCCGGAGACAGTAGGCCAGTGATGATTAGCTAGAGAGAGGGATAGAGGGTGAGAGAGAGAGAGAGAGACGGGGGAGGAGCAAAGGGGTGAGGGACGGAAGGCGGGATGTTTTGCAGGGTCGGATCTGGAGACCAAAGCGGCTAAATCCGGATGACAGGCAATAAGATGCAGCGTAGGGTCGGGCCGTGTAATTACAAAGGAGCACAAGGCGCGTTGATGAACGGCCAAATTCAGAAGGGTGAGATAAAGGTTGACTGGCTGTAATCCATGTGAGGAGGAAAGGTGTTTTAAATGTGTCCCTCTTAATAACCACAGCCAAGTCACACATGCCAAGGCCCACTTTAAATGTTTCTATCTTCACGGAGTCCCTTTATGCCCCTGTAGCTCAGGGCTAGAAACTTTCCCAGTGATGCCAGCAGGGCACCGTGTCCGTCTGGGTGACACCATGAAAATGTGTGATGGGTGCCCCCCCATCACCTGACCCCGCCCTGGGGGGCACCGGGAGTTATGATCCCCCCTGTCCGTCCGCTACCGGGGATCTTCACGATCAAGCCAGCGGTAACCGATGCTTTTCAAGCACAGCACAACCAGAGCCATTCATCTCATTCTCCACAGAACATCACATGTCTCGCTCTACAACTGCAATATCTGCTTATTACCATATTTATTTATTTTTGCGCAGTCCCACTAGGCAGGATTTTTTTGTAGGATGTGTTAAAATAATCATGAAGTGGTCGGTGAGTGATGCAGTCTCGGTTTCAAGGAGAAAACTGGGAGGCAAGTAGAGGTGTGTGTGTGTGTGTGTGTGTGTGTGTGTGTGTGTGTGTGTGTGTGTGTGTGTGTGTGTGTGTGTGTGTGTGTGTGTGTGTGTGTGTGTGTGTGTGTGTGTGTGTGTGTGTGTGTGTGTGTGTGTGTGTGTGTGTGTGTATGGTGGGAGTGGGGGGGTGGAGTGGAGAAGCAGGGGGCAGCGGGGAGTATTCAGTGTTCATTATGTATGCACTGTAGCAAAAAAAAGCAATCTGTCTCGCCGTCCTCGATTGTTTTGAAAAAGGATACTTGACTGGACCCAATCAAATTAGCAAGAACATCATTGATACGGGGTAATAACCCTAAATTGAATTTCTGCGCAGGCTAAAAGGTCCCCCCTCTCCGCACCATCAACTGCTGTGGAGAGAAAGGGAGGGGTGATGGAGGAGGGTGACGGAGGAGCGAAGAGGCCATTTGTAGTTAGCAGAGCTTTAAAGGGTGCACCACCAGAGACGCTATGACGGACCCCATGCACTGCCACGCTAAGTACAACCCCATGTGATCACGACTAACTGGAATCACCGGCTTGCTGATCCAAATCAAGCCAGCAGGCCAGTGTTCTGGTATTTGTGTGAATCTGAATGTTTTGCTTCAGTGTCTGTCTGTCTGTCTGTCTGTCTGTCTGTCTGTCTGTCTGTGTGTGTGTCTTAATAGCAGGCGTGCATTGCACAGTGATGCCTACAGGTACACTGTAGCCAATTGGGGTTTGAACACAGAACCTATGGGATGGGTCGCGTGCGTGGACAGTTTCCGCGCACGCTCGCACCCTGACCAATAGGGTTCTGCGGATCAGGAGCGAGCACCAGAGCGTCAGTGCAATCTTGCCTTGCCGATAAGGGCGTTTGCTGGCATTACAGAGGACTCACACTGCTTAGAACAGGAGATGACAGAGCCGCTAATCCTAAGAAACTGCAGGAGAGAAGCCTGGAAGAAAATGGCTACACGAGCATGTCGGATAGAGTACATCCATGCATGCGGACCCCACACACACACACACATACACCCGTCCGTATGTGTTCCGTGCGTGGAACACACACACACACATCCACCCATACATGCTCCGTACGTAGAACACACACACAGGGCAAGGATCGAGACCCTGGTCCGAGGCCAAACTATTATATGTCGCTTTAAGTTTTCCAGTGGTGCGGGAAGCGAGAGCCGAAGAATGGCCCCAGAATAATTCACTTCAGAGCGCTAGTTTAGCAGAGAGCGCGGATCACCATGTGAGCTACAACGGTCCATTACCCGGAAAGTAAACGATCTCTGTCGGCCGCCGCCTCGTCGTCTCCTCCCCCCCCCCCCCCCCCCCCGCCCCCCCACCCCCAACTCCGTGCGAGGGAGAGCGAGTTAGGCAGCGGAAGCCAGGCTGACCCGTAATGAGCAGGCTGCAGGCCCACTCCTGCCCCGGGACAATCTGCCGCTAATGACCCGCTGAAGACACTTTTAAAAAGTCTGCCCGCTGGAGACTGAACCGCTACTTACTGTGAGGGGTCCTTCCCTTTGGAACGGCACCTGAGGGAAGCCGGGGTGCCGTGTCCGTTCCCTGGTTTGATCACACTTTTACAGACATGCCTTTATAGAAAAGCTTTTATCGTGTGATCGCCCAAACATTGTGCTCTTTTCATTGGCCTTCCTAGTTTTTACTGTTTTGTTGTGGGTTTTATTGTTTACTTCTTTTTATTCCTTTTTTAAAATCATCCAGTTTTTGTATCTTACTTTATCCTGATTTTGGACATTTTATTGTTGCTGGACTGTGGGAAAGCATTGCTAAAATAGAGGCAGTGTTGACACTTAACTTGACAACATGAACTCCCTTCTTGTATTTACAACGTTAAGAAGTGCATTTGAGCAAGCCCTGACCATGTATACATTTATACAACATCGATTCTGCTTAGAACATCATTTCTGTTCCTCCGAAGCAAAGCGTTGAATGTGTTTTGTCAGTATCATCTGACTCATGCGATCTCATCCGGAACATCAAACACCACCAGAACACCACCCAAACACTCCCACGTCACTCTCTTGAGTCACGCAGCAGAACAAAAAACTGCTCCTCTAGCAACTAAGGTCTAGACCTCAGCCCGGGCCCAGGAGACAATTTTTCTGGGTTGTGTTTGTTAAGAGGCAACACTATTCTCCTTCACCAACTCAATAGCAATGCTATGTCAGAAGGATTATACTAAAGTATACCTTCATCTAAACAGTCTGTCTGTGTGTGCCTGTGTGAAGTTACAACCAGCAGAACGCCACACTCTGTGTGTGTAAATAAGAATCTGTTTCATTTCGTCAGGATTAATACGGTCTTCAACACAGGCTTTATAGGGTTCGGTCTGCCTCAACATATTAGTTCTGGGAGTAGCTCCATTGGAACTGCTATTGTGTACCCAGTGAAGCCGTTGGAGGGGGATAATAGATGTTCCAGACACACTGTGATATTTCCTCAGCGGTAACCGTGATGTGGGGATAAATGGCGTCAGGGCAGACAGGGAGGAGACGGCACTCACCCAAAGACTGGACCGCCAGCAGGGAGAGCAGCAGGAGGGACGGCATGATCCTAAAGGGAGACTTGGAGCCGTGGGTCTTCTGGGTCTTCAGATGCAGAGCTGTAGGTAACAACAGGAACCATCACATCAGACACTCAAGAACCAGGACACAGTTCGGTGCATCGAAGTAAGGCGATGATGATGCAGGAGTAAAGTAATAACATTTTGACCATATTTCTCTTTAAAGAAAATGAAGGACACATTGCTTGAAGATTAAAATCGAAACAGGATTTTGAATTTTGATTAATTGATTGTTACGTGCAGAACAAGAACGGAGTCATACCAAATGAAGAGCACACAGCTCAGTATGAATCACCATTTGACTCTCATACACAGACAGTGTCAGGAAACACATTTCTCAGACAAGTCTACACTCCCATACTCCCAGTAGAATTAAGAACCGAGTTATCATTGACAAGTGATTGAAATGATATGGCCATACATCTGTGTAGATTCTCTTAGGATGTTATGTTTCATTAGGGTTACGAAACTCATTGAAATTGAGTTCTGTCTGTCTGTCATTCTTGTCTGTCCCCGTTTGTCTGTCTGTTTGTTTGCCTGCATCTCCTCAACTTACTATTCTAGGCAAACCCTGAGGCAAGTGCATGTGTGTGTGCGTGCGTGCGTGCACGTGCGACAGTATAGTGAGGCTACTCAAGGTCAACATGATGATAGCCTATAAATAAGATACGGAGGGTAGAGAATAGAGATGAGGGGTGGTTAATGTCACACCGGTATAAAATACATAATAATAGCAACATAAAATCACACAGCAAACATTTGGGCCATCTGCTTTTACAGCTGAGGGGCCTATCAAACGCTTCTAAAGTGGGACTAGAGAGATTGCTTGAAGATGGTGGAGAGAGATATTTAGGGAATACTTCTACATTGTCACAGCGCCCTCATGGGGGTATACTACAGTGGTAGTGTGTAACCTCTACCTATGCCAACTGCTAATCATATCCAATCGTATTTTTACTGTCACTCACATCTTACATGACGAATGTGAATACCCCAAGGCCATCACATCATCTTTAAACCCGTTTCTCTCAGACATGCAAAAACAAGAATATGCAGATCAAGACAGTCTGGTAAAACCACTTTCATCTCGGTATCAAACATTCCTCCCAATAATGCTCAAGTCTTTGATTCCAGATCAGAACTAAACTGCACCCACTTTCCTTCTCTCATGTGTTTTTTTATCCACAGGCAAAGAGGAAATGAGTAGAAGAAGTATAACTTTGTCACAGAACTCCTGCAACAAACAACTTGCTTACTCTTCACTCTCAGGTGGTCTTCCAGCAAGAGACGCTGTTTGCCCATGAGGCTGTGGACCTGCTGGTTTACCAGCTCAGCGGCCTTGGCTACCCTTTTACCAGCACACACACATTTACTGTAAAAGGCAGGGAAATTCGAGAAGGGTGCAAGAACATGTAGTAAAGATGAGTCATTCTCAATGTTTTTAATCTTTTTCTTAAAGACGTTTCTTGAAAGGTTCCAGATATGGAGTGCTATTTTACTTAACATAGCAGGACAAGAGGTATGCCACATTGGCTTAGTTTTCCCCTCCGCTAAACCAGACTGTATATAGTCTCTGTGCTGGGCAGACACCAGGAAGCCATCAAAGTTTTTTTTTTTTTTCACAGTGTGAGTCAAGGTACTTCCTCTGCCCTGTTCCAGTAGGAAAGTCCCAACTTGTTTCCAAATAATTTTTATTTAAAGAGTGAAATGATATCATCTATGTCACTCAATGTGACTGACAATATGACCACAACAGTAGGTTGACTGACATGGTTGACTAATGAAACTGTAAAACTAGCAGGAGAAGGTCGTGCTACAATTAAAATAACACATGTCCCATTAACTCCCTATTAACTAATTTATTAACGGCAGCTCATCTTATTTTCACATTAAACCAATAATGTGTGTGTACTGTACTCTGCCAATAAGCATTCAATAAACTGTATTCTGAAAGAACCCAATCACTTCCATATCTAGCTGTCATTCAAACTTCACCAGACAATAGTTAAATCCAAATGTAACCTTTTTTTCCCCGGGGGGAGATTTGGGTTTCCCCCAGATGTTTTCCAAATCTTTTTGGTAGAGTTGTCAAATTTTTATTTCTGAGGATCTGAAATCAACAGAAGTATCAGTAATAGAAGTCAAAACTAATTTTGTATTTTGATGTAGACTACATTACTGACCCCTAGTTCTAAACATTAAAAAAAATGGTTTGACAATCTTTCATTGTGCTTTGTAACATTCCAGATACTACACCTTATACATTTCCCGCTCCATCTCATTCAGGGCAAATGGTTTAGCCCTAATGTACACCTTTGTCTGTTGGTGCGTATGGAGAAGTAAGCTACACTTCCTGTCTACATCTCTTAATAGCCTTAACTTCCTCTCTCACTGGACTATGAAGCAAAGAAGGAGGCTGGGTAACAATATAGATTAGGAAAACGTGCCAGGTGCCAATGTAATAAAGTGAGGGTTAAGGTGTGTGTGTGTGTGTGTGTGTGTGTGTGTGTGTGTGTGTGTGTGTGTGTGTGTGTGTGTGTGTGTGTGTGTGTGTGTGTGTGTGTGTTTACAGCTGTCAAATATGATTTGTTCAAATGAATGCTAACATCCTAACACACATCTAACTAAATAAAAACACTGACTTTTAGGGAATGTTTAACTTAAAAATAGAAATAGAAATACATGTAATATTGATACTATAGAAAATATTGTTATATAATATTGATTAATACACTACATCATTGGTTGAATTGGATGTAGACCTAATCTCTAATGTGCCATAGACCACAGCAAATACAATATTTGTTGTAGTGGTTATGTTGTTGTACCAACTTTATGTCAAAGGTGGCGCAGTCCATGTCATTCAACACGCAACAGCTGCACGGGAGGAACATGGAAAAAGGGATATAACTGTTTTCGTAGGCCCAATCACTGAGCGTAACCTTAAGCCAATAAATGATCAACTAACGGTGGAAAAATGCTGTTTAGGCTTAGTTCACAGAGTATCTCTCAGTTGTGGCCAGTCTGGGAAAACACTGTTTATGTTTGCTATACTGCTATTGGGAAATACACATATGATCCATCGCCTTTAACATACTCCGTCTTAGAGATAGGTGTAATATATCAAGCTTACCATGATAAAGGAGCAAAAGTTTCAGATCAGCAACCATCCAGCGGCAGTGATACTTGCGGTTGATCCTATTTTTTGGAGCAGTTCATTCCCAACAGCGTGTCTGTCTAAACACTTCTGTGACCGACAAAAACAGCTACGATATCCAAAGTGTTATCTAAAGTGTGCAACTACTTACGGTTGTCTACTTATCTGCTACAATGCACTACTCTTATATTTTATATCGTTTGGGTTGGATTCGTCTCCCAGAAACCACTCCTTGCCGCTTTGTCCAGCGGTGATGTCATGAGGAGGGGGCGGGGGGCACTAGACCGACCCCGCAATTAACCATTTATGTCGCGTCAGCTAAAATAGTGTGCGTGTGTTTTTGGTGAGCGTGTGCGTGTTTTTCATTCGCCTAATGCATCATTCGCCTAATGGAAATACATGCATGTATTATAGATAATGCATTCATATAATTTAAATCAGTGTTACCAACCTAACTGGTTTTAATTCTTTCTTCATACAGGGACGCAACTGTCTGTTACGTTGTACGTTAATTTGGTGATTTATTTCGTTATCTCTCCATTAAAATAGTTGAAAATTATGATTTTGTTTGTGTGGGTTGGGGTCTGTGTGAACGTTGCGCATATTTATGGCTCGTTTTATGAATTGATTTATTGTAATACAGTCTTAGATGTGGCCTAATTTTGTGTAATATTGAATTAAATAGAATTAACATAAAAAATAAAATAGAGCGAATAAACGTGATTGGTGTTCGCTGAGCTGATCACGTGTTTCCGTGCTTTTGACCACGTGATAAACCCGGAAATGAACGACGTCAACACAACACTGGTGAGTTAGCTAAACAACCTCACTATTACTCCGTAGTATTGTTGACGTCTGCGTGTTTTGGTGAGTTTGGTAGTGTTATTTAGCAGCTCGTATTGTATACAATCTAGCTAACACATTATGTAAAAAAATAAAAATAAAAAAAGGATATATCTAATAGTAATAGCACACATTAGGTACTGTTGAATATATATAGTAATAAGACACATTATGTAACGTTACTGTTTAATTTATAAAATAGTAATATACAACATGTCGGCGGTATCTCGATCCAAATAGCAACGCTTATGTAGTTGTTTAAACAAGAGTATTATATTATGGGGCATTTCATAAACAGGGCCAGATATAGCCCACCCTGTATTGCACGGTAGTTGGAGGTCTCGGTACATAGCTAGCAGCATGTTGGTTAGTACTGGTTGGGTTGGTGACCGTGGTCCCTCTGTGTTGCGACCCAGGTGGAGATGACTTCGGTGGACTGGCAGTTGTCGCTGAAGGTGGTGGATCAACCCAAGTCCACCTTCCACTTCCCAGAGATGATGCCTGGCGACGTCCCCCCTGGGGAGTACCGAGTCGCTACTCTGAAGCAGCTGGTTGCCGCGCAACTCCCGGACTCCGTTAACGACCCAGACCTGATCGGTCAGTTCAACAACTATTCGTTGTTTCATTCATTCCTATCGTCATCACCTGCCCTAAAAACGGTTGATTATCACAATTACCTACATTTGTTATCGTCAGCATTACAACCATTCAGTTGAGCTGTATGTTGCCTTACCTTGCTATGTCCTGGAGTTTGTTTTACCTTGCTAAGTTCCAGAGCTTGTTTTACCTTGTTATGTCCTAGAGCTTGTCCACTGTGGTCGCAAGCTGAAAGACGACCTAACATTGAATGCGTATGGAATTCAACCAAAGTCGACCCTTCACATTCTCAAAAAGACTTGGCCAGAGACTGAGAGTAACCCAGGTATGTCGCTGCTGGCGCATACGACAAGATGGAGATGTAATGTTGAGATTGCATTGTGCAGCAATGCAGGGAAATGTTAGTCTAACCATGTCTCCTGATTGCCTCAGAGCCCGTGAACCGGGCCACGGCAGTGAGAGAGTTCAGAGTTTTCCACGCGGCTCTGCACTCCGTCAACACGGCCTACAGAGACTCTGTAAGTACCATCATGGATATGCATTGTAACTGCGAGTGTAGTGCTTGGCACTGTTATTCTAGGCATCGTTAAGGTATTCAGGAAATTACTGTGTGATTTAGCTTGGATAAAATCCAAGTACAACTCGATAGCATTGTTTCAATGTCTTTATAGCCCACTTAGCAGCAAACCCATACTGACCATATTGTGCTGTATTATTTGTATTGTGAAGACGCATAATGCAGCAATCTGCATGCCGTGAAAAAAGAAGCATAGGTAAACCTTGTTCATCCATCTCAGGTGACTAAAATGCTGACCAATAAGGAGTCCCTGGACCAAATCATCGTGGCGACCCCGGGCCTTAAGTCAGATCCGGTGGCTCTTGGTAAGAACACGTGGATTCTGCTTGGCCTTTGGAACGTCGTAAGACGCGGTTTCTTTCACAACGCTAGAATCAAGTCCTTTATTTCATCACATGTTTGGCGTGTGTGCACAGGGGTTCTGCAAGACAAGGATCTCTTCGTGCAGTTCGCCGACCCAAGCATGCTGGACATGTAAGTACTGATGTTATTTAAGTGGGCGCTGAGTGGTACTAACGTACTGATGCAGAGTCTCCACACAAATAAACACGCAGATTTGCATGTGCTCGCTTTTTAGGTCATATATAAAATTCAACTAAATAAGCCTATTATAAATGTGACCCATAGGGCTAAACGATGGAACCAGCCACTTCATAATACTTACTGGAGAGCTTATTCTGGCCTTACCTTTACAGGCCAACATAGTTACTATGTGCAGTAGGGTTCCAGTCATGTGAAGTCATCTGAATCGTCTCCTGCTCCGCCTCCATCAGGTTAATCAGCTCCCACCCAGCGCTGGTCAACGCCATCATCCTGGTGCTGCACTCGGTGGCGGGCAGCATGCCCACCCAGGCCAGCAGCAGCTCCTCTCGCAACGTCTCGGCCAGCTCCTACAGCGACATGCCAGGTGGAGAAGGGAGAGCCTTTTTAATGCCTTGCCTTGTGTGTTGGAACAAAGCCCTTTCTAGTGGATTGGTGTGTTTGTACAAAGCCCTTTCTAGTGGACTGGTGTGTTAGAACAAAGCCCTTTCTAGTGTATTGGTGTGTTAGTACTAACCCATTCTAGTGTTTTGGGATTTCCTTTATTGTGACTTGGGTGTGCAGTGCAACTTCTAGACAAAAAGCCCCCTAACCTCTATCTGCTATCTTTATCTGTATCTTTACTCACTGCCGCTTTAAATGACTAAATTGTAACTCTTTTTCTTTTGCACAGGAGGGTTCATGTTTGAAGGCATGTCGGACGATGAAGATGAATTCCAGTCAGTGAGTGAATGCATCTCAACATCATTGTGCCTTAACCTTTGTACCACCACGTGTGTCCCCTCTACAGTGCAGACCCTTTGTACCGCCACGTGTGTCCCCTCTACAGTGCAGACCCTTTGTACCGCCACGTGTGTCCCCTCTACAGTGCAGACCCTTTGTACCGCCACGTGTGTCCCCTCTACAGTGCAGACCCTTTGTACCGCCACGTGTGTCCCCTCTACAGTGCAGACCCTTTGTACCGCCACGTGTGTCCCCTCTACAGTGCAGACCCTTTGTACCACCACGTGTGTCCCCTCTACAGTGCAGACCCTTTGTACCACCACGTGTGTCCCCTCTACAGTGCAGACCCTTTGTACCGCCACGTGTGTCCCCTCTACAGTGCAGACCCTTTGTACCACCACGTGTGTCCCCTCTACAGTGCAGACCCTTTGTACCACCACGTGTGTCCCCTCTACAGTGCAGACCCTTTGTACCACCACGTGTGTCCCCTCTACAGTGCAGACCCTTTGTACCACCACGTGTGTCCCCTCTACAGTGCAGACCCTTTGTACCGCCACGTGTGTCCCCTCTACAGTGCAGACCCTTTGTACCGCCACGTGTGTCCCCTCTACAGTGCAGACCCTTTGTACCACCACGTGTGTCCCCTCTACAGTGCAGACCCTTTGTACCACCACGTGTGTCCCCTCTACAGTGCAGACCCTTTGTACCGCCACGTGTGTCCCCTCTACAGTGCAGACCCTTTGTACCGCCACGTGTGTCCCCTCTACAGTGCAGACCCTTTGTACCGCCACGTGTGTCCCCTCTACAGTGCAGACCCTTTGTACCACCACGTGTGTCCCCTCTGCAGTGCAGACCCTTTGTACCACCACGTGTGTCCCCTCTACAGTGCAGACCCTTTGTACCGCCACGTGTGTCCCCTCTACAGTGCAGACCCTTTGTACCGCCACGTGTGTCCCCTCTACAGTGCAGACCCTTTGTACCGCCACGTGTGTCCCCTCTACAGTGCAGACCCTTTGTACCACCACGTGTGTCCCTTCTACAGTGCAGAACCTTTCTAACATACGTGTGTCCCCTCCGCAGGGGAACCAAGCGGGCCCCTCCAGCCGAGGGGGCGCTCCAATCGGGGTGCGCCCCGTGTCTTTGAGCCACAGCGGGGCTGCGGGGCCACGGCCCATCACGCAGAGCGAGCTGGCCACCGCCCTGGCCCTGGCCAGCACCCCCGACAGCAGCGCCGCCACGCCCACCACCACCAGTCAGGTGAGGCCCTCCGGACCCTCCCTAGGAGGGTGTAGCGAGCAAGGGCGTTCGACTCCCAGCCGAAAGGGCACTGGGTTCGATCCCTGTCGCCCGTGGTGTACCTGCAGCCATCATTGAGCGAGATGCTTCACCACTACCTGCTCCCACTGACCTGTATCTGAATGAAGTTAAGAAACGGTGAAATACTTTGGATAAAAGCAGGTTCTTAATCATTTCAATTGTAACGGAACACTTTTATATGCACAGAATAAAAACCTATTTGTCCGAGATAAAAGGTATGCCATACGTTACGGCAACGTGATTGCTGGTATAGTGATGGCTTACCAGAGCCATGGGTGCTCGTATAGAGCAGCGTACAAATACACAGCAGCGTGTTTGCCTTTTGATTAAGTCCCACGGCCAAAACCAGAATACCAGGGGGCAGGGAAGGAAGTCGATAAATGGATGATCAGATTTAGTTTCAATTAAGCGTTCAACCTTTTGAGTCCAGTGATGCCAGAGGGTGCGAGCATACGGCTAACAATGTGTGTGAGTCACGACGCGTTGCTTGTTGATCATCCAGGCGGACGCCAGCAGCGGAGTGTCTCCCATGCCCGCCGGAACGCCAGTCAGCAACGATCTGTTCAGCCAGGCTCTGCAGCAGGCCCTGCAGGCCAGCAACATGTCCGCTCTGCAGGTGAACCTCCTCCTCTTCTGGACTTGTTTTTAAAAAGCCTTTCTCTGTGTTTACCTGACGGAGCTGTGCTGTTGTAGCTTGATAGAGACAGAATGGCATCTTCAGAACATGCTAAACTTCATGTAAATTATAACGAAGATACTTAAATGTTTTGTCAAAGCATGCTCATACGCTTCCGCGATTTTCATTATCAAAGTGCGGAAATATTGGGGGAAAATGTCCAAGTGTCTGGTACATGTTTTCATCCACCAGTGACAGTGGCTGGGGCACCACTCAGTGTTATAGATGGCAAGAAGCTCTTTCGTAATCCCAGATGGGGAATCCAGGGGTCCCAGCAGAAGTACAGGACAGAAATCAAGGACAATAAGGAGATTTAAAACCCATACGAACAAACAAAACGATTATTAGAATAACGCTGGCGTAGGCCGGTACCCTGGGTGGTGTAATGAGGACCAGACTCACTGTGGGTTTGGGGTCCAGGGTGGTGCAACGAGGACCAGACTCACTGTGGGTTTGGGGTCCAGGGTGGGGTAATGAGGACCAGACTCACTGTGGGTATGGGGTCCAGGGTGGTGTAATGAGGACCAGACTCACTGTGGGTTTGGGGTCCAGGGTGGTGCAACGAGGACCAGACTCACTGTGGGTATGGGGTCCAGGGTGGTGTAATGAGGACCAGACTCACTGTGGGTATGGGGTCCAGGGTGGTGTAATGAGGACCAGACTCACTGTGGGTATGGGGTCCAGGGTGGTGTAATGAGGACCAGACTCACTGTGGGTTTGGGGTCCAGAGTGGTGCAACGAGGACCAGACTCACTGTGGGTATGGGGTCCAGGGTGGTGTAATGAGGACCAGACTCACTGTGGGTTTGGGGTCCAGAGTGGTGCAACGAGGACCAGACTCACTGTGGGTATGGGGTCCAGGGTGGTGCAATGAGGACCAGACTCACTGTGGGTATGGGGTCCAGGGTGGTGCAACGAGGACCAGACTCACTGTGGACTTGGGTTCTAGGGCCGCTGGCAGTCCCAGATCCAGCAGCTCCGGGACATGGGGATCCGGGACGAGGAGCTGATGCTGCGGGTGCTGCAGGCCACTGACGGGGACCTCCAGGGGGCACTGGAGCTCATCTTCGCCGGTGGCTCGGGGCTGTGAGCCCACACTGCCAGGGGGGAACAGAGGGGGTTCTACAGAAGAAGAGACCGGCCGCGGGGGGTCCAGAGGAACCCAGTCCTTCAACGTACCGTCGCTTGATTTGGACCAGTTTAAACTGGAGTGAACGGTTGTTGTTTTTTCAGTAACATTATTTCAACCTGAGTATAGAATGTCAAAAGAAGCATTTGTTACTGACCGTTTAAGACTTTAAATAAAGGCAACAATGCTATTTTGAGTATGCAAATACATTTAGCCCAATTACTGACTTAAACTTAAAAACGGTACTCATCAGCTTTGCATTTGAATCAAAATGGAAGAACATATTTGTCATGCGTTTGTGTGCTTGGCGTGTATATAGCTGACACACCAAGCTATAGCTCACCTCGTTGAATTGTAGTTGCTTTATTGCCCCACATGCAATGCAGAACATGTGTCCACTAGATGGCAATGCAGTATTTCATTAGAACTTGTTATTCCCAACTGCAATTTTATTTAGTTTTTTTCCCTAGGCGAGCCATTTATAAAATATTGTACTCTTTAAAACCATACCCGCTGTTTGTTTATACTAAATATTATTCAAAATAGTAGACAATACACTCAAAAGTAAGTAAAATCGGAAGCAGAGCATTGCTGTATTGCGTAGGCTCTAAATCACGGAATTTGAACATTCAGATACAACTTAGTCTGGCCAGCATCGGTAATACCTCCGGAAACACTGTCGGAAAGCTTTTGTTACATTGTTGCCTCGAATATAGCGGGGGCGGAAGCCAATTTGCTTTGTTTCGTTTTCTCGCATCAGTGTAGCCCACCATTGTCAATCTACAGTAATTACCTGGTTTTATTACTGCGTGCGACAGCTCCATCAGCGCATTGGCCTTTCATGTGTGCGGAACCCTTCAGAGTGCTTTAAGTGTCCGTCTGTCTCTCCCCATTGTGTGTGCACACACACCTGCGGAGTACTTCCTCCTCCGCATGCCCGCAAGGCTATTTCAAAGTAATACATTTGCAGAGTGCCAAGGGGAAAGCGTCGTGCTTCAACAACAGCATAATAAAGCCATTGCTTTCTTTGTAATGAAAGATTAGTTAAACCTGGTTAAAAACCCAAGCCTATAGTAAAAACCAATCAGGAATCTGTAATGGCAATTATTTTACATGTAATGTGTGTATTTGGAAATGATTGAATCCAAGAACCCGTAACTTCTTCTCTCAGCCAAATCCATAGCGGTTAGCTGTAACTGTTAAAAAATTAATCAAAACAGTCACATTCTTGATTGCTGTGAGCCTTGTGACAGTAGGTGGCCGCTTCCCTCGCAACATGTTATGACGTCATCGTGTTTGTACGTCACAAACTCAATAATATGCTACCGTAAAGCCATTCTCTGCAACCCAGTTTCTCTTTCTGAATCCTGATACACATTAATGACTGGATAGACATCCACATGGCCTTCGGTTTCTCAAAAACATTCAAATAATTGACTTTCTCTCTATCGTCCTCTGGTTACATTTCTACCTGCGCCTGTGAGAGGGCCCTAGAGACACAAAATGGCTGCCGAGGCCGGGGCACTTGATTGCCTGCTTGCACACAATAGCCCTTCAGCATAGGTAGGTAGGACTTCCATGCTTGAAGACCTCACACATTTCCCCTCCACGACGGTTTGTTTACGGTTGCTTTGACAACCATGGAATGAACCATTGCAGAATTCATTAAGCCATTGTGCCGGCCTAAATGTTTGCCACCCCATGATTACGGGGAAGCCGTATAAAAACCGCCAGGAAATGAGGTTTGCTAGCAGGCGCGGGTAGTGTACGGTACAGGACATAAAGACCCTTCCTAATCACGTGCTCCCAGACCACCTAAACAATACTAACTCAATTCCGTTTGGGTCACGTCCAGTGAGGTACAGAGTTGATCCAATACCATCCCCTCACTTTTGGCATTGTCTTTTGAAAGGGCCATCTCATGCGTTATTAACACCTGCTCTGTTACCGGAGATTGCTTTCGGCCCGGTGTGGCAGAGCAGAATATGAATTGATTTGATGATGGACACCGGGGGGGGGGGGGGGGGGGGGGGGGGGGGGGGGGGGGGGGGGGGGGTCTATTCACTGCTTTCTTTATCGGCATCCCTTTTTAGCACTCTTTTGTCCCACCGCTTTGTTGCGTTCGTCCCAGGTGAGCGGACCCTTGACTGGGCCTCCCTGGAGTGAGATCACAGCAGCTTAGCGAGAGAGAGAGAGCGAGAGACAGAGAGAGACAGAGAGAGAGAGAGAGAGAGAGAGAGAGAGAGAGAGAGAGAGAGAGAGAGAGAGAGAGAGAGAGAGAGAGAGAGAGAGAGACAGAGAGAGAGAGAGAGAGACAGAGAGAGACAGACAGAGAGAGAGAGAGAGAGAGAGAGAGAGACGCTACGAACACATTAGCCAAGCTGCCTAATGTGCCGCATTTCATTGATTGCAAATAGTTCTGACTTTTCTCTCACACTTTACCATTGATGCATTAGTTTAGGTGCATGGTTGGTTTGTTATAAAGGTATTCGGTGAGAGATAGTTACTTTCGGGAGAGGGGTTTGGTGTGGTTAGAGGCCCCATGAGATGCACATTTAAAATGGTCAAAACCATTATGGTCTAGGCTACAACCAATATGCTCCAAAAGTCAGGTTCCAGGTTGGTTGAAGGTAAGAATATTGCGTGCATGCGAGCGTGTGTGTATACAGCACACACACACACACACACACACACACACACACACACACACACACACACACACACACACACACACACACACACACACACACACACACACACACACACACACAGCTGATGAAAACAAAGACAAGTAGTCTGTCACCAACATTATTAATACTCCTACTTGTTTTTAAACTGGATTTTGACATGCATCGTTCAGTAAAAAAGAGCATTTAATTGACTCCATAAATAAATTGACTATGAACACAATGAACCAGAGTCTATGATTAAGGCACAGCGGGGAACCTCTTTTGTTGCAAATTGTGAAGCAGACACAACAACAACAAAAACCTTGAGGCAGGGGAGGAAAAAAAAGCAGAGAAACAAATAAAATACTTTAATATATTCCAAAGATGTCCACCGGGTGGATAAACTGAAAACTTATATTGATGCACTTCTCATCATTATTGCCTGAACTCCCAGTGCTGGACTCCGACAATGGGGCCGCACTTCGCGATTCATTACCGAGCTTCACTATGGTAACTGGAAGAACTTTTATCCTTGTATTCTCTGGTCCTCCCCTTGAGGACCAGAGAATACAAGGATACTCGTGCAGACGTTTAGTCGTCGGCAAGATTGACCCAAAAAATGAAATGCAGACATGAATTAGACTCATAAACCAAACTTTAATTATGCATTTATTTCATTGGAACCTCGATGCCTCTATGCCCCCGTACGATACATTCAGTATATACATTTGGCCATGAGGAACCCAACAGAGATGTTTTAGTAGTGCATACAGTACATACATAGCAACAACGTGTACACGGACAAACACACACACACGCCACTATGCCACATGTCGGTGGCCAGCAACACACAGAGCAAGTCGAAGACGGCTAATGGCTGGTTAAATGCTGAAATTCTCCATGCATGTAGTCGTCACACACACACACACACACACACACACACACACACACACACACACACACACACACACACACACACACACACACACACACACACACACACACACATCTCAGGGGAGGGAGGACTCAAACTGATGTGACGAGTGGGTTTGCTGATCATAACAATGCCCCATTATCAGCCAGGAGACCACCCTTCACCTCCCTCCCACACACTTCCCCTCCACCTCCACCACTCTCTCCATCCTTTCCCATAGACTCCTCCGCCTCACCTCACTCAATCTCACAACAAGACCTCTCTTAAGACAAACAGACCGTTGATCCCTACAGCACCATCCGTAATACAAGGAGAAACGGTTGGTTCATTCAGTCAGCAAGTAAACATTCATATTTTAGCCTTGCCTCGCTCAATGTAATAAGTAGGTCCACATACTTTTCTGTAAAGCCATCTTCCTCACATCCATGGACAATCAGTCCTTTATCACACAGCTCACTGACCAGAGCCTTACGTTATCGGCACTTCCTGTCTGCTCACATACTTTCCCATTGACAACTAAAGAGACACTTCATACAAGCCATTATTTCCACAGGACTGTTATGTGTTTAAAATGAGACTAGAGACATATGCACAAATCATAATGTCCCCCTTTGGCAATAGCTTCAATCAGGGATAACTAACACACACACACACACACACACACACACACACACACACACACACACACACACACACACACACACACACACACACACACACACACACACACACACACACACACACACACACACACACACACACACACACACACACACACACACACCAATTAATATCTTTCACATGTTCACATGAATTTTCTCTGTAGTATTTCTGAATTTGAGGGACTGGCTGTGTGGTCCTCTACTGCCAAATTAACCATCACAGTTTATTTCCTCTTCAATTAATGATATTCAATATATGCTGAAATATGGCCGTATGGAATCAATTGCAACTTTTATTATTTGCAAATGACGACATGGATTCCAGATCAAAATGGGATTGCGCTGCATGGCAGCATTTAGAAAAACACATGCAGAATTAGTCTTGCCATGGCGGTAATGGATTGATAATACTCATAAATAATGCAAATGTTAAATGTAATAAATAATGAGTCAATTGGGCTGGATCTAGGTCCTATTTATTAAGCCGATAAACTATGAAACATTTAAAGGGTTTCCTCCTTTGGTTTGTACCAGCAGGGTAACAGCAGACACACACACTGCAACAGGTCGATGGAGGAGAGGTTTTAATGCTTGATGGAAGAGAGACAGATGTGACGGTTAGCACTTGTCCATTTCAGACGGGGCATGCTGCGATTGGTCCAGGGCCTTCCGCAAAAATAGTCCCGCGACAATCTCATTGGTCAGGACACATCATGACTCGATTCTCAAGTTAGTTAGGCCAAAGAGGCACTAGTGTTACCAGATCTCCAAAAACAAACAACCAAAAAAAAAAACGCAGAGCACCACAGTATAAGAGGCTTGGGTAATCCCAACACTTGGACTCAAAACTCAAACACCATCACGTCTCGACACAGAAGGATGAGGCGCGGTGGCTATCAGTGAGGAGTTACAACATCAGGAAGAATTACCCCAGAATAAATTACATTATGTCACAGCACATTCATCCAAAGCAGAAAATGGAAATCAGCTGATCCATTGGACTGATTGGACCCATGCATTATAAGGCATTAACCAAACATTTGTTACGGACATCACAATATATCAGTGACTATACATACAAATGCTGATCTGAAAAAAAAGTTTTTTAATCTTTTTTTTTTTTTTACAAAACCAAAACAAAACATTGCCGACACTGTTAATGCTAAAACAACATTAAGACAATGATGTAATTTGAAGGGAATTGAAAATGGAGATGGGAGAGCAGATCAATGCACGCAATCCCATTGTACCTATTGATCTGCGGACGGGCGAATGAAATTGATTTTCTGAGGTAGACAATGCAGGCATATTTCATTCTCCCGATGCTAGCCACGCTAAGCAGGTAATAGCAAGGGTCATTTGGTCCATTTGGACCGGCTCTGGCTTCCCCTGGGCTCCGGCAGACAATGCCGCGCGGTCTCGGACGACCCCATCCATCACGCGCCGCTACATGGCGGCTGAACCGTTGCCGTAGTTACAACCGTCACCAGGTGCGCTAACGCCAACTCGTGTGACGGATAGCCGGACGGCTCGCGGCTGGACAGGATGGAGACATCCGTCTGCACGCGTCTCGCTGGGGGAGACGCATCATTCACAAGCTGCTTCTATACCTGTACGAGAGGGAAGGGGGGGGGGGGGGGGGGGGGGCGCCGTGTGGACAACATTCCTCTTACCCGCCTCGTAAAATCCCCCCGTACGTTTTATAGAGCCGTAGGATCAGGAAAGCTGCACCCATCGATCCGCGCATTACTCTGATAGAATCAGCAGAGTGCCTTTGCCAAATGAGAAAATCAAACAAACCCTTTTTTTTTGGAAGAAAAGAAAAAGCCAATGGTTGTATACACTCTCAGAAACCAAAGTATTTCAGAACTGCGAGAAGCAGCCCAGTGAAAAGGAGAAAACCGCGCCGTAGCCTTCCTCCCGGAGAGTGTAAAGTGCTAAGGAGAACCAAACAAACCAAACTGTTTCAAACGAGAAGGGGGAAATGGCCGTCTTGACATGTCAGCCTGTGGTGTTATGAAGAGGAAGTCTGTCATAAATTAAAAAATATATATACACGTACTAAAATACAAAAATAAAACGAGTTCTGTGACAAGCAGGCATGAGCTAGTTTGAGTGGCGAGCGGTGACGCAGTGAGCAGGCGGCTGGAAACGTGCCGCAGGTCTGCAGACCATGCAGTTCTCTGGAGTTCACCATCCCTATAACCCCCCCCCCCCCCCCCCCCCCCCCCCCACACACACACACACACACACACACACACAGTCCAGCTCCACTCCCCCCCACTCATCACAGAACGAAGAGGACATGAAGGAGCAGGTGGTGTGAGAGGAGAAAGAGGAGGAGGAAGAGGAGGAAGAGGAGTGCGACCATAAAGTGGAATAGTGGTCCAAGTGAGTTCAGCAGTGGTGATGAGAGGGTTGGTGTGGGGGGGGGGTTGTTGTGTTGACATCTAGTGGGGTGACCCTGTGGAACTATAGTGTCCTGATGGCCACAGGGTAGAGCAGGGACATGTGCTCGGCCCCCTTGATGGGGAGCTTGCGGCTGGAGTAGAGGTGGATGATCTCGGGAACGCTGTCAAACGGGCAGCTGTTCTGGCCCAGCACGTACTTGCCCTCCTTGGTCCGGGCCAGCTTCATGTGCATGAAGCCCTGGCTGCTCCTGGGAGAGAGGGGGAGGTGGGGGAGGAGGTGGAGGGGGAGGTGGTGGAGAGCGAGAAGGAGAGGCAAATGGGGAGGGAGGGGGAAGGAAATAGTTTAATTTAAGAGTGAGATGTGACAAGAGAAAGATAGAAAGAAGTAACATACTTCATTCACAAATATGGTTTCGCGTAGTTCTAGTATATTATAAGTTGTGAGTAGTTGGCTTATAATAGAAGCGCTGATATTAAAAAGTGTGCTGTCATGTTTTACAGCTGTGTCAAAGCTTGAGTAATCTTCAGGGAAATGTGCCCTGTGTACAGTGGCTCCCATTTAGACTTTAACGTGTCAGCGCCATCAAAGAGCTTTGCTGAAAGCTGATCAAAAACAATCAATAGCTAGTAATCAGGGAATCAATAAGAGCGGCAGGGTAGCGGTGTCGCTTGCTGTGTCACCTCACATCCCTCATTTCAACCCCGATGCTCCAAGCCATGCGCTCTATTAAAGATGTTTTTCTAAAGGTCTAGCACACACTCAGGACAAAATGCAGAAAAAGATAAGAGGTAGTAAAAAACAAAAAAAAGGAAAAGCTCTTCAATTAAAGAGCAGAGACACGGAGGAAGAGCCTGAAGTGCACCATTTATCACCATCTTCTTTTCACCAACACGACACATCAGGTCAGCATCAGAGCCTCCCCCCCCCCCCCAGTGACTTATGGGCCCTGTCAGCGTTATCTGCGCTACACAGCCTCTCTGGGCGGAGACATCGCTTGTGCAACAGCGGAGAGGAGTAGGAATGTCAACATTCAGTACAAGATGTTCAGCGGATTCCAAACCGTTTATCTTGTAAGCAGTGGTAAAAAGTGTAGGCAGATAATCCGAGCCTGCAGGAGGGGGAACAATGATTCCTGCGAGTTTCTTCCGGGAACGACTCCTCTCGGTTATTCCAGGTGATTAGCGGTGCCCTGTCAAATGTTCTCAGGGTTTTATTTGACTCTTGCTTGCTAACTGCCGGCAACGGTTACTTCCTCTCCCATCAATCATGTCGATCACAGGTGAACACTGGCGAACAATGCAGACCGGAGATGATTAAAAATGGATTCAAATAGAGGAGGAGAGTATTATTATAGTATTTTGATTGTATGCCTGTGGGGGGTAGGGGGTGTCAACATGAGCAGGAACCAGGCTCTGGGCATGTTTAGCATGAGGTGAGCGAGCCCTTTGTTAACTAATTATATGGAGAGCCTTTGGTAGTGCTTCATCACGAGGGCTTGGAACGAAACGAGCACAGAGATAACTCCTCACACACACGACACACCGGTTCATTTAAGAGACGTCCATCAAATGCCATGGATTCCTGTTACTCCGGCTTATAGCTATTTTATGCACCACTTTGTATTCATGTATTATGCATCATTGTGTCCATTTGTTGCAAACGTTCCTGCCGCAAAGCGTCTACAACTAGCGAAATAATTAGCTAGTGAGTCGAGAATGTGGATCCCAATCAGGGATCTTGTGGGTGGGGAAAGTCTCCATAAATTAGAGGGTTAGAGAATGTTCTTAAAGGTACAGTGTGTAGGATTTTGTGGTATCTAGCGGTGAGGTTGCAGATTGCAACCAACTGAATTACCCCCCCCCTCACCTTTCCCTTTCCAAAACTTAGGAGGAGCTATGGTGGCCTGTTCCGGCCTGCAAGCTCAAATAATAGATCAGCGTTTGTGGTAGCGTTATATAAAAATTTGTCTTTTCTAGAGCCGTTTGTCCATTATGGTCTACTGTAGAAACATGGCAGTGCAAGATGGCGGGCTCCGTGGAAGAGGACCCACTCCCTAAGAATAAAGGGCTTATTCTTAGGTAACAAAAACACAATGCCTCTTATTTCCACTTCTGAATATTTGATTTCCATTTCCGCCAAGTCTGTCCCGCTAGATACCAGTAACTCCTACAAACTGCACCTTTAAATAAAATGTAAAATAAATAATATAAAGCATCGTGTTCATCAGCACACCTGTCATGAGAGACTTTCTGTCAACTTTTGTTTTGTTTAATGAGCGCCATGGGAGAGCTCTGGAGTCTGGGCAATAAAAGAGATGTAAACAAAGCTATCGCATGTCTCCGTGCCTCAAACTCCTGCAGCAGAAGAAGCCATTACTAGCCCAGATCATCATGATATCCAGAGAGCTGGGAATACCCGGCCGCCTAGTCTCAAAGCGCCGGCAGAATTGCTTTAGTTTTTAAGTCTGCTCTGCGAGAGGTGCGATTGATGAATGCTCACGCTAGGAAAGAGGCCTTAGGTTACAGACACTCACTTTAAAAAGACAAACACATCAGTGACAGCCTTTTTAGAGTCCCAGCTGATTCCCCAGTCAGCACTTTTTATCTAGCCGTTTTTTTGGTTTAGGCTTATCGAGTTTCAGCCCCACAGAGACAGAAACCAAGACAACTACGAGAGAGAGAGAGAGAGAGAGAGAGAGAGAGAGAGAGAGAGAGAGAGAGAGAGAGAGAGAGAGAGAGATCTTTATTTTAAATGTGGGGCTGCTTTACAGCAAACAGGCCATTCATCCGTTTGTTGACATTTATTGTGGAATCATAATTCAGTTTAAGTGGGAGGTGGGGGGGGGGGGGGGATGTCTGCTGTTATCCTGCGTGTTGCGGTCTACAACTATAGGTTGAACCGTATTGTTCTCTGAGGCCTTATAACTTATCGTCTACCTTTGATGCATTACATTGTGGCGCGACGCAGCTATGTTGTGAAAATATACATCAGTATCACACAACATCTGGGCTTTCAGGGAGGGAAAGGAGCCCAGACATTGGGGCTGTGCAGTGTGTCTGTTGTCCTCATGTCTGGGATATCAGGAGCATCTATCAGTTCCGTTTGCACAACGTTGAACAAGGACATTTCTCCACTCCATTATACATAACAGTGTTTATGTTGTTTTGTCGGTGGTGATGCAAGAAGAATTTGTCCAACTCATACCTGCAGCGAGAACCATGTTATTATGTGCGTGCATGTGTTTGTGTGTGAGAGCTGGAAAGAAGGAAAAATAATAACACATACCTGGCTCTTGGGTGGAAGAGCCAGACGGGCGAGTGAGAGGGAGAGAAAGAGAGAAAGTGAGGGATGGGTGAAAAGAATTTGTTAAAGTGACATAAAGAAGAAAGGCTGTCAATATTGCGATTGAGAGAGAGGGAGAGAGTAAGGGACAATGCAGCTGGAACAGGTCTTCCTCTGCTATAACAATACAGCTTTGCAAGACAGAAAGAGAGGGGGAGATAAAGAAAGAGGGAGAGATAAATGGAAAGAGAGGGACAGATGAAGGGAGGGGAGAGAGAGGGAGAGATGCATGCAAAGAGAGACAGAGGGAAGGACAAAGGGAGAGAAGAGAGAGATAAATGGAAAGAGACAGAGAGGGAGGGATAAAGGGAGAGGGGAGAGAGAGGGATATAGAGACAGAGAGGGAGATAAATGGAAAGAGGGAGACTGAGAGGGAAGGATAAAGGGAGAGGAGAGAGAGAGAGAGGGAGTCCGAGGAGGAGGCCGTGGGTCAGGAAGAGCACGGCCGACAGCGGAGAACGTTTTCTCTCAGCTCGTAAATAGGTCTGAAACGCACGGGTGTCCGCAGAGTCGCTCCGCATCAATAATGTACGACACAAACGCATCGCCGCGCGCGCACACGTATTTCGAGAGCCGCCCTCGCTGAGGAGAAGCGCGTCAGGTCTCAGTCGGGGGTGGGGTGGGGGGGGGGGGGGGGGTCTCCGTTGTGGAATCGGAGGAGCTCTGCTGTCCCCTGGCCGGGGAGCGCCTCCTGTCTGCCAGCGGACGGCTCCGTGGTTCCCGTGGACCAGCCCGCCGATGAGCTCAGCGGCCTTATCGGACCGACCTCCCCTCCACCCCGTGGCCTCAGTCAACACACTCCTGTTTGGCCTCAACAGCAGACACCTGAATAATATTTGACAGACCCGCAAGCTTGCGCCGTGAGAAAAGCACACAGCACCAAACAGATGACCTACACACGGTCTAACGCGCGCACACAGAAGTAAGCCCACCAGGACTTCCGTGCACTCTCCTGTCGCCCGTCAACAACATGTCCCCGACCTTTTCATTCTCCTCCCCGTCAGCATCCCCCCCCCCCCCCCCCCCCCCCAACATGGCTGACCTTATACTCCAGCCAAGCTAAGCAGGCCGGCCATAAGGGCCGGAGCGCCATGGGGTCAACGAGGCTGTCGGAGCCGCCGGCTGGCGTTAAAGGTCAGCTCTGTTCCAAGGCCGGACCCCCCCCCCCCCCCCCCCCCCCACTGAGGTGAGGCGGGGTACCAGAGTCCTTCTCCCCGTCAGTCCGCGCCCCTCCTGGCCAGGCTGTCAGGTCGCCCAGCGGGGGGGCATGTCCACCTGAGACGTCTCCTGCACGCTGACTTCCTCTCAGATGGCCGAAAGGTCAAGGGCGCGCGGTTGTTGATGTAGATTTAGAATCTCTCCGCTGAACACCTATGGAAGGAGACTTCCGCCGAGGTGCCTTTGAGCAAGGCACTCAATGTAATCGACTCGCTTGCTCTGCGTTTGTTTGTTGTTGCGTGCAAAGCCAAACTGTCCTCAGCATGTGAATACAGGTCTAATACCGTATGATATCATACGGTATTATAAGTATATCAAACCGTACGATATACTTATAATAAAGTATTATAACTGTACTCAACATGTGAATGCAGCCATTATACCGTTGATATACTTCTCATACGGGACCGTCCAACACACCGATGTTATCACTGCCTGGGTTGTGATGACACTGCGCAGTCGTGAAGATAATGACATTAGCAGCCCTTCTGGGGATCAAATAGACCCTGGGTCAGTTAACCAAGCAGACATGTCACGTAGCCATGCTCGCGGGCATTCAGGACAAGGCAATTAGTTCAGCGGACAGGGACTCAGTTGCTCAGTAGTGCCGGCAGGCGGAGGGGATGGTAAAAAAAAAGTTATAATCCCAGATATAAAGTCAGCCTATCGGACCCATAGAAACACAGTGAGACAGAAGAAGGAGTTAAACGAGACCAATATGGAGAACCAGTGGAGGCAGTCTGGCCAGCGTTATCGTTCCACGTGCAGAACAGCAAGGCAGCCGCACCCAAACTATTTAACACAAAACATAATCCCACAGAAGACGACGTAACAACTGTGGTTTGACAGTATGAGTTTGTATCTGGCGTCTTAAATAAGCAAGGCATTGGATGCGGAGCTGATTGACGTTATATAACTGAGCGTGCCATGAAAATCGAACTGAACAAACGAAACCAAAATCATATTAAACAGTGGCAGCGAATACAAGAAGGTGCCGCTGATTCCATATCATTCGACAAACAACAGCTACAGCACAGATATGACGAGGGGCCCGTTTTGTACGAAATGTGTACGATGGGATTTGTGGAGGAACTGTAAAGTAACCGGTGGTCCGCGGCCCGGGTCGTGACCTTCAGGTAGCCACCCCCCCCCCCCCCCCCCCCCCCCACCCCTGGACCACTACGTCAAGCTAATAGGAGGTGACAGCACCACAGGGGTGGATGTGTCCCAATTGTGCAGAAACGTAACCTCCGCCCAAATGTCAGACTGGGCTAAACCAATCAGCGCAGCGCCTATGACCCCCCCCCCCCACCGGCCACCGGTTGGGGTCAAGGGTCACGGATAGAGGGGGCCTCGGTTAACCGAGTTGTGGGTGCATCAGCAGATCTGGAGCGATCTGGGGTGGAGGGGTGACTCTGGAGGGAGGAGGGGGGAGATACCGTGGGTGGTGGGGGGGGCATGTAGGGGGGAGATGGGGTGAGGGAGGTGAGGTCCATTACCACACTGAGGGGGCTGAGTCAGCACGCAAGGTATAACGTTTACTCCAGAGGCTCCATTCCACTACAGTGTGTGTTGCAGAGCGTAAAGGAGACGGGGAAACTCAACTCAATTGTATTGCGTCTTAATTTGCACCACAATCTCATGACGAAACATCCATCCTTATGATCTGGACCAAAGATTGCCTAATGTTGTTTTCATAGATTTGCTGCGCTAATCTTTTTGTTGACATATTAGAAATGTTGGAATGATTATGTTTTCATTTGCAAGATTCGCTTATGTCATCGAGTTCCTGATCATATAGACGCCACGCGCTGCCTCGTTTCTCACGACCCTCCATCCTAAGATGGCGCACACGCCGAGCAAAGATAAGAAAATTAGAAGTTACAGCAGAGGGAGACATGTTCGTCCTTTAAGCATCCCTAGTAATGTCACCGACTTAAAATGTGTATATGTGTGTGCGTGTAAATACCTTCATGTACGTGAGTGTGTTTGTGTGTGTTCCGTGTCTGCGTGTGTGTTTGTGTGTGTGCATGTGTCTGTACGCATGTCCACATGTTTCTGTATGTTTGCGTGTGTGTGTATGTATGCGCGTGTGCGCGTGTGTGTGTGTGTGTGTGTGTGCGTGCGCTCCTGTGTGTGTGTTTGTGTGTGTGTGCGTGTGTGTGCGTGTGTGTGTGTGTGTGCGTGCGTGTGTGTGTGTGCATGCGCTCCTGTGTGTGTGTGTGTGTGTGTGTGTGTGTGTGTCTTACTTGAGGGACAGGGAGAAGTCATTCTTGCTGGTTTCACTGTTCCTCACCAGGTAGCTGGCCTCCTTGCAGAGTCTCAGGAGGGACTCCGCGTCGGTGCGGCTGATCGCTCCGTGGTACCAGCTGAGAGGAAGAGGGATGGAGGTCATTAGCGTGGTGGAGAACAGCACCAAGCCCAGCTTCATGGAGGGATTCTTCCCGAAGCGGCCAGGCTAACCACCAAGAATACGCGATAAGCAGCAGACATTAGGAACCGTTTAACAATTCTTCCAACCCCCGTTTTTTGCCTTCGCATCCACGGTGAGAAGGATTATGCATCTAATAATTCCCATGGAGGAGAAATATCACATGCACACACACACACACACACTAAGCCTTTGGCCCCTGTACTATAGCGGTCCCTGAACCCTGAGACTCACAACTGGTTCTCCAGAGGCAGGCCGGGGTCGATGCGCTCCCCCTGGGACGGGCTGCAGTGGTCCAGCGAGGTCATCTTGGTGTTGACCAGACAGCCGCTGGAGTGGCGCTGTGGCGGGCGGGTCTTCGCCTCCCTGGGTGGGGAGCTGCGGGGCTTGTCCACGCCATCAAACTGGACTGGGGGGGGGGGGGGGGGGGGGGGGGGGGGGGGTGGGGGGGGGGGGGGGGGGGGGGGGGGGGGGGGGGGGGGGGGGGGGGGGGGGGGGTGGGCAGAGGAAGAGAGCCGTGGTTGAAACTATAGTCGATGGAAAGATAATCATGAAATAAAAATGAAAATGAATGGAATCAAATCTGATCTGTTAACATTCACAAAAGCCCATTGAATATTCTCACAAAATACATGAATAGGACCGACTGTGATTTATAATTTGGGCTGCTAACTAAATTTGCAGGCCCTTCACAATGGGAGAGTAGAGATGTTGTTCAAACAACACAAACACACACACACTTTGTGGGAAACATTTGGCTGAAGGTTATGTACACAAAGAATGAGGCATGAATCAATGATACTCCACTGTACACACATGGCTACAAGGCTCTCAGACACACAGCTACATTCACATGCACAAACAGCCACACACAGCCACATTCACACACACACACACACACACACACACACACACACACACACACACACAGTTAGCACATGCTCACCAATACAAATCGGAATGAATGCAACACCACTGCAACTAGGACAAAGGTAGTGGATCATTAAGGGAGTCTTTTTAAAAAGTAGTCAAGGTCAATCTAGGAAGCCATTCGCTAGTTCCCTTGGTGACCACCCAGGATCCTGCCTAGTTTACCAAAGCTAAACCTGTGATTATGACCTTGATAACAGGCAGAGGTTAACCGTAGCAGAATCTGTCTAGAAAAGCTGTGCTTTCTCAACCATGATACAGTAAGAGGAGAGGACAAGTTAAGATTAATGAAGAGACAGAGTGAACACAATTGTACTGACACAGGGCTGTAGGGTTCAAATGCACCAACGGCGGTAAATGTCATCGGAGAGTGGGAACAGTTGGTTCAAGTATGCTTCATTCCCATTTCATCTCTGTTTGACACACCGGACTAAAAGCATCCTTATCTTTGGAAACAACCTATTGAGAGCCACTGCCTTGCGTCTCACGCCATTGCAGCCTCTGTTTTTTATATTTAAATATACTTTCCCAATAGAATACATTTCCTGGTTTGGAGAAAGGTGTACATTATAGTCGAGCCTTTGATGGAAAAGGGTTGAGCTCCCAGCTAGCTAGCTAGCACAACCCCCACCACATTATTCAGTCACGTTTTCCCCCCCCCATCACTCCATAACGGCTAATCGGCTGCTAATGCTTAATTACCTGGACTCCAACATGGCAACCATGGCACCGACAGCCAGGCGCTGTAATCGCAAAACAAACTGTGGAGGAGAATAGGGCCCTACGGCTCCCCGGTCCTCATACACCAGCGAACGGATATCACATTACACATCACTGCATGCTGGTATCAATCCATTTAGATCGGGTACAAAACGACAACACGGCCTCAACGCTCTTCATTGCATTAGCGGAAGCTCTGGGACAAAGGGACAAAGGGACAGGAGAAGCACATGGCAACCGCCCGGTACACAGAGGAAGTATAAAGACATGGTTGGGTGTAAAACCCCAGCCCTTAGAAATTAACATGCATTTTTTCTTACTTTTATTACCACTTGCGGTCAAATGTTTTTTAATATGCAAAAATAAAAGCTTTTCCAAATGAAGGAGAACTCATGATAAGAATGCTGTTGAAAACAACAGCTTGACATCTCCTTTGTGTTCAACTCAAATTCGTGCAGTTTTATTTCCGGCCGCTAGGGGCCTCTCTTCCCCTCCGGTCTACTGTGGTGCAGAGCGACTGAGCTCCGAGGTCTTGCCCTTTAGTTCAGGTTGCTTTCCCTTAAATAGAAATCTGGGGAAGATTGGGGGAAGACTTGCATCCGTAAGTCAAGAAATATATTTCTCAGGTTTGTTTACAATTGTTGCCTTGCCTTCTGCCTAGAAATCAATTGTACTCCATCAATTGTACTCCAGTAGCGTACATTCTACCCAGAACCTCACACACAAGACAGCTAGGCTATTACCTCATTCTTTTATTTAATACACATACGTACAGCAAGGCTATTCAGACTTGATAGGCTACAAGTTATGTCCCAGAATAGCAGTTTTAGAATGACTCTAAAATGCTCTCACTTGACACATATGCTCAACTACGAAGACTGTAGCGCGTGTTGCAGGCATATGCGTGTGCGCTGGGTATGAGCGAAAGACAGCGTTTCCATGGAAACTGACCAAGGGGAAAGGAGTTGATGTGCGTCTGTGGCATCTTATTCTTGTCAGCCCATAACGGATCATAACATGGCAACATGGCCGCCGCCTCCCCCCCCCCCCCTTCACGTTCCCTCTCTGGGTCTTCCTGCTATTCCCCCCCCAACCCCCCAATCATCTTTCTCATCCATATATTATTTTCCCTGCATGTTATGTTTGTATTGTGTGTATGTGTGCATGTGTGTGTGCATGTGTTCGAAGAGAGAGGCGAAATGGGAAAGAATTGCAGACACCAATTGCTTTAAGATAAATACCACCGCCAAAGTGCTCACGGCGTGTGTGAGTGTGTACATGTGCACTGTGTGTGTGTGCCCACATGTGTGTGTGCATCTGTGTGTGTGTGTGCATACGTGTGTTTACTGTACATATGTGTGTGTGTGGGGGGTAGGTTTCAGCACCCTGTGTCGGCAGAACCAACAAGTGATTACATTTCTATTCAACATCATGTCTGGTCCAGTAAGGCACTACTCTTAAAGTCACAGGTCAAAAGGCAGTCATAGAACACAACCTTTAGCAGACATGCCAAAGCATTTCCACACTGTTTCCGTCATAATTAACGATCTCTCATTGGTCTCTGGATGCCAATGAGACGGCCCGCTATTGGACCTTATGTGCGCGTGTGTGCATGTAATCTCTCTCCAAGTGCCGCTTTTGAAAGCCATTACTTTGAACTTTCTTGCTCGGACACGAACAAACCGTCCTATATAAATCCCTATGAAAAACAATCGGAAACCTCAGACCTGGGACATAGGTGTGGAAGTCATGAACCAAGCTAAATATGAGCTATCCCATCATCGTCACACTTCTAACAGGGCAGAGGTCCCACGCTGGTGGACTTCATCAAGCCTCTCTCTTATCTGATCACACCTTTCTGTTTCTCGTTTCAGACGCACAGGCCAGAAAGAAAACCCCCAACTAAACAAACGTGATCATTTCAACCGGCCATGTGTGAAAGGAACCCATGTCTAGTCATTTCGAAAGCCCTCACTGGATCTGCGCTCATATTATGGTCTGGGGTTGAACATGGCTGGAAGCTGGCCAAACTCATTCCCCCTCCCCCCCGCCCTTCATTCTCCAGAGCACACACTCCAGCACACAGCGCAGGGAATTGATGGGAGGATAGGCTCACAGGAGAAAGACCCTGATAGGTAGTTAAAAAGAGACAAGAGCCAACACACACACACACACACACACACACACACACACACACACACACACACACACACACACACACACACACACACACACACACACACACACACACACACACACACACACACACACACACACACACACACACAGAGAAGAGTCAAGTCATTCGTTCTCTCCCAATCTAAATGGAGGCTGCTTTGTGTCAGTGCACATAGGCATGTGCATGTGTTGAAGTGTGCATGTGTTGAAGTGTGCACGTGCACATCTGCGCGGGCCATCTTGATTGTTGCCTGTAAAGCCCGCTAAATGGAATCTGTTCATCAGATTGGACTGTCAGTCACATAGTGACTGATGGACACAGCGGATAGTGCGCCCTCTGCATGCGTGTCAGGGTGCTTTGTACGGTAACAAGGAGGGGGCGTCGGGGGAGGGGCATCGGGGGAGGGGCGGTGGACGCACCGAGGGGCGCATGAGGAAGAGAGCTGATTGGCTAGAAGCAAGATAAGCACAGGCCACCGAGGTCAAAGTGACATCATCATAATCAAGCCGAGGCAACGGTGGAATGCAACTGAGACAAAACAACACCACAATTTAGATTACAAACACATGAATGAACTTTACCACTTTTTGTGCTGCATCGATTATTTATATATATTTTTTGTATCAACTACAAATGGTCAACGACCGGTTTCTGAAAAGCGTATTTGCTAATTGACGCACAATCTTAAAATCCCTGTCATTTAAATGTATTTAATCAGTGCAATACATAAAATACAAAAAAAATATGCTAGGTTTCAGTTCAGCCAGCCGTTGCTATGTATTAAGCTTGCACTTAATAAAGAGTACATTTAACTGTTGTTATCTACTCGCCGACTTACACTTCTGTATGACCATTTTTCCGCACCGATGTTTATAATTTCCACGTTAATGTATCTTCATTTACTGGTCTGAACAGAGAAAGGTCAAGTACTCCAGGGCAATGGAGTCGGTAAACAGTAGATGTGTTCGATTTTCCAGCTTTGAGTTGTTGTGAAATGATTAAGAGGTCCACAGCTTATTAAAATGCACAGCAAAGTCTGATAATATAACTCGACGAGAAATAATATACCATCTAGGGAAGTGACCTTACTGCTAATTAGGAAGAAGACAAAGAATTAAATGTAGGGGTAGTACAATTCTATCTATCCATAACACCTTGATTACAAAACAGCACCCAATGCAATCGTCTTAGTAAACCCCCACTTACAACTTTCCGAAACACAGAGGAAAAACTTGAACGCAAAATACTTTCTGTAATTAAACGAAACCAGGGAAACTTTTTAATTTGTCTCCAACATAATTAATACAAAAGAGAAGGTTACAGAAAATGGAAAGGGAATCATTTTTTGAAACAAAAGGCAAACCGAAAAGCTCGTTATTATACAAACGACAAAAGAGTTCCCATTTATATGTAAATGGATACCTTCCTTGTCACACAATTCTTACGTTTTTGATAAGGATCCTCAACGAATGACGAAGTCCTTCCTTCTACTGAAAAGGCCTCTGCGTTCTTGCGAAACACGATATCATCGCCAACACACACTAACACATAACTTAGCAAGAGGCAGCAGGTGGTCGCAAGACTATACAAGCCATCGTGTGTGTGTGTGTGTGTGTGTGTGTGTGTGTGGCGCGAATGAGGGATCTCTCAATGGTGTAGGCCAAGGTTGGGGATCACGAGGCACAAGTCTCCCCCCCCCCCCCCCCCCCCCCCCCCCCCCCCCCCCCCCCACACACACACACACACACACACACACACACACCCCAAAATGTCTTCCACTCTGACATCTGACCTCCTCGATGTCTGGGGGTCACACCCGCTCAGACAGAGATGGGGTCCCCTTTCACTTGGATGCCGACCTTAAGCCCACTTGCATCAGCCGAGAAAACACAACCTTTCCCGAGGAATTACGGGGAATAAATCATCCGCGTCCGCTGTCCTCGCGTACACCACACATCAGTGTCCTCTTACATGGTCCAACTCTGAGCCCTTCACACTCCTGGGAGGAAATCCCATTCCCGCCATTAGTTCTGCTACAAACAGTCCTCTTTTCCCTGAGCGATCACAGTCCCTGACTATAAGGCTCCGGAGAGCTGCGAGATGCCGGCATCAACTAATGGCTTTTGGTTGAAAACCGGCTTTTATTTGCGGTTTATTGCTAGACAGAACGTCGTGACCCCAAATGTTCACAATTTGTCTGAATGTTTGTGATCACAGAGGCTGCTTCTGAACAGCGTGCTGAGATGCATTTTCAAACTTCTGATTGTTGACAAGAGGAAATAGGGGTCATCTGGAGTGGCAGTGCCCATTCTAGAAGGAAACCCAGTCAAATAAAAACGAATGGGCTTTCAGCTCCAAAACCTCCAAAGCCCGTGGTTAAATGATTCTACGCCAAATGAAATTCTGACAGAACAATCGTTTCATTTAGCTGGTCAGGCCTGGTGCCAGATCTCACCGAGCTTTGATCCATAACAAATGCTGAACAGTTTGGTCATTTGCTTACCTTGCCACTAAAGGCCAAGTGTACACAATTATATGAACACCCAAATGCAAATAATGTAATTACTGTATTTGCATTTTCATAATAGAAACAAGCAACATCCAATATATTAAATAATAATATCATTGCAATTCTACTATACCATATACAATTTCACTTTGACCTCTAAGAGGAAAATTCTGCTAAACACATACATGATGGTGAAATATATAGCAGATTGATGGGATAGGAAAACCAATAGCACCTACAAAAAGTAGATCAAATTAAAATGTAAAAGTTCAATCCTTATGAGTACAACAAATATAGGGATGGATTGGATACACAGATGTGAAGATAGTGTTATGGATTGTTGGATGAATGAATATATAAATGCTGGGGTGTATCAATGGGGTGACCCTATTAGGGTCCCACATTCTAGCAGCATGATTCATTCGACTATTTACGCACACATATCGGACCAACAAACGTGTTATTATCACCTAGCATTCATAACAGATGAACAATTGATACAAATCTCGGGCCTCAACCCCAGGGGGGATTGTGGGCCCCCTAGGTGGAGAACCACACAGAGAGACAGGCCCGGTTCTGGGGGGGGGGTCGACGCTTCGGCGGGACGGACGGTTACGGGGGGGTACACGGCAACACCAAACACCCACCATTGTGGTGCTGGTCACAGGCAGTCTGTCCTGGGGGGGGCTGGGAGGGAGACGGGGGCTCCTCCTCCAGCAGGGGGGAGGTGCTGTTGAGCTGGCCCACAGGGGGGGGCCACGGCAGGTCCTTGATCACTTTAATCTCTACTGCAAGCACGGCCCGGATCACCAGTGGGGGGGGGGGGGGGGGGGGGGGGGTGAAGGAAGGGAGACAGTGGTCAGGAGGAGGAAGGAGTGAAGAAGAGTACATGAGGAGAGATGGTGTGGGAGTGACCGGGATACAACCAGGAGAGAGAGAGAGAGAGAGAGAGAGAGAGCGAGAGCGAGAGAGAGAGAGAGAGACAGACAGACAAAGAGAGAGACAGAGAAAAGAAGAAAAAAAAGGCACACATGAAGAAAATAGATGCAAGCAGTTCCAGGAGTAGAAGGGCATCAATTCACTGTGGTACAGAGAGCTGGCTCCACGGCGCAGATATCAGCCCCGGCAGCAGTGCAGCAGAACAGGAAAGGAGAAAAGGATTGAAAGAAGATTAGGTTAGTTCAGTTCGTCAGGTTGGACAAGCCGTCAACGCTCCCTCACATGTGCCCCCCCCAGCTCATTAGAACAAGGTCAAGGAAAAGGATGTCCTTGATTACATTTTAGAAGCCCAACTCTTGGTTTACGAGACCGCGAACCTGACTCCAGCACCTCTCACTGCAGGCGAGAGATCTGATTAAAGCCAAAAGTGGCGGTGATTAAACATGATGAATCCTCGAGATTACAAAATAACACGGGGAAATAAAACGGCCGTATTCATCATCGGACGCTACGAGCCAGAGATACAGCGGTGCTCAATGATTCTTTTCAGCATGAGTAACGCAATAAAAGCTTTTTCTGTCCTCCCACAATAAAATAAAACGGCAATGTAGGCCCTATTCTGCATTTGGAACAAGCCTCGGAGCAATCCATCGCGTTGGCTGACACTCTCCAGACGTAGCCTCCCCCCCCCCCCCACCCTGAATAATACATGGCCGACGTCCAAACGGGGGTATTACCAGTGTAAATCGAGGGCCAGTGTAAGAGCATATCTTTCACTTAAGAGTGGACCACTCGTTAAAACAGTGTGGGGGTTTTAATAAATGGAGCGAGCTTAACGGGTCGAGACTTCTTCACCGTCCACCAGAGAGCCACGCGAGGGGAGTCTGGGTAATAAAGAAGCACCACGGAGTACCGATTGGGGGGGGGGGGGGGGGGGGGGTGGAGTCTATAGTCGTGGATGTCCTGCTGCCCGTCAGCCCTAATGGTTTACCGAAACTGTAAAAAAAAGACATTGGAGCCGTTCGGTAATTTAATTTAAAAGGGAACAAAAATAAATAAATAGAAAAGGACCAGATAAACAACATACATAAGTTGGTTCTGGGATTTTATGGGCGAATCCCCGGGGTGCCTGATTTACCGGTCAACATTAAAGCATCTACTTTATTTAATATCGTAAAACGTTACGGTTTCGTTAAGGAAGAGGAGGACCTGGCCAGGTCTGGTCTGTGGAATCTCGAGCCACCATCTCTTCATTGGTTTTGTTATATACAATGACTACAATTCCCATAAAACCTGCTCCAACAATGTCTGCAAGTGGTCTACTAATAATTATTCCAGCAGTCGAATGTCACACATCTGCATACCTTGTACTTAAGAGGGGTCTGGTTGCAACCCCCAGACTCTATTATTTCTGTAAGTCAAACTGGACAAATTCCAATATGGCTTTCAGCAGACCTTTCTGGTAGCTAGCGACTACGGCAGGCGGCTAATATCAGATTCCGCTGCCATGATAACATAAGCACTATATTCACGTCATTAGCTAGACTCTCTACCTGCTGACGTTTACTTAGAGAAGAGACTGTTCCTTCCTTCAGGCCCTTTAAAGGCATTCCAGCCCGCAGGGACACAGACTTGATAATGAGAGGTTCCATCAGACAGTATTTAGATCAGCCGGTGAACTGGAGAGGAGGGCATTCAATAGCCGGCCGCGTGATGTCACCGTGTTCAACTAGAGGCCAAGTGGTTCGTAATCCTGCCGGGGATAATGGCCATGCCTGGAACCGAGGCCATGTCTCCATCGCCCATTGCTTTAATGCCATCTGGTCTTCAATTTGGACGAGTACCGATCAATGATTTGACCCTGTGTGCTCACTCTGTGAAGAGTCTTGCAGTATTTAGAAAAGCGCTATACAACTTGAATGTATTAGTATTATTAATACTAGGGTAGAAACCAACCCCTGGGGGAGAGGAGTTAGGAATTGGGCAGTCTGGACATTGGTCAGAAGCTCCCTGAAATAGGACTACTTTTTCATTTGAGGGGTGAAGTAGGGGCCTCTCCTCCTCTTCCGATTAAAAGCCTAGTCCTCATTTCACGTTGCAGATTACCGTGTAATTGTGTGGGGAGTTGAAGAGAGCGTGTCCTTTACTCCCTGTGAGGACGAGGAGTTTCAGGCCATTCTTGGTCAGATTTGCTTGGTTGCACATCTGAATAATAGCATTTGGCATTTCTGAAATGATGGAAAAGTGATTCAATAGGCATGGGGGGGAGGGGGGGGGGGGGGGGGGGGGAGGGGCGCGGTGGCTACATCTGACACCCCCGAGCGAGTAGTTTCTTCAGTCATCTTGAAATATATTCAAAGATGCCGTCCGCCCCAGAGGACGTTCTTTCTAATAGGTACCATGGCTTTAGATGCCATGACGTCGCATGGCTGAGCGCCTGGCTCCAGGGCTGTCGTGCTCTGCGAGGGTCTGAGGATGCACGGGTGCCCAGTGAGAGATCCGCAGGGGGATGATGTGTTCAGCCGTCGCCCGGTCTCAAGTGGACGATGGAGAGAGCGTGAATGGGGCCCTCCCACTGGACCGTCTTCAGCCATCAATTCATACTGAAATAATAACTGCAACATACGCGCGGCACAAGTGGAAAGTGCAGATTATATGCAATTGAATGGCTCAGTAATGCCTTTTAGGCCAGTTATTTGGTGTCAGGTAGCTTTAAAACTAAAAACAATTATAATGTAATCAGTGAGTTCACATAATAGGCAGGAGCATCTTCATATTTGGGGAAACATATGTAAATATTTGTACAAACTTGTACTATACATGCACTGTGTAGAGGCGTCAAGTCACCAATCTGATGAAGTGGAAACTTGACATTGGTAAAATGATGGAATAATGGTTTTTCAAAAAACGTTTAGATGAATAAATGGACAATATGGTATCACTATATGGATGCGGGCCTTTGACAAATTCTTCTTGAAGTGCAATGTGTGAGATTGAGTCCCTTCCAGTTACTGGGGGGAGACTTTCAGAATAAAAAAACAAAATAACTGGCTGTGCAACTGTGTGACGCTAACTAGCGTAGCTCGGCTGGCTGGGTGGCATGAGTGGGAGGGGGTTAGGGTGAGTGGGAGGGGGTTAGGGAGTGTCGATAGAAAGATTCTTGAAAACAAAGAGAGAGCAACGGGCCGGCCAGCATTTTCATTTTTTTTTGAATATATCAGCAATAGGATGTGATATTATTGATAAAATTATTGAAATCGGTATCGATCAGCATTGACTACAGACATTTCCAGGTAATTTTAAGCTATGAGCTAGTTGAAATGTTACACATTGCGACTTTATTTAGTGTGTTTAGTTTGTTGCTACTGTTCAGGGTTGGGTCCTTTTATCTTTTAAGAAAGAAAATATTTGGAACATAAAGTAAAAGTAGCTCTTGGCAAAACGCCAACAGGTCATTGGAAAGGCAGTTATTGTTGACGGCATGGAGTGCAGAACTCCAAATCGAGAGTTATGATAAAATAAACTCTACTCAAGTGCCGTCTGTGACACACAGTAGGCCCGATGTATGTTTCTAGAACCGATACTGTACAGAATGGATCCACTTTACGATGCTTGGGTTTGCTACTCACATCAGCGCCGTGGCGTCCTGGAAGACGTGTAGACAACCTAAGCATACGTTTATGTTTAATTAAACGTAAGCATACGTTTATGTTTAATTAAACATAAGCATACGTTTATGTTTAATTCAAGTCAAGGTGATGAGGGGGCGTGGCGTCCTGGAAGACGTGTAGACAACATACGCATACGTTTATGTTTAATTAAACATAAGCATACGTTTATGTTTAATTTAACTCAAGGTGATGAGGGGGCGTGGCGTCCTGGAAGACGTGTAGACAACATACACATACGTTTATGTTTAATTAAACATAAACATACGTTTATGTTTAATTCAACTCAAGGTGATGAGGGGGCGTGGCGTCCTGGAAGACGTGTAGACAACATACACATACGTTTATGTTTAATTAAACATAAACATACGGTTATGTTTAATTAACATAAACATACGGTTATGTTTAATTCAACTCAAGGTGATGAGGGGGACGTTGACGCTGTCGTGGTTTTATTTGATCTACGTTGTCCTTTCTTTGGCTCCTCAAGGGCCTGGTCTATATTTACCCAGGTAAGGTGTTTACTCAGGATTTTAATTAGCCTTATGCCGCTTAATCACAATAAACATTACTGCAGCATTAATCACAGACCTGGTCCTGTGTCATTTCATTTGGTTCCGCTTAATTCGGCTGGCTAATTGCGTGCGTCTTCAGAACCCGTTGTTGGGACTGCGATGTTTATACGTCGCATTACAGTCCTGCATTGCGTGCACCCGGGGAATCACGACACAGGCTCACTTGATTCCTTAAAAAGATGCGTTTTGTTCCACGGCTTCTCTCCACGTTAGACAAGAACGTTGTAACCTTTCAGGGGAAACGTAAAGCCCTCCCATAACGCTCCTACTGCAGCATCCATCACGTAACCCTATCGGACTGTTGCTCATAACACCTGCTAGGGCCAAATACCCTTTATAAACGTCACCAAAGTAATGAAAGTGAAGCAGCGAGTGAGTGATGAAGAAGGGTGACAGTTCGCAACCCCCAGCGAACGCAAACGCAGAGGTAAAGAGTTTTGGCCGTGCATGGTGGTGTGGTGGTAGCAGGAGAAGGGGGAGCATAGACAGTGGGAGACTGTCAGTTATTTACCTGAGTGTGTGTGTGTGTGTGTGTGTGTGTGTGTGTGTGTTTGGGCGAGTGTGTGTGTACGTGAGTGTGTCTGTGTGTGGCCAATGTGTATGAGTGAAGATAAGAGCCCTCCAGCCACCGCTAGGAGATATTTGGGGTGCTCATGACAGAGGGCTTTCAGGAAGGTTATCAGTGGCGACTGCAGGAGGGAGGGGCCAGCCAGACAGGAAGGGAGCCGCGGAGTTGACTGACAGCACGGGCCAAAGCAGCCCCCCCCCCCCCCCCCAAAAAAAAAAATCAACAACCTACCCCCCATGGACACTGAGGATAGCACAGAGAGCCACTGTAGTCTGTACACACAGCACCATGGGCACCAGACCCAACCTTAGTCCATGGTGCACTTAAACACAGAATCAATTATCTACCGTGGGACATGAGAACGAAGCATCAGATTTCTGGGTCATTAAACGTCTACAGTTACAGTACAGCGCCTCGCTGTTGGACAGCTGGTTCTGACGACGGCTCCCTGTGACTACCAGTGTTAAGTGTGAAGGTATCACTCGAAGGGGGGGGGCGGGGGGGGGTGGTGACATGGGAGGGGAAGGCAGATTGAGTAACATTGGCTTTCTACGCCTCTCTAGCTCAGAGGTGCTTCAGGTTTCCAGTGGCTGGTGACCACGTCTGGGTATGTGCGAATGCGATACCCGTACACTCTTAAGTAGCGGCCCTATGTTTACACTGATGAGCGCATGCATGCCAGCACGCACACCCATGCCAGCACGCACACACGCACACACCCCTCGGCCCCATCCATCACAGAGTCCCAGCTCAGGAAAGAGCCCGGTGAGACATGGGGGGGTGGGGGGGGGGATGAGTGATTAACCACAGCCACCACTACACAGCCCCCAACACAGACTAACAAGGCAGAGGATTTACATGCCATTGCATACCTGTCACAGTGAACAATTACACCAAGTGGAGTGCTTTGAAAAGAGTGAGCAGGCAGACGAGGAAGGAAGGAAGGAAGGAAGGAAGGAAGGAAGGAAGGAAGGAAGGAAGGAAGGAAGGAAGGAAGGAAGGAAGGAAGGAAGGGAGGGTGACTGGGATATGAGCACCTGAGGACAGGCAATACTCCGTTACGCTTCTCCTCTGTTATTAATGAAGACAAATTGGCATTTCTATGGATGTCAGTGGAGTGCTGGACCATAGAGAAGGAAGGAGGAGGAGCAGTAGGCAGGAAGCATGTTGTTTACACTCCCGCTTTTTCACGCCCACACTCATGTCTATTGGGGGGGGGAGGGGCCGCGAATCTTTCTTCATTATCACCTTATACTTTGTTTGCAGACACTTTCATTTCACACCTAAGTGTTTGAAATGTACACAGTGGAATTGGGATATACTGAAATATGAAAAGGAGAATAGCGTCATTATTCATCTATGCAAATAAGAGTCTTAAAATGCAAATTGTTGGAAAGTTCCCCGCAGCCTGTAACTATATACGACGTACTGACATGACGCTTTTGTGGACCAAGGCGCTGAGGCCGTTTGGGAGAGGTGCTTGCTGGGAAACACGGCAGTTAATGAAAATCTATTCTATTCTTTCAAGAATTAACGGTAGTTAAAATTAGAATTGAACAGAATATGTGAGGCCAAAAGGTCTATGCAGCTGCAGAGCAATTTGGCACTGCATACTTCATTAAATGATATTGGATATATCAGCCCATAAATAACAATATGATTGAACTGCATTAGGTATCTGGTGTTTTGTTGCCTTGAATAGGCTTGAAGTGGGATTGCATGATTTTATAAGGGGCTTAGGTTTCCAGACGTACTGCGCTGTAAATTCTTCATCTCCAGTCCTCAGGGGAGCTTCGGGAACACAGAGCAGTCTCTGCGGCCTGAGGTAAATCTAATTCCTCTCAGAGCTTTCTGGAAAGCAACAACGTTACCATCTCCAGTCCGGTGCACAGGCGAGCTGATGCAAGAATTGAATTACCTCAAAACAACAGAAAAGCTAATAAGAACGGGAGGATATAAGTTTGGATGGATGAGGAAGGCCAAGATGAAGCAGAGTGAGTTAAATCGATCTAAACACACTCCGATAAAAAAGGAAAATGAACAACGGAAATTGTGAGGTGGAATAAACTAAATTCAGCCGGTGCACAATAAGTATATTGTAATATTGTTTTCGTTTCCAAAATACAATGTCAGTAACTCTTACAGTCTAGCCCCGGCAGACTTTAGTGTGGAATTTTTTTCAATCAAGTTGATAAGCTGTCTAGATCCAGGTGGTTAATCACTGGTTCAACCCTCAAAGTATTTTATAGAAAGCAAAAATAGGACAAACCTACAGTGAGAATCTCTATTTGTAAGCAGACTATTTTGTGAAACAATTATTGCCAGAACAGAACATGACGTAGACTAAAGATCAATAGTAATGAAGGAGAAATATTTTCTCTAAGGGAGCTTGTATCTTGAAAAAAAACATCCTTCTTCTCGGGGGAGATAAACAGCAGGAGAAGCTGCAAGCGGCAGTTAAAAGGAGGCTTGTGTTGTTTGTGAATAGCACCTTAAATAAGCTCTACTGATTGCAGCTCGGCAGAAATGGCATTAGGGAGGAAGGTGTGGTCAATAACAAAGGAGCATCATTTTTCTACTCTACACACACACACGCACACAAACAAGCACAAACGCACACGATTACGCCAATGCTCACTCTGTGTGCTTTGGTTAAAAAAATAATACGGAAAGAGTTAAAAACAGACAGTGACAAGACATCAGACCATTTGCATACACATGCGCATATAAGAGCTTGACTTATGTTAATAGTGGTCCAAAGCCACTCACCCATGCCAATAAGACCTAATGAGCCCCAAAACAAATTAGCTCGTTAAAGAATCCAAAATGGTGACCCCTCTTGAGACTCAATTTTAAACGCAAGTGCTTCAACTTGGGGGGTAAATCAATGCTAAATGAGTTCCCAGGATCCAGCCCTGTCCAGGGGATTTACGTCAAGCTCCGACATGCATGCATACACACACACTTGCGTAAATAACACACACACACGGGCAGACAGTCCAGAGACTGTGCCCCCCCCCCCCCACCCACCCACCCCCCCAGCCCTGCCTCCACCGGTACCTGTGAGAGATTTAGCGGTGCAGTCCATTCTTCTGTGGGGGACAGATCCAGCAGTGCCATTTACAGAGTCCTCGTAGCTAAGGCAGTCATAACAAAGCAGAGCTGTTCAAAGACGGAGAAAAAAACAATAGTTTTGGTTGTTTGTCTGTTCAGGGTTCTTTTTTGTTTTTTCAAAGGTTTAGCATTTCAGTTATTTATTTTCAAATCACCAAAAAGCTGATTTTGTTTTTTCCTTTTCGGGAGTATTTCTGAAAAGCCATGTAGATGTTTGCGCATATATTTTGCATCATTTTCATAATTCTGAAACAGCCCTGCTCAATGTTATGGCTGTTTAAGCCATGCAGACACTGTAGAAATTACAAACTTCAGCACCACCACATCCCTAAAGCATGCACGGACACAGGCCCACAGACACCCACACCCACACCCACACGAAATGCATGGCTATCTGGCTGGCTACCATCAGTCAAAATAAGTATCACCAATGTTATGCAGTCATAAAATACTAAAAACAGCCAAAGCACCTTCAAATGACCCCAACATTAAGTCTAGCGTGTTTCCCCCCGCGGAAACACTGCAGCGGATACAGACAGAGAATGCATGGCAACAGCTGAAGCCCCACAGCCTGATAGAACCATATTCATGTTGCGTAGCACGGAAAGAAGGGGTATTACTGTTGGTTAAGACTGGAAAGAACAAGAAGAGCAAGGTGTTAGGTGAGAACCATTCAGACTGGAGGCCGGTGGTATAAACATGACAGCCATGGCAAACGCAATTAACCCCCCATCCCAGCCCCACCCACTGGTTGAATTACCCGTGCTAATCGCTGTGCTTTTAACTTGAGGGCCTGAACAGAATGTGAAACGCAAAACCGGAAAATTCGAAAAGGAAAAGTATATGTTTTCACAGATATTCATATTTTAACAGGATTTGAAAAACCAAGTCCTCTCCATAAAGGAAATTCGCTTTGATCCCTTCAGACAACCAAAGTATTCAGTCCATTGTTTTATTCATATTTTTGGAAATGAAAAATATGATTCATATAGTATATCCATGACTTTGAACTATTTTACATTTATATATCCATCCCATGTGGTTTATGTTGAGGACTATTTCTGTTTTTGACTCAAATGTAACTTACACCATCTTATTTACTTATCGTATTTAGTAAGTCAGGAGACACTTTTATCCAAAGAAACATTTAGCATACCATCGTCATATAATCATTAAAGAGCAGGTTGGAGTTTTGCTCAAGGGCACTAGGGTTCGAACCCAGCGCCTTTCAGCAGGCGGTCCACACCCTGACCCCTAGCCTACCCTGCTAAAGCCCGGTTCGCATAGCGACGACGCCCCACCCCCTGTGCTGTTTACCTGCGAAGGCCTTGGAGATGCGCTCCTTCTTCCACTCCCAGGGCTGGTCGTACTCCTCGGGTGGCCGCTCGTCGTCCTGGGGCAGACGGCTCTCCCGGGGGCAGCGCGAGCGCTCCGGGTCCGAGTCGTCGCCGCCGCCGCCGCCGCCGCCGCCGCCGTTGCCGTTCTCCGCCGGCTCGTAGGGCGTGTCGTACAGAGGGAGCTGCTTCCCGGAGCCGTCCTTCGACCCCCGGCCGCCGGAGCGGATCTCTGGAGGAAGAAGAAGCTTTGTGAGTGACCGAGGAAACAAACCTGCACTACTGACCCTGTGACGTTACTCGTGAGTCACGGACGACGCTCTTATCCAGCGCAATATTGAACAATATGAGTCATACGTTTTAAGATACGTTCGTAAACTGGTATGGGGCCGGTACATCAGAATGCATCACGGGATGTTTGTTGGCGGTGCTCTTGAATCAACGTAAATATACCGCCACCTAAGCTAATCGAAACTTGTGTGTCTCGTATGAGAAACGCTGTGGCAGCTTCAAACAAAAATGACTAAGCAGTGACCAAAACAGACTACCAATAACATCCCTATGCAGAGAGGGCATCTTGCTCCAGAATGCCTACAGGTAGACTGCGGAAATTTTGGCTTTTGGCTAGGGGACCTGACCTTACTACACAGAAAATATGCATTCTAAAAATATATATATTTAAGATGCCGAGGAAATATCCGCGTGCCTACGAGAATGCCTCCATGGTGTAGTTTTCCTAAATCCTTCCTCATCACAAGCGCTAGAGAGGTGGCCAGCCCCAGGCTACAGGCGCCTGTGTCTGTCAGAGCTCAAGTTAGGAGGAAACACCCACTGGTCTTCGCACCCTTCACTCCGTGTTAAACCCACTAACGGTAAACACACATCATCTTTTATTCAAACGTCTCGATATCTCTCCCAGGCAGAGCATGAATGAATAATAAAACCGGAGCAAACTGGCAAGGACCCCTCGCGATGCCGTCGCTTCCACAAAGTCAGGTCATTTCAACTTGGCTTGAAAAGTCAGACGTATTGAATTGCAATCTTTGAAGAAGAGCCTTTTTATGGGCAGAAATGCAGCGGCGGGGGCTAACACGTCAATCCAGAGCTCACATTACAGAACACGGTATATGCGTATATTGAATATTTTCAAAAGCCACTTCGGTCAAACCTCTATCAAGTATCAACCCTAAACGTGGATGGCCACGCACGCTGCTGCTCTCTGTGTAAAGCTGCTAAAACAGACGTGACCTCCTGCGAGGCTGTGTGCCCTTGAGAAGCACCCCCCCCTCCCCAAACTCCTCCTCTTCCTTCTATTACCCCTCCCCATCTCCCCCTCTCTCTCCCCCTCTCTCTCCCCCTCTCCGGTTGTTAGCAGCCAAACTCCTTCCTCTTGGGCCGCCCGCATGAAGCTGTTAGCAGCCGGCAATACTGTAGAGTAATGTGATGTGAATGAAATGAAATATTATGCCACACCACTGCATAATTGCCTCTTAGCCCAAGGGAGCCCTTGCAGAAAAATGAGCAATGCGTGGAGTTTAATGGAAGTAGCTGGTGGAGGGGCTGGTGGGGGAGAGAGAGAGGATGAGAGAGGAAGAGAGAGAGCGAGTGATTGAACTGCCAGACTCCGAATCTACGCGTAAACTCCTTGATCTGGCTGTTGAAATACTTCATGATGAGATCGAGACTCACCTCTGAGTAAGAGGGCAAACTGTGGCAGCAGTGGGTGAAGGGCCAGGCAAAGAGCGGGCAGAGAGGAGCAGATTATGGCAATCTGGCTTGAGGGGCCATTTAATTGGTGGTGGTCTGCGCTGGATAATTTATGTGGTGGATGAAGACCTCCTGCCGACATCCATGAATGAAAATGTGTGTGTGTGTGTGTGTGTGTGTGTGTGTGTGTGTGTGTGTGTGTGTGTGTGTGTGTGTGTGTGTGTGTGTGTGTGTGTGTGTGTGTGTGTGTGTGTGTGTGTGTGTGTGTGTGTACGTTAGCAGCACACCAACATGGGCATCAATCCCATTTTTCAATCCCGGTTCCCCTCCCTCCTGTTTACTTTGTTATTGATCTCAATCTTTCATGCTTTACTCCCGGTGCTTCTGTCAGTTCCTGTCGGGGCGTGCATGTAGGAACAGGGCGGAGACACATCTGTCTGGCCCCATTACACTGATTGGCTTGACGTTGCCATTGCGACTTGTTGCACAGCTGCAGTCTATCCCCCCCCCCCCCCCCCCCCCCCCCACTCCCCACCCCTCTAACCCCTGTATTTAGGGTCAGAGGCCATACACCACACCCTCGGTTATGGTGCGGGCCCCCACATCCCCTCTAGCCCTCCCCACCTCCACCCGGATGGGAAAAGTTCCTTTCCAGATGCTCCACTTCCTCCACTTGTCTCCTGTTGTGCTTTAAAGCCTGCAGTAGAAGATTATAGTGGTCTGTAAAGAACCCCCCCCCCCCCCCCCCCCCCATGAAGGCAACACAGGCTTAGCTAGGACTGGTTCTGGTTTGTCATATAGTAGGGGAAGGAGTTCCAGGCACAGCCATCCCCAACAAGTATCAGCTCTGCACTTCTAGCTCAAATAAATTAATGAAAGAACTGCATCTAAAAAGGGACCTCACAAAGTACTGCTGAGGAAGACATTAATGGCTAATAAAATAAAGAAATGGCTACCACTGTCAAGATACAAATGAGTGGAGGCCATGAATGCAAAGCTATGAAGTCAGCCTAAAGACTGTGATTAAATGCATTGCATTCCAACACCCAGTCACTCTGACTCCGCGCGGCTTAGAGTCTTAGCTACGAAACGTGCGACAGTTCTTGTCTTCGTTAGCATCTTCAAGGTTTGTGAACCCAGACGACTATTCAATAGGAGGGACGAAAATATATTTCTGATCATGAATCCAGACAGGCATCTACCCCGCTTACAGCAGTGGTCCTTTGGGCAGCATTAAGATGCCAGAGCACCGGGAACCAGATTACACTGGTTTTAATCAAAGCGGCCAGGCAGACAGCTACTGCTGAAGCTCCCTGCCAATTCGTCCACGATACAGTTGGCCCTCGACTCAAACATCTACTTTTGTCTTCAATCTTCCATCGTTTGGTTCAAGCATTGGGTATATATAACGAGTGTATTTGCAAACCTGTATATATCCAAGGGAATTTGTGCTGCCAAAATAAATAAAAATAAAAAAGGTATTTGGGTCGACTGCCACCCATCCACCATTCTAGAGAGTTCCTCAAATAGCACGAAGGAGGAAAGTTAATCTTTGAGGACTTGGATGAAGGAATTCCACGGGTGCTAGTGAAGCATTCAATGCAACTTTGCACTTTCAGAGAGCGGAAAACCAATACAGCTTTCCGGCAGTCAACACCATCCTTCACACATCGCATCGTGGCCTCGTATTTATGAATGTGAAACAGGGAGATGAAAAGAGTAACTGCATGTCTGCTTTGTGTTTTCAGCACAAATCATGTTGGATTCCCCCCCTCATCACAATTACAGTGTAACCCAACTATAGCCCAACTATATGAAATATCATATTATGATATATATTTATTTTATATTATATTACCACAATCATAGCCCAATTAAATAATATTTTATATTTAGTTTATATAGTATTATATATATATATTTATTTATTTATTTATTTAAAATTTTATATTAAATTATACAACCCAAATATAGCCCAATTGTATTGTATAATATTTAATATGTAAATTATATTACGATATATTTAGTTTTTATTTTATATTATTATATTATATTATTTTATATGACCTAATTATAGCTTAATTATAGCCCAGCTCTGAAAGGGCAAGGAAAGAATTGAACTAAGAAGAAACGGAGGCACCTCCAGGAGGAAACACAACAGACGTTTGTTGCTAGCTAAGAGCCATGTTAGAGAGGGAGCCATGGATACTGAAATAACAGTAAATAACCTTTAGCAAGGACTAGTGAAACATTAAGCGAACACCACCAAAACTAATGAAAACAATAGGTTTGAAAAGCCTACAAAATATTGACTAACTAATAGTGACACAACAATAAATCATGACACACGAATTAATCGGAACAGATGAGTAAATGAGAAAATGTTGGAGAAAGTAATTATAAAGTGTATGAAAAATGAGAATACATAATGAATTTAAAAAATCAATTGTGTGATTAGATTACATTACATGATTAGATTAGAATGAGGTTAGGATAGAGCAGTAAACCACAGTGAAAAGCCATCGGGACCATACTAAAGCATCCGTCAGAGGGCTGCTCCAGCAGACTCCCTATGCATGGTCCTAATATAAAGAATATATATATTCTAATTTATTTTTTACTTTTACTTTATTAACCCCCAAACCGACATAGCCCGTTTAGTTTCTCAGGTGGGAGTTGTAGGTTATGGCTGTGCCACAGGATAACCATACCACACTACGTGGATCATACCATTTTTTTTAACTTCCAAGTCTGCCAGCTCTGAACAGGATGTAACAAGTAGCTGCACCCTGGGAGCGGGGCTATCAAAGGCCACCGGCGGCGCTGGGTGTCAGTGAGTCTGCTAATCTTCAATCCAAGGCGTTTGCTCCCTGACCTGTGGCAGCACGCTGCAGGGATCCAGTTAGCTTACAGTGCCGAGCCTAGCGCTGAGCCACGAGGGAGGCACTCACCGCTCGCAGCTCCCAGTAGACCCAGATAAGGACGGACACAATGGGATGAGACAAGAACGCCCCTGTCTGCCTCATGCTCACAACTCCCTCTCCCCCCCCATTTTCAATGTCATTTCCATGTGTCTTGTGTTTTGAACGGAACAAAAGCGGCCAAAACAAAAGAATAAATATGTGCCCGTGCCGGGGTTTGATCACGTGCGTATGTCTCTCAGGCTGTCAGAGTTTCAATGTTCCTTCTTCGAATTTAATTTTGGAAAAGCGCTGTCAATCAATGAAACTACATTTCCCTAGCCCTGTGTGTGTGTGTGTGTGTGTGTGTGTGTGTGTGTGTGTGTGTGTGTGTGTGTGTGTGTGTGTGTGTGTGTGTGTGTGTGTGTGTGTGTCTTTAGATGTTAACTAAAGTCAGATGGCAGACTCATCTCAACTCTGGGTGAACAGGGCGTTTCACTTTCTTACACTTCATATCTGTTACGGCCAATCGTGTTGCTGGAGGGGGGATTTCTAAGCGCGTAATTAGCGAACACAAACTCGGCTAGCAGGACTCAACTGTAAAAAAAAGATTATGTAAAGGTTTCAAACTAGACCGGCAAATGTAGAAATGCACTTATTAAAACCCCCTTCTGAAAGCTTCATGCCCTTTTCTTCGGTAGAACATCTGCATAACGAAACAGTAAATAAGGCGCAGCTCCGCCCCTTGCAGTCCTGATTTCCGGCCCAGGCGCTGCACCGTCTCCCCCCAGAACTTCTGCTATAACATAGTAGGACTGCTGGATCCCAGATGGACCAACTCTTAACTCAAGACCGGCCAAACTAGGTCGTCGCTGCTCTGGCTTCCGCCAGCGTGCCATACGGACACATCGTCGAGACGACCAGAGAGTCAAGCCCACGCTGAGTTGTGTCCAAACCACGAGAGAACCAAAGTATTTTCAGCCTTGCTACGCCGTTTGTTGTGGCGGACATCTTGTCCATGTGTTCCGCTGTAAGCTGAAAACCACGGCTACTTCTTGACAGAAAAATGACACGTGTAGAGAGGGTCTTATAGATAGCTGTGGAGAGCTGTACTGGGGGAGCTGTACTGGGGTTGGAAGAGAAATGGATGGAATGTACTCCTTAAACAGCAGTTTGCACGCCCGATTTGTACACTTGCAGATGTACACACGGCCTCATGCATGTTTACGGGTAAGCATCATGTTCGCGTTTCTATTTAGTCGCTTCCAGAGTCGCCGTAAAAGAAGTGATGCAGAAGATGAATGCCTTGGCTGTACTGAACGAGAGAAAGACAAAGTTGTACCAGAATCCCAAGGAGCCGTCAATAGACGATCCGGTGTTGTTGAGAAGAACTATCGGCTGACTGTTGGGTTTCCACAAAGACCACTGCCTCCCTGTCAAATGACCTTGTATTACATGAAAGAAGCTCATACATATCTGCTTTTTCCCACCCCTGAGCCTCTGCCTTTCTTCAAAGCCATAAATACAATCTCAGCTCAGCCCCCAAAGCAAATCTCCTCATCCCTCTTTGTTTCTGCTCAAAGAGGGGCTGTCGGCACAAAAGAACAAAAAGAAAACACCAGACAACACAATAATTACTCTGCATTGTTGCAATATGCAAATGAGCCACGGCTGTCAAAATCCTTAACTCCAGATTTAATTTCCAGTTACCGTGAAAAGGTTAGCGTTTCAAAAAACAATGGCCTGAAATCAGGGGCAGGGACCAAGTGACACGGCCATGTCTTACGCCCTGTTTAAAAATCCCAGTGCACTGACGATGTAAAATGGCTGTCCACTTCATGGGCAAAAGCACAGCCCACTGCGTGCGATTTCCATTACGCCTCATTAGGACTCAGGTGAAGGCTCGTTACCGGAAGACGAATGGGAAACCTGGCCTGGAGAGGTGCCGCGGTGTCCACCAACATGAATCACAAAACAGCCGTCCTACATACCAAACCAAACAGCGATGCGTGGGAGGGCTACAAAGTGACACGCTGCAGAGCAGTCATCTGGGAAGAAGCACGGAGGCGATTAGCCGGTTGCTGTAGCTGTTAATTTCATCAGACCGATAGCACTTCCATTTTGATGCCCCCCACCCCCCCCCCCCCCCCCCCCCCCACCCCCCCCACCCCCACCACCACCCATAGAACCGAGGACTTAACACAACGCTGTGAGCTGCCGCCTGCTTACTTCCTGTCTGAGGAGGCGAGACGCGGAGCTTTGCGGGAGCAGAGCTATTTCTTATTTAACCGGCTCCGGTTCTGAGCAGAATATACTCTGTGCCTATTGTTTGTGAGCCGTGATAAGGCTGCTTGTGGATTAGAGGCGAGTGCATCCAGAGTTCAGCTTCTGCAGAACGGCTGGGAGCACTGGAACACGAGTACCGAATGGGATTAGTTCTGGGACGGGGACTGTCAAGACAGTGTGCGATAAGAGGAGGAGAGGGAGCTGTGGAGGATGTAAACAGAAGATAGGGGATGTACACAGAAGATAGTTGGATGTTCTAGGGTTGTATTTTCATAGGAGATGAATATGTAACAATTTCCTTCCAAATGGGCTTGACACTACCTCAAATAAATCAAAGTGTTATTCACTATATTTTCAAAGTGGGAGTCTTTCATTGAGCAGGGTAACACAAGGTCATCCTGGCCAATTAACATTGCACACAATTGTAGGTTTGCAATTTATCGTAATTGCAATGTCTGCAAACTATCGCCACTATTATTCCCCAGCATCAGTATGTAACAGTAACAGCGCAAGAGAAACGGATGTGGAGGAGCAAAACGTACTGATCTTTGGTACCACTGACACGGTCACGTGATGGCGGCCACTCTCCTTGTGTGGTCGCCAGCTACCGAAGACGAGGAAGATGAAGGAGGAGATAGGAAGTAATGATGCATGGTCACTCATGACTATGATAAACAGCCAATCAACGCGGCACCCCCACCCGCCACCCCCTATCACCTTTCACCACCGAGGGGTCAACAGCCCATTAGCGGAGATTGGCCTCCAGCGAGTCAGCTAAGACACCCTGTGCCCCCCCCCCCCCCCCCCCCCCCCCCCCCAGGGGAGTTATGACTGCTCATCTATTCTGCTCTGGAGAGGAGAACACAATAGAACACTGTAGAGCTGGCACAGGATAGCCTGCTTCCCATTCATCGTACGGAGGGAGAGAGAAATCTATTCAAGATCTGCCACGAATGAAGCGCTACCGAGAAGGGGACGGACAGAGGTCATGCGCAGCCTTGTATCCGCGGTGATTGATAGGATTCCATTCTGAAGGGCTTCAAATGACGGCCTCGATTAAAACGGAGCCGTTTTAATGGAGGTGGGCCGATGACGAAGGGAGACAGGAAGGGAGTCTTGGCTCTCCAGGTTAGACCGATGTCTTTCTCCCAACCATTAAGCCCCACTGCCTCTGCCTTCACGTCAACGGATCTCATTAGCATCGCTAAAAGCCAACAAAGCATTTTCATTTGGAAATTAAACCTTTATTTTTTTTTGCACTGTGCCGTAATCTGATAATCTCTCCTACTGGCAGCAAGAGGATGTATAGGGTACGGCTGCAACGGAAGAACCAGGGAAATGAAGTTGCATCCCTATCAGACGCTGTGCATTCCTCGGGCTGCTTCTCGTTAGCGCGGGGGGGGGGGGGGGGGGGGGGGGGGGGGGGGGGGGGGGGGGGGGGTGCCGAAACGCAGACAGATTTGCACAGTAATCCAGTTGCAAATTGAGGATGATAGCGGATGGTTTCTAGTGGCAACAACATGCACTTTGTATGACCCGAACCCATCCATGTCGCAGATTTAAATGTTGTCGTGGCGCACAGACAAAATAAATTCCACACAAAAAGAATGTTTCATCTGGTAATTCATGCTAAATCAGGAAATGTTGGGTTTAAAATTCAAACGAGGCAATAGGAAACAAGACATACTTCTTTGGACAATCATGTCTCCAGTTCTCATGCGACTTGTCTGAATAATATCAGTATGTGTCTAGCTTTTGATTTCAATCCTTTCGTCAAACAACACTAATAATTGTATTATTGAATGCAACCTGCCATATTCCCAGAGTTACAGCAGACCATTGTAAGTAACTGAAAATAACACACAATATATATATGTCCTATATAATTGTTTTCCCACAGAGGAGATTTTTGTCAGTCTATCTAAGTCTGTCTTAGTCTATCAAGTCAACAAGCAGTCTCCCATGTTATTCATAAGGCTGTTTTAGTTTTTTGTTTGTAGGATTTATCAAATGTACCAAAGTTGTCACCCTGTGCATCAATCATGTGCAACATAACATTTTAGATGTATTGGATGAATATTTAGACCAGAAACCAATGACCGGATCCCACCCCCACCTCCCCTCTAATAAAACACATATTTCACTTATTTTCCTGTGGCTCCAGAGCTTAGCTTGTGTCTGTGATGGGCACCAATTAACCTCGAGTTATTGGGCAAGGGTTCCACTAATCTGCAGCACGCCGGTATGAAGGCCAAAAACAGAACTCGAAATTACGAGGAAATCCTTTGCCCGCTCACACAGCGCCAACCGATTTACCGCCAAACACTATAGATTGGTTCCCGTTTTTCAAAGACGGGCCAGAAGTTGCGCTCTGCTTACTAATGCTGTGCACAGAGGACGTCCTCAGAGGCCCGTTTATGAGCAGACTTCTCGGCCAAAGCAAATAGTTACACAGCCATGGCCCTCGGCTTGACCTTGCGATCGGTGCGGCGCTGCCAGGTGATTGTGTGTACTGTAAAAAAAAAAGGTCAATAAAGCCAACGGGTGGATTATTGCTGTAAGCCGCAAACACTGTTTGACTTGACTCATCCTGTCTCACGCTTCTCATTCGCTTTCTGACAGAATAATTCGCGACCGATGAATACCAAGGTCTTTCCACGGCAGCAGAGGTCAGAGTTTCTTTTTTTTTAGCAGCACACTCACACTGTTATTATCTTTCAACACGTCTGCGTGTATATTTTGTGCGAGTTTGAATAGAGAGACAAAACACAACATTCATTGCAGAGTCCCCGCCGCAGAGTCCAATCTAGCCATCATTCTAAAAATGGTATGTGGCACATACAATTACCCCAGAATACCTCATCATACACAGGCACACACACTCTGTTTTATCTCTGCTGCCACTGAGGTACTAAGAAGCAGAGTGTGTGTGTGTGCGTGTGTGTGTGCATGCATCTGTGTGTGTGTGTGTGTGTGTGTGTGTGTGTGTGTGTGTGTGTGTGTGTGTGTGTGTGTGTGTGTGTGTGTGTGTGTGTGTGTGTGTGTGTGTGTGTGTGTGTGTGTGTGTGTGTGTGTGTGTGTGTGAGCCCATCTCTGTGCACATGCCAACATGCCTGTGCCTATGTGTGTGCATGTGTTGGTGTACAGACATGCATGTGTCGGTCCTTTCCTGCTCCCATCCCCTCTGTGCTCATCGAGCCCGGAGAGCAGCTTATCGAACATCGTCTGGCCCCTTATTTCTCCCTGGCCTGACTCCTCCTGACAGGGCGCGGGCCAGGAGACGATGGAGCCGCATTACAGCGGCTTCCCCACGCAGCACTACAGACGCCATGCAAACATACAGCCAGACATGTTCCAAGAGCCTGAGAGCAATGCAACGCTGCTGGAGTGGTGAAGGCTTGCATTTCAGGAAGCTATTGATCAATCCACAAAAACAACCCGTACGGGGTGATTTCACAGCAGTGTAAACCAAGGTGTTTTGGTGGAAGATCAGATTGAGATCGTCGACGTTTCCTACTCTCATATGTCGTTATTCAGAGGCGCAGCAAGGCGAAGAAAGGCATGCACACAGACGGTGTCCATGTTACATTGGTGAGCTCTAACGAATACGCAATTATAATTCGAATTGTGCTATCAGTAATCAGAGCTTTGCAGTTCAGAGGGCGAACTACCACATCAAACCCTACGAAGCGAGCCAGACATAAACACGAGCCGCCAGAGGCGACGGAAACTAAGAACATCGCGACAGACTGTCAAGAGAATCGTTTGTTTTACTGGCAATTACATTTTGTGTTGAATTAACTTGTCATCTACTTAACAGTGATCTACCAAAGAACAACAACGTTGTCAAACATAGATTACAAAGCCTGTGCGCTGGTATCCTATCCAGCCAGCCTTTTGTACAGCATAAACATAGTTCTAGCCCAGTTAGTTCCCCCTGCTGTGCTTCTCCCTAATGAACCTCCCAGTTTAGGCCTGCTGGGACAACACTAACCTCCTTCAAATTATACAATGTTCACATAAAGTAAGCTCATTATAGTTAATGGCTAAAAAAAGTTACAATAAATAGCATACAAAAAAAAAGAGTTTCAGTAAACAAGCAAGAAAATGCTATTTTATTCTGAAAGCATATTTTACAGAATGAGCCGTTGTAAATAAAAACAGATTAGCGGAGAAGAAACTAGCAGCGAGGGTGAACAGTAGCTAAACTGGCTCCCTATCTAGCAGCAGATGCTGCTTCTTTCTACAGTGTGGTGGATCATAAATCCTTTAAAAACTGAGACTGCAGGGCTTTTGATTGATGAGGTGTAAGGACTCAGTGCTTCAGGGATTACAGCTAAAGATTTTTCTTCCCACTCGTCATTGACCATAGGTTAAATGACTTCTAGGTACTAATGACATGCCAATCTAAGATTTGGATAGCTCTTTAGCATGGTTAATTTAAATCAGATTCAATTTCATCTACTCCTGCACATGCCAGGAGTAGGCCATGGATTTGCCGTGAAACTAACAAGCAGACAAACAGTCCTTTCAATACAACACATTCAAAACACCCACAATAAAATGTTTTACTATTTGAGAATACAAAGCAGAATCAATTCACAGTTGTTTAAATTTATACAAAGTCTTTTTCTTTTATAAATGAATAATAAGCTCAAACGTACTACCGAGTCATTATAAACTTTCGACAAGTCAGGCCCCATTACCTATAAAGAGCCTCACACATGAGATTTTACAATGCCGTTCTATTGGCTGAGCAGCAGACATGTGGCCGCAACGTGTCACACGGGCTCCTGTCCTCCAGTAGCCTTGGCAGCACCAGCAGGCCCAGTAGCATACTGGAAACCGTGCCAAATATCAGTCAGCAAACCACCAAATTGTATAGCTTAGTAACCCCCCCCACACACACACACACACACACACACACACACACACAAAGAATAGAAAGAGACGGATGGAGGCATGGTGTTTAGGGAGACGCTGGAGCAGAGAGAAGCCATTAGATCGCAGCCCCTAACATCCGAGCCCGATCTGTTGATGTTGAAATTTAGGAGTCAAGGGGGCACTCCACCGCAGAGAGTACTCTGTGGTGTAATCCCTTTGGGAAATGAAGCCGATTGCATTCCTGTAAAAAAGAAGAAGAAAGAAAGCCAATAAAAATGGTTGACGCCGAGTGAATAATTCCTGCCTCATCGGTTCCCGGACCCAATAACGTTATCAGTGATGGCGGAAGGGCTTTGGGCAGCAGCACCTAACGCTGCCATCACAGCCAAGGAGGGACGGCCTGTGGACAAGACATTTAATTATAGGTAACCGAACCTGCTCTGTCATATATACTCTTTCTTCGTTCACTTCCCCCCCCCCCCCCCCCCCCCCCCAGGGCTGCTGATGTTGAGAGGAACAATGTGTGCATGTCTTTGAACATCGTCCTGCCGGCATGACAGCTACAGTTATAATTGACGAGCTGGCGAGTGCGCCGTGAAGCTAAGATCGAGACTGAGCGACGAAAAGAAAAATACAAGTCAAGGTAGTGGAAAAATAACATGCAAGTGACAGCAGGATCTGAAAAACGTTGATGGCACTGACAAATACAATGCTTAGTGGTTGAGCCACACAAGGTCTGGCGTCTGACAAAAGCTAAACGACGGCCGTTGCTATGAAGGTAAGCTTGAAACCGTAATGCGTGCACCTGTATAGATTCACAGATTCACACACAAAGGACCTGTCTTTCCCCGAAAAGTGATCTGCGTGGCTTGGCAGCCTTCCTCCGAGCAGACAGGAAAACCTGCTGTCCTGCTATTATGCAACTCTACCTTTCACAAACCGTGGGCGACAGAAAAACACAAAGTGCCTGCTGACCAATGGGGAAATAGGGATAGCTTGTTCGGTTTGTGTCATAAGGGCCGGGTAGGTCCCATAATGGTTGTTGTGCAAGGTTTTTGTAAGAAAAATATGCCAATGTTGCTTTAAGCTCCCTCCCTGCGTCATGCTTTCCAATGGTAGACCAAACTATCCGTAACCTATCATAATCCTCCAACGGCATTACACACACACACACACACACACACACACACAAACACACAAAGCCGCATCGGCCCGCGAGCGCACACTAAGTATATGAGCGCACATGTTGGTACACTCACAGAAGCTCCACCTAGTGCAATAAAACCACCCATTACTAGGGTTTACAATACCATGTTTAGGGTTCGCTGCCTGACTGTGTGGAGCAGGGCCCGAGTGTGCTGCTGGGTCGGTAATCAGGCAGATGGAAGGTCTGTACGGGAGGCCGGCTCAGCGCCAGGTCTTCAGCCAACCACACGTACGATGCTGCCATGGAAAGCTGAGGGCCAGGACGCCATTCTGAAACTCTAATGTTTTATATGGTGGCCATCGTGGCGGGTAGAAGCAGTGTGCACAAGGGTTTTAAATGTCGGTTCTACATTTTAAAAAGGTCTGAACGTCCCCTTGCCACTCCTTGCACCTGCAGAGAGCGCTGGACTTCCTTAGCAACCCTGAGAGGGAAGTCAACATCTAGTGGCCTTCACCATAGGTCACGCAGCTGACATTTAAGCATCGATCGGAGAAATTCAAAAATCATTTTGGTGTAAGGTTTGATTTGATTTGATTTTCTAGAAGAACCCTTCCTGTAAAATGGTGAATGACTGGGTGATTTCACCTTCCACACGCAACCGTTTTGTTACATTCAGTGTTGCCCTGTGGTGATTCAGAACTTGGCCGGCACAAGTACACATAAGTAGAGGTCTGGAACTCACATTCCAAATCTCTCTCTCTAGAGTGCACACACACACACACACACACACACACACACACACACACACACACACACACACACACACACACACACACACACACACACACACACACACACACACACACACACACACACGTAGAGGTCTGGGACTCACACACACACAACACTGAAAATACACACATTTGGCATACACACACATGCATCCAAGCACACACCCCTCTCCCTCCAGACAGTGTGCCATGGATGGCCTGACAAGACTCATCCTGCTCAGAGCTGCTCACACATTCCTGCACCTGCTGCCTCAACCCCCCCCCGCCCCACCCGCCCCACCCGGCCCTCTCGCTTCACTTGGGAAACACACACCAAATTCCACACAAGTGAGGTGGCTGAATGTCTCCCAGTCATAATCACTCAGCTATGTGCCTCTAAACCCTTGACGAGCACTCTGTTTTCACCGATGAATAAAACATCGTTCCACTCACATGGAACCCGAGCGGTCCAAACACAAATTAGCATGGAGGGGAACAAAAAACAACAACAACAGAGTTTGAGAGAGTTTGACAGGGCTGTGAGCCCTATGGCCCCTCTCATTACATGTGGAGTAGGGTTATGTAACTGCAACAGTGTTTGTACGTCTGTCCGACTGCACTGTGTCTGCGACGTGTATCTGATGCACAAAACACAGAAAATACATATTAGTCATAAATTAAAGAAGGTCAAGTAGCCTGATGATGCATCAAATACAGACACTACGTTCCTGAGACTGTGGAAATGAAAGTGTAACGTTGCTGAGAAAGACTTCTAGCAATACCTGTCTTGAGACAGGTAATTACCCGGATGAGTCTGCCACCAGTGATTTTTAAACGACACACCAATCGTTCTATAACACTAAATAAGACGTGACACACCAGGCCAGGGTAGCATTGCTGTGTGTGTATCCCTTCATACCAACGGGGCTTAACTAAAAGTGGTGACACTGGGCTCTCACGGTTATTTTTTTATTATTTTGCTTCCTCCTTTGAGCAAATTAACACGCAACTGTTAAATCCAGCGGAGGGGAATGTCCCCGGCGTCTTATTACAATGTTCCGTGTGTACTGACATTTTCCTCCGCTGTTGTCTAAATTCCTGTGGACACCGTGGAGGATGTGGCAGCAGAACAGAGCAGCCTCCTCAGGCTGAATGATGGCTGACCTTTCTCCAGGCAATCTGTGGAGACGCCCGAGCCCGGGGCAACGGGAGGAAGCTCCCGGCAGGGGCCCGTCTTTCTAGACTCAGAGTGGCAGATGAAGCGGGGAAATATCTGCGATTGATTTCAGCGGGGGGGGGGGGGGGGGGGGGGCCCTGCATCATGCATAAAAACATGAACGGGTGGAGGAGGCGGAAAAAAACAAACACGATGCAGGTTCAAGATGCGAGAACGCGCTGCCCACACACATAAGACGCCACGCCATGGAAACAGATTAGGCTCTCCTGAAAAAGTCCAGTCCACTAGTGGCTCCTATCCTCGTTCATGACGTTCATTAGCCATTCAGAGGACATTTAAAACAAGAGGGGGGGGGGGGGGGGTGTGCGCAGAGAAAGGGCTCTCTTCCCCTGGCTCCCTTCGTGATACGCTAACACAGAGCGTGTTCTGCTAACGGAGCAATTCAATTAGCGAAGCAGGCCATATATTACCCTGAAGATTCATTGTCTAAAAGCTTAATTTATTACCATCAAGGTCCACAGTAAAACCAAGAGCAGGGTGTCTTTATTTTATTTATTTTAGGATGACTCATACCTTACTGGAACCATGACTAGGAAACAAGATTAGAAACTGATTTTTTTCCAGGACACAAAAAAGGTTTTAGGAACCACAGTGACTGGCTTGTTTTTATTGGTTTCCATGTGAGCTGCCTCAATAGAACGACCCCCTGATTTTGTATGTCATTTCTGAGAAATACACAAATATTTAGGCCAATTCCCCTCATAGTTTAGGTGGCAATCCAAAAAACGTTTTACTCTGGTCCCACATACTAAAACATATGCTTACACTTGCTGTTCAAATGCCGTTTGAAGGCTGAACTTATTTCCGAGTGGCTGGAGCTTTAGTTAGTTTAGTGGAATAAAGATTAAATAACGTGTGAGCCATGGTGGGAAATTACCTTTTTTTAACAGGGTGTAATTTGTTTCCAGGCATTTTGGGTCATTTCCTGGGCAATTTTATCAAATGTTTGGAACCACCTCATTGTTTCTACGTTGCATGACAAACCAAAATCCAATTGCGGTAACTATACATGAGCATTCAAAAGCCCACGTCATCCCAATTTCGAGGGCAATTATATATATTCTTGGAAAGAATCTGCTGAGCCTGTTAATTGTTTATCCTGGCGTGACCCAACATTGATTGCGTATCATCTGTCCACAATTCACAAAAGGAAGCTCACAGTCTTAAACAGTTAGTTTGAAAAACCTTATGCAAACTTTCTATTTTAATGGAAGCACTTGGAGAGCGCATCACTAACAATGTTGTACACATTGTTTTTTTGGTAGGAAATGAAAACATCACAAATTAAAATGCACTTGTTTTGTTACTCAGCCTATCTCGCTAGCCAGCTGTCTAGTTTGAGCTACTACAGCCAACAGACTTAGAAGCCAGAATCCACTCATCCGCTCATTAAAAACATAACTTTTGATGGAGGTTAAATGAATAGAAATGCCAGCAATTGCAGTTGAACAAGCCTCACTGTCACTTAGAAGTGTGTGTGTGTGTGTGTGTGTGTGTGTGTGTGTGTGTGTGTGTGTGTGTGTGTGTGTGTGTGTGTGTGTGTGTGTGTGTGTGTGTGTGTGATCCTGATACGGATCTCAGGAAAGAGGCAGAAGTGAAACCAGTGGGTGCTGGTGAATGGACCTTTGTTGCACGACTCCGAGTCAATGGCAGGACGGCAAACATTGGCTGGCAGCTATCAAATGTGACAGGTTAGTGTTGGAGACACACCGACGTCACGGCAAGCCGACGCGCCAGAGCCATCCGCTCCACGCCGTGTACTGCTTGGATCACATCGTCCTTCGTTAGGCCTAATACTACCATAGCTCCTGCAGTTTTGTTTTTTTCTTCCATCCACCTTATCGCTGCCGGAGGACAATTCATCAATTGGCTTCTGCTGTAATCCACCGTCCTGGATCAAAGACTACCTTCATCCTGTGATGTTGTAAAACAGCCCGGTGCTCTGCCATGCCTGCTGAGGATCACGGCGTGGTCCAGGGTTTATCAGCAGGATTACAATAGTGCTAAACTACTGTGATGGTTTGCACCACCACCCACCCACATCAGCACCAAACGGCCGCGCATTCAGTCTTACTGACGCACATCTGGTATCCTAGCTTTCTGCTCATGGTTATTTATAAAGAAGTTCACAAGAAAAGGTTTAACTATACGTGGACAACGATACACAAGCCCCCGATTCTCCCAACTCAATATTGAGCATTGTATTTCGATTTCATGGCTGTTCTTTCAGGGAATAAGGTGAGGGAAATGTACGGCTCTTGACCGTTAATGCTATTCATAAGTAAAAATGATGACATGTCATTTAACAGTCAAGAAAATAAACGAGAATAGCAATTCCTCATTTCAAACATGTATTCCGTAACAACAGTGATGGTTGCAGGGAAGAGCTTAACACAGTGCAGGCTTTAAAGACCGTTCCTAGCCATGGAGAACAAATGCTTCTCGGGGGCTCTTGTGTTACATACAGCCTCTTTCAACTCTAAACCCAGTGTGGAAAGTTATCCGGGCACTAAAAAGAAGTGGATAGGGAGGCGAAGGGAGAGTGCTACAGGGCTACAGAAGGTCTGGGTCTCACTAGAGAAAGGTTCAGATTGAGAGTCTCTTGAGGTTAGGACGCCATACACTGCCACCACTCTCCCCGTTTCCACCTTGTTGTAGGCCTACTCCCTTTGACTAGCTTGTAGTGCAGAACACTTTGTTCCAGGGAAGTGCTCCTACAAAAGACTCCTTTGAAGTTCTGGGTGTAGAAAAAAGATTAATAGGAGGAAGTAGGAAAATGATGAGTCACGGTCCACACAGTAGGAAGGGCGGGCTCTGGTGGGCATCGCAAAGCTCTGAAAACAACCGGTTGCTTTTGGGGTCCCTTATCGTTTTCCTTGAAAATGAAACGTTATCATTTACCCTGTGTTACATCAATATAACCGCCTGAGATGATTTCAGAAATCGTGAACCAACAGGACCCTTGTATCGTTGTTTTAGTCAGCTAACTAATTTCCCCTACGCTGACTGATGCAACTTGAGCATCTGCGCTCTCCTAGAATGCTGAATGAGACCAAATTGATGTAATGAAGCCATTTCATTATGGGGTGAGCAGCGTTGCTGAGTAAACAAGAACAAGGATGCAAAGAGTTTCATGGAGCCATCTGTGGAAGTGCTCTGGTGAAGAGCACTGCTGTGTTTACAACCCTGGCTGTTGGCAGGAGCAGACAGATGATTGCAAGCTATGTGGAACACCAGCCAACAACAAATGCAACATATCCTGAAAAATAGGAATGCATGTATGCGCATATAGCCATAGACAACAGTGTGTCAGGTAAACACTGAAGGGAGGAGCCATTAGTAGAGGAGTGATCTAGTTTGGCTTCCAGGTTGATCAATTGCACTTGTGAATCATGGATCTAGTCCTGTCCATCTCTAATGACTTCCTCTAATGACGGATGATTGAGCAGGGTTAGCTTAGCACCATACCAGAGTCATTCATGTAGACTGGGTCCTGATTAAAACCCATATCTACAATGTTGTATTCATAAACGGGGTCTGTATGATGTATTATATGAACCAAGCGCTTAGATAAAGGGACAGACGGTTACAGGATGAAAGAGAAAGAGAACTGTAGGAAAAAAAGAGACGGAAAGAAAGAGAAAGAACAAAATAAGTACTACTGATGTGCTACATTCTCAGTCAAGGAGTCAGGAGACAAGTGATGAGGAGGACCTACAGAACGCAGGGCCGAGTTCCGCTGAAGGAAGGCAGTGCAGCGAGAGAGCAGAAAATAGAGCTGGCCCAGTTTCACCCCCTTCTCTCCAGATAGCCAGGAGACGTGGATGTGGAGAGGGAGGGCGAGGGGAACCAAGAAAGGTAAGGGTAAGAGACAGACCACGAGAGGAGGAGAATGATAGAGAAAGAGACAGAAGAGGGAGTTGGAGAGGTACGAGAATAAGTCAACCAAACCGGTGTTAGGTCGACTAACTATTTCCAATGTTTAAGATGATGTCCAGGCATGTTAAGAAGGGACAGTAGCCATTACCAACTATGAACACGAGGCACCTTTCAAGGCAAAACCTTTTTCTCCATTCCTTTCATTTAATAAAAGCTGCTCAGCTATGTCAGTAAATGTTTTGATCAGTCAAAAGTAAAAATACTGAATTGACAAAGGATGACATTCTAAACTATAGGTTGACATGCTTTTAAATGGCATAATAACTGTAGAAATTGTAAAACAAATCATTAATATGTTGAGGTTATTCCCTTAGTTACACGATAAACTTAAAATTGAAGAGTGCAGTAATATTGACAAATGTTGCATATTTATCCCCATACAATCTAAAAAGTAGCACACGACATTTTGTGACGCTAATCCACTTGACTGTTTCTTCTCGAAATCCGAAGGATGTTTACTACTGTGTCAATTCAATTGATGAGACGGTTGAACCAATCACAGTACAACATACAACATTACATCAGTACTTATTTTCTCTGTCTTGCAATGCTGCCACTGCTAAATAAAAACCGACTGGCAATATGTGAGGAATACACACATACTCTCTGCACATAATTTCTAATTAGAATCACTAACATGCACACGTTTATTAAAGATACAAATATGTTCACTCAACCACGCCAAATCTTGAGCTGAGTAAATCCCTAAACCTAGCTTGCAGTTTAAAAATAAAAATCACACCACAGCCGCCATATTGAGGTCTGTTTATTGTGCGTGACAATGACGTCACTGGAAAGTTTGCAATCAAAATCCAATGAGAAATCGCAGACCCATTCTGATTGTCCTGACGTTGGCCATTACAGCACCTTGGAAAGACTCAAAGATGGATATTCAATCTTTCTTCATGAGCAAAAACCAATGGAGCACATTGGCCATTGCAAGCGGTCATGTGATGTGTCAGTTATGAGACAATCTGTATCCTCCCCTTTCCACGGCGCGGAAGATGAAATACAATCCCACCATTTCTCCGCAATTAACCGCCACACGCGCCACTCAAGATGAGATCAGTTGAATGTGTGTCATTATCCAGAGATGTGCCCATCCTAAAGAAGGATATGTACCCATCGCGCGCACGCACGGTTGTTCTCTCTAATATATGTCATTTCAGAGCATCGGCTCAGAGTCTCAAGCTCCTGACATTCATTAAACAACATGCCGATTTCCCTCCTATCCTCAATCTGCTTAATGGACCCCTTTTAAAAGCCAAGCCACTTCTTTCATTAGAACGAAGCCAGGAAGCTAATTGTCACAGAGAAAGAAAAATGTGCATGCGTGTGCACGGTCATCTCTTGCGTCCATGGTGTGTGTATTGGCGTGCCATTCCCGGCGCCATTAACGTCCGTAATGGGTTGAGGCAGCTGGTGTAGGCTGCGCTGGCCGTCTCCGTCATAGTCATGGAAACCTGATATCTGGCTGAAAATCATAGCGGGTTGCCGCACATTCACTACTGTGTTTAACGCCCCAGCTTAGCGCTAATGAACAACGTGTCTGATCAACTATTAGCCGCTACATCAGCTATAAGACAACAGGACTGGTGATGAGCCATGTACTGCTCAAGCTTAAGAGGAACTATTTGCCATTCAGGGACTTAGCCTTTATCTCAAATGAGGATCTTTGTTCAAGGATGCATTCAGAAAGGCTGTAGACCCCAATTCAAAAAAACGTGGATTGACGATATAGAGTTTTATACCATGTTCAACGTTTACAAAATAGTTTGGTATAATGTACAAAATAAAACACTGAAGCTCGTTGGCCTTTCTTCTGGATTCCATCGATTTTTTAAGCACATGCAATCCTCACCGAACAGCCATATTTGATGGAGCAGGGATATTGGATACATTTTGAACTTCAAATCTGTTTGACCTGCATCACACAGATCAAACAATATTGAAATTATGCAAAACACCAACACAGTGGGACACACACACACACACACACACACACACACACACAGGATACACATTGTTATTTCCATTTGCTGAGCATTATATTGTCCATAGCATTGCCACCTGTTATAGGGGGCTGTTATAAAATACGTTTTAATGAAATGTCACATGATTGTGTAATGTGTGCGTGCGCCATTACAACCCAAGGCAGCAGCTGGCTCGCTTCATCTCCCAGTTGTGATAATTAGTTTAACAGCACTGGAAATGGTGGCTGGAGGGGATAGACAAAGAAGGTAATAACCTTGTCCATTGTCCTGGCTCCGTTCTATCATGGAGATATCTATAGCTAGGCTGGAGGCAGCACATAGCTGGTCAGTCTTTTATTTAACTCTGAATATAGAAATGGGTTACCAACAAGAGAGTGGATCCCCAGCTCCTCCTAGCTGAGTGTCGAGGTATCCCTGAGCAAGACACCTAACCCTAACTGCTCCTGACGAGCTGGCTGCTGCCTTGCATGGTTGACACCACCGTCGGTGTGTTAATGTTTGTATGAATGGGTGAATGTTGGGCAATATTCTAAAGCACTTTGAGTAGCCACTGGTTAGAAAAGTACAATATAAATGCAGTCCATTTCCCATTCAGTACCATCGAGAGCATTGTGCAATACAGACCTGTCTCATAGTGGCATGGGAAATGCATATGGGATTAGTGGTTATTCTAAAAGAACACAATACAAGATTAAAACACTCCTTAGCCTTTTAAAGTAACATTGAAATCAGGTCAAATAAAACCCTAGATTGCCATCTTCTGCAGGTTTACATTTCTAGTACTTTTAGAGGACCTAGCAAGCTAGCAAGGGTAAACTCGTGATACGATGCCATGGCTGCTTGCACAGCTCCCGTGAGAATAGTGCATTGGTCTTGTTTGACACTTCACTGTGCTTGCATTCCCACAGCCAGTTCTGATTAAGGTTTTTTCCGTTCCTGTGCTGGTGACAACTCCTCTTTGGTGTTCAAGTCAGTGCTGAAACATTCATCCAAAACGTGTGTGTGGGCATCACCTGCTTCCAGCTGGGGAGTAGTGTGCCGTGTGTCGTTCATAGATTATAGGTTTTTAACCCGTTGGATTTTCTACGAGTTCAACTGATTAACAAGTTGAGTGTTTGATCTTGCTTTCTCAACTATGCATAAATAACTGCATGAACAATTAATAGGCCTTTGGAGACTACAACAGTCCTTAGCTTGGCATGGGCCTCTTTCAACCTCTTCAATAAATCATCAGCTGCTGAATCATGATCGTCCAATCTCATGATCTTCCAATGTGTCTCTCGAGAGCGAGAGAGAAAGATCTGTTGTGTGGAAAACTAAGTGCATGTAAGAGTTACAGAATAACTCAACATGCCTAAAAATAGCAATGTACTGATATGAGCTCATTGCACGTCTGCAACTGGACAGGGATCATCACACAGTAAACCGTAACATGAAAATGTAACATAAAAACATATTCCTGAACTTCTACTACACAGATGTGTGTGGAAATCCGAAGGAATTCCAACTGAACTTTCCCCAACTCATTTGTACGGTAATCCTCATACAGTGGTCTTGTTATATTATTTCCCCCTTCATGAATTGGATCGGAAACGTTCGAGCCAGGTGACGTGAACACCGAGATATCCGAGAGCCATCACCGTGACTGCACGGCCAGACAGGATGTCAGACTGTGTTTCTTTGATGCTGTTCTAAGGAACCTGGCCTATTTCTTTCACCGAGTCCCCTGAACGGTTCCCTCTTATTTCCCCTGGTGCTGTTCCTGTGCCGTCGCAGAACCCAGGGCTGCATTGAAATGCGAGATTTCATTCCTTTTCAATTAAAGCCCTTTGCTTGCCTGGAGGAAAAGCCAGCCTGAAGTTCTTATGTAATCCTCCCCTGAACGGGAGGGAGAGAGTGTAAGTGATGGGGGGGGGGGGGGGGGGGATGATGGAGTGGAATAAAAGAAGCATGAAAGAGGAGGTCCTCGAAACTGTCTGCCTCCGTCTGACCCTGGGAGTGAGCTTCCTTTGTCCGGACATGGGAAAGGGCGGCTGGTTGGGAAGTGGGGTGCTTCCGCCTGTATTCAACAAACTCTTTTCCTAGACACAGGCGTTCTGTCCCCATACGCCAACATGCAGTTCTGCTGCCAACGGGTTAGATTACCACCAGCACAACCAAACGCCAGCGCCCGGGTACCCCTTCTCGGTCAGGGGGTCCCGAGGTGCTGTGGAACACTGTGGTTCTGGATCCAGAGAAGAAGGACCGAGGTGAGCCATGCAAGGTAATGAATAATAATAATAGCAATAACAAAAGAAGGCTACAGAGACATTGAGCATGAAGCTCCTCCCTTATTCTTCTCCGTTGCTCTTCCCACAAGTCTTTTTTGAAACATTGCAAGCTTCTTAGTTATCGGATTTTGTCGCATTAGTATTAGCGCTCCTAAAAGGGCCCAAAGAGTCCAATTACTCAAGGTAAAGCTCAAAGAGTAATGCTGCGGTGTGCAGATCTGTTTTATAGGACAGATGGATGCTCTCTAGTGGATAAAAGCGACCCCCTCTCTTGTGACAACAGAGATAAAGAATTTATACAAGAACACACTGGATAAGTAAAGTCCATTTTAGGCTTACAGCTTATATATAGTTTATATACTAATAATGTGGTTTTACGATGTTAAACACAAGAACCTTTTGCCTGAGGTAATCTAAACGCATGCATACATGTTATATTCACTATAATCCCAAACAGAGCCAATGGATCACTAAGAAGCATCTCAGTGGAATTGCTGACATGGACATGTGGGCAAAGAGGGGAGGCCTGTATAAATTCACTGTATTTCACATAATGGAGACAGAGCATGGGTAAATAACCTTAGGGTGAGCATGGATCTTCCAAAGAGGTGGAGCAGTTTAGCCTGGAGGAAGACAAAGAAGCACTGATAAAACCAAGTCGATGCGTCTCCATTTCCAACACTCGTTCGCAGATATCGTCAGAATCATCAGTTAAGGTTCGAAAAACAAAAAGGGGTCGATTTTAATTCTGACATTAGCACCACTGTACCATACCCATGTGCTCTCCCCTGTAACTGGAAAACCTCTTTCCCTGGACAACACTGGTCGTAACTTCCTCAAGTGAATCTCTCTTCCATTATACTCCTGTAAAAGGGCTGACCATCACAGTAGTGTTTATATAATGCACTTTGGGACAGCTTTGGTATTGTAAGCACTTGGAGGAAAGGGCTCTAGCGGGATGAGAAAAGCCCTTTTGTTATACAGATCGCCCACTATCCCGTACTCTGGCCTCCAATAGACAGGAAATGACCCACCTGGTGCAAGTCAACTACAGTGGGTTAGTATCTCATCGTACAGAACAGGGAATTGTGAGAGAGAGTCCACGCATGTCAGAAAGGGGAAGATTAAATATCTTTCCATTTCAGGTGCAGCTGTGTCCGTGGTGTGGAAGGGGCACTCTGGTGCTTGGGTACAGAAGGGACTCTGCTGACAATAAAAGAAAGACAAGAGCTCTGGCACAGTACCTGCACAAGAGCTCACATGTACTAAAACAACAAAATGAGGACAGGCAGATTTGGCCAGAAAGCCAGCGATGTAATTCTTGAATTTGGTTGATTCTTGAATTCAGTGGAATCTAAATCAGATCAGAGGACTGTGTTTCCTTTATTTTTATATAAGCTTATTATTCCAAAGAGGCATGGTGTGTCTACGAAACCATGTCTGGCAGTCTTTATTCATGTATGAATAAGGCCAATATGCCATCCATGTATCTGGCCAATGTATCTACATTTCATCTACTTGGGTTGTTTTAACAAATACACTGTCAGCTTCACAGATGGTGTGTCCTTCCTGCATTGAAGTCATTATTTGAGGGCCAACTACCGACCTGCAAAAACAACACTTTCCTAGTGACGATCTAGACGTGTGGCGGGTTAGATTGACTCAAATTAGAGTTGATTACATTAGGCCTACTGGTCGTAAGCCACGATGCTCTCAGACTATGTCGCTCCATTTCCCTCGGTGGTGCCTTCAAGTCCATCCTGTTTGTTCCGTTTTCTCGTTCCAAGCGAGGGAGGCAGCCAGAGGACAGCGAGGCAACAGAACGGACAGGAGGAGACGCCGAGCCAAGTCTCCCCTATCTGAGGGTGCAGGCAGGCAGGGCTGAGAGGACACGGCGAGGGCCTCCTGCAAGGCAACAGTCTGCTCTAAACAAGGCAGCTGTTCTCAGCTCCCAGGCAGAGAGTGGCCGCCAGGAAGCAAGATGGATGGGTTCACTGCAGCATACATGGCTGACAAAGGCAGCCTTTATGAGGGAGGGGGTTGGGGGGGGGGGGTTCTATAGCGAGGTGACCAGCAGGCCTCTTGGATACTGCAGAGACCATATGCTCCAACCTCCATCCTCAGGCCGTCTTTCTCATCAGGACACAGTACACCTCCATTAAACCCCACAACTCACACAGGCCGAACCCACGGCTTCCCCATGGGGGACCTGGAAGCCCCCCTCAGGAGGTGTTGATGGAGCGTGCGGCACGGCCTGGATGGCTGACGTGAGGCCCACTGACAAAGACATGTGGCCCCACTGACGAGCACCGCAGGGGGGGCGGGGCGGTTGGCCCATCGGTGGACCAATGTGTGCGGACATCTGTGGGCCGGCGAGGAGCATGGATTGGATGGAGCCTGGAGGGCTGGACCGGAAGTGAAGGTAATGGAAGCCACCACTTTGTTTCCCCCCACCAAAAAAGTGTGAAACCAGGTGTGTGCCAATGGACCATTACAACATAATGAGGTGTTTGAGAAGGCTCGGTTAATCATTCAATTCTGCATGGGACAGGTTTGCAGCAAATCTGAAAGGCAGGCTTAAATTGTCCTCGTCTTTTGTTGTCAGTGGAAGCATAGTTTGTTAATGGCCGCCTTTAGCTGTAATCATGGCGGTTCTTAGGCATAATGAAGAATAACGATATGCACGAATCAGTGACCGCCGAATCAAGACACTGAGCAAACGCATCCATTAGAATTGATTTAGCGTAGGCCTAATGCAATTAGGAATATTCACAATGGAAGAAGAAATTCATGATCTAGTCTTTATAACATGATAACATAACAGCATAACAAACAATATGCAAGGCTTTGGAGAAAGAACAGACTGCTTTTAAAAAATGCTTTTCAAATTCTTTATTTAGTTGCATTATACCCCAATCTTCAACCTAAAGCTTGTGTCTATTGATACAAATCGATTGGCCTAGGTCTAGATTAAAAAAAGAAATAATCACAAAATAATTGTTCAATCTTAATAATTTGACATTTCCTGCTATCGCATCTTACAATTCAATAACATGGATTTTGCATTCTTCCCCTCAATTCAAATTGTTTTGTTTCAAATTAACCTTATAATTGCCTGAGAAGATTATAACGGAACAACTAATCTTGACTGAATACTTGAGGGGCCATTGACTTGACATATTATCTAGTTATTGTGTTCACACCATTATCCAAAGTGACCAAAGAAACACAGACAATAGCAATTACCTTTTAAAGGCCTTAAAGAAAGCATACACATTGACATCATTTGTGAACGCATGTTTTAATGCAGTTCTTTAAGTTGTCCATATCTATTCACAGCCCGCCTGAAACATTTATAAAAATACAAATACAATATATTTAGAAGAACTAGGCAGGCCACAGACATGCAAGGAGAGAGTGCGTCAGAAATAGAAACCATGACACGGGTTCGACCCAAGACTGCTTGGGAACACGAGGGTTTGCCGTCCACAAATTGACATGGGGACGGACATGCATGCATATTACATTCCAATTACTGTGGCGGTCCACTCATCTGCATGTACCTGGTGTACGGCGTCAGCAACAGCTTCCACCCCCCCGTCACATATGCTTGGTCCTAATGAGCACTGAGGCCTGCTAATGATATTTAAGCCTGCTTTCAAAAGTGGTTCCCTGCCGCTGTAAACATCGCTCCCGCATCGCCCAACACAACCATTTTTTATTCTGTCAGCAGTCATTAACCAGAATGCAACAGTGACGACCGAGCGTATGTAAATGAAAGCAGAAAAACAAACAAAATAAAAATGATGAGTGGATGTAAATTAACATACACTGACACGTGCTCAAATACACACACCCCCACGAACACGGCGACTGCAGCAATTACAGAGCCGATGTGGTACGGTGATGCCAGCCCGACAACATCAACAACAAGAGATGTGCGCTACATATGCAATGGCCACAGCCCAAAACCACATTCTCACTCTACCGGTCTGGGGCGATTGTTCTCAGGCCAAGCAGGCTTGTCACAACGGATGTGCCCCTCCTGTTTTGGCGGCCACGTTAAAAAAAGGAGCCCACGCCATGCTCAACCAGTGCCCAGCTTAAAGCATCTCCCAGCAGGACGGGTCACTTTCCCGGGCCCCGTCACCGAGGCTCCCAAAGTGAGAATGTCACCTGCTGAGATTGTGTGATAGTCAATGCGGAGACCACTGCACTGCTTCCAACTGAACCCAAACGTCAAGATTAGCAGCCGGCGACAGCCGCCATGCACCGGTCCAACCCATAATCCCACCTGACAGCACTCAACGTAAATATGGCCTGACGTTGACGCAGTGTTGAGCAGCGGCCATACGAGCGTGTGCGCGACCATACGTTTGTTTGTGTGACCATACGTGTGTGCATGTCGAGTAAAATGACTAAGATGTAGTTTGACATGTTTGCATTTTGAATCACAGTATTAAAAATAATTTGAACAGATCGTTACTGCTACATGCCAATTCATGTGCATTGCATACATTCATGCATGTCACGCAAGTAATTGTAAGGGCCACAGTATATAATTAACTTGATGCAGTGTCTGTCTCTCTCTCTGTGTGTTTGTGTGTGTGTATATGTGTATGTGTATGTGTGTGTGTGTGTGTTGCTGCTTGCTCAGTAGATGGCCAAGACCAAGTGACAAGATTTGATATTTCTTCCCCGCTGGATGAGTCACGCTCGCTAACACGTACGGCTGGTTAAACAAGGGCACGCATTCATTCAGAGTCACACTCGTTGGGTTTACATTACTACAACTGATCAAACAAGTTCAGAGCGGAAGGAAATCAGGGTGTGTTCCAACGTTTGTTTGGGCAACCTAAAGGTTAGAAACACAGCCCTTGAAACCACAAGGAACTCGGTTCATATTCCTTGGAGAGTAAATAAGTGTACATGGGCAAGGAAGAGTCATGACATCAGACACTCTTTCGCTTTGTCTCAGGCTTCAGACGCCATCGAACAGGAGTTAAAAACGTGCTATTCCACTTCTTAATAAAGTAGAATATACCAAGAATATAAAATTTCAAGTCAAATGATCAGATGGTAATTCAGAATCGTATATCGCATCCCCAGGTGTGGTTGGAGGGGATAACATTCAAACAGATTTCAACACTAAAGTTCTGTACTTTGAGAGTAAGAAGTAGACAGTTAGGCAATCTCAATATCATCAAGTAAGCTTTACTGATTTCAATCGCCTCACCACTACACAATACCTCATGTCCTATTCGTATTTAGAAATGAGTAAACCAAGACAAGCTCTGAATGCAGAGGGTTTAATTAATACCAGAATAATGAATTGAATTAGTCTGGTAAATTGCTTATGTCTTTCACAGTGGATGAGGACAGTAAATAAATAGTCGCAGGCGTTGAGAGGTGGAGTGAAAGAATCAGAACAGTGGGATAATGAGTACTTTCGGTATTTATTGATTTGGTTACTTAAGCTCAACGTCATCAAGGTGTGTGGTGTGGGTGGATGGTGTTGTGTGGTATGGTGTGGGTGGTGTAGTGTTGTGGGGTATGGTGTGGGTGGGTGGTATGGTGTGGGTGGTGCAGTGTTGTGTGGTGTGGTTTGGTATGGAATGATATAGTGTGGTGTGGTGTGGTGTGGGTGGTGGGGTATGGTATGATATGATATGGTGTGGTGCAGTTTGGGTGGTGTGGTTTGAGTGGTGTGGTATGGTGTGGTGTGGTTTGGTATGGTATGGTAGGTGTGGTGCAGTTTGGGTGGTGTGGGTGGTGTTGTATGGTGTGCTGTGGTATGGCATGGTGTGGTTCGGTGTGGTGTGGGTGGTGTGAAGTGGTGTGGTGTGGTATGATATGGTGTGCTGTGCTTTGGTATGTATGAGATGTGCGAGTGGTGTAGTGTCGGTGGTGTGGCTCACGAGAATGTTTGATCTGTAACACGGGGAGAACAAAATGGAAAGAAAGATTGAGAACAAACATTGAGAGGAGGGATAAAAACAGCCGAAGGAACCAGAAATAGCAGCACAGTTCCAGAGGCCTTTAGCATTTCCCACCAGCTATGGATCCCTGTCAAAATGCTGATCGATAACCTCATTGATCCTCGGCTTGGCTTAAGTCTTCGCTCTAGGCAAAACGTTATCCAGAACAGGCTCTCCTCATGGCTCCTCCAACTTCTGGCCTGGAGGAACCTGATGCGGGGCTCCAGAGCTGGCATGCCCTTAATCAGCCCAACCAGGAGGTCGATGTGTGCTCAGGGAGAGACTTGGGACAACGTGACCCTCTATCCAGACGCCCAGTCTATCTGGCAGACACATCAGTGGCTTCCAAAGAAGGTGACATCTTTGCATAAATAATTCAGTCTGCTGGCCACGCTGCCTGCATCACATCCCTGGCAGACTATCTTAAATGGAACTAACCTTTGAAATAGATTAGAAATAACACTTCTCTTGGTAATGAAATGTTTCTTTCTGCTGCCTCCAACGCCTGCATCCTCTGATGTGATATCCATCTTCCTCCCCTCATCCAACTCCTTTTTACCTTTTTACCTTACTGCCTTCTTTTCGGGTTCATTTCTAATGGGCTGCTGGTGTCCATTTGCATTTTTCGTATTTTATGCTGCAGTCACTTGCACCATCTCTTATTGCCCTCCCTCTCTCTCCCTCCCTCTATCCATCTCCCCATCTCTCTTGTTTGTCTCAACCCTTCCTCCCTCCTTTCTGCCTTCATGTCTGCCTCCCCTCCCTCTCCCGCAGGAGGGAGGCAGAGCCAGAGGTGTCTTGGCCTGGGACTCCTCCCTCCCTCAGCAGGCTCCTCGGTCACACACCGTGTCGTATTAACAGGCCGCGTTCAGCACAGTACAGCCCACGCCCTGGCAGGAGTGCCGCCCTGGGCAGGAGTGCCGCCCTGGGCAGCCTGCAAGCACAGCGCCATGCTGAGTGCACAGAGTGGAGCACACAACACACACACACGACACGAGTCAAACAAGCAACAGATGGAGCTGGAGCAGTCGAGGAGAGGAGTGGAGGACGATGGGGAGATGGAGGATAGGGAATGAGTGAGATGGGGGGGGGGGGGGGGGGGGGGGAGGAGATGGCGAGGAGAGGAAGATACTTGTGAATGGGGTTTTACGTTAGGGTTATTACTCTCTTGGTGGATGCTAAGGATGGAGCAAGCATACCATTTGCCATGCTTAAAAGAGTCATGTGCCTTAAATAGGAATAACCGTAAGAGTAGTAGATTCATATTGGATGTGTAAGGCTCTTAAAGTCAGTGGATTTCCCTAAAACAAGAAAAATGGTATAGCTTCCTGTACTACAGTAGGAATTCACTAAATCCCTGGGTAGCTCATTGCTGAATCGGTGGATGTATTAACACGTATTTTGATGTGACATTGTAGCAACAGCAAGGTAATACCCCACCACTAATTACCTTTTAGGTGTAATTAGGTGCACCCGTGTGGCTTTTGTTTGGGGAAGGGGCCGGAAGCAGCAACAAGGAGGATGCCAGAAAAGGGTAAATGTTTAAATCAAGGCACAATAACAGTGTAGGATTATCCTGGGAGGACAGATAACAGTGTTTGTCTCTAGAAGGCGGCGGTAGAGAAGGTCACTTCAGAATAAATGCCACAGATAAATTGTCTTGTGGGGGGAAAAAAATAAAGGAAGGGAATGAAACGCAACCCTGGGGTTACTATATAGGAAAACAAGGCTGATATAAAGTATCTCCCCCAGGTCTATCAAACTGATGTCCCTGAACACTGCCTGCTGGCTGGGGCGACCGACGATCAGCCAGCAGCCAACAGGGGGAGGGAGAGGGAGGGAGAGACCTGGGGAAATGGAAGCGAAAAACCAACTAAAACGTAGTGCTAATGAATGACAACAGCACGGGAGAAGGCTGGAACGTAAAACACAAAAAGGAGATTCAAAGCGGGAGACTTCACCGAGTTAGACAGAACTCGGTTGACTACGTTTGACTGACAAGACACGATCAGTCAAGCGTGGAGAGGGATTCAGATGAGACGGCGAGACCGCCGAGAGGAGAACATGAACAACGGAACACGCAGGTGACGGAGAACGAGGGACGGTGGAGATGGAGCAGGAAGCGGAGACGGTCGCGTGGGGGTAAAGATGACGGCTTCATCAGGCTGCCGGCCCTCCTCGGACACACCTCGTCCGGCCCTCGTCGTGCCTGGCTGTCAGGGTCCTCTCCAAGATGCATTACTCACTGCAGTTACAGCCCGGTCCCTCAAGACCACTTTACAGCTCTCAGCCACAGCCCAGAGCAGGCTCACACTCTGACTCACGCTCACACTCTGACACACACACACACACACACACACGCACGCACGCGCACGCACGCACACAAATAACAAACTCTGAGCTAGCTTTGTCCCCTATAGAAATACCTGAGCAACTAAGAAACATCTACACACAAACACACACTAGATTCCACTGGAGAGTAACAGTGTTGGGTAACATAATAGATGCACCCTCACTCACATACTGTAAACACACACACACACACACGGATTCTCTGCGAGGAGAGATATCAATTACCCTGGTTCTGACCGACCGGTTTCTGGTTAAAAAAGGAGGCGCAGTCGCGCAGGGCTCCAGAGGTATTGATTCTTCCGTGTCCTGAGTGACCCGATACTACAGACCGAAATGTGACCCCTGAATGTAGGGTCACGCGGGGTCAAACCGAGTCAACCATTAGAAGCTCTTTATTTAATGAGCCCGGGACTGCGTGCATGCGAGTAAGCGAGTTAGTGAAAGAGGATAGAGAAAGAGGAGAGAGTGAAA